>OZ020611.1:156931101-157531101 GCA_963971575.1 Liopterus haemorrhoidalis | reverse complement strand
TCTCTGTGGATGTATTGTGTAGCAAAAATTGTGCTGGTGGTTGATCTTGGTGTTACACAACAACTAATATAGAGCTCAGATATAACTGTGATTTCTGTCTGGCAATAAGAACTGCACAGAGACATGGCGGCTGTTTAGAGCCTCTACAAGAAAAATTATTAGGTGCTATTAAGAAACTTATGGCTAATACTTATCTTTTGTTGCTACTGACGACGAAAAACAAAATGTTGAAGAGGTGCTGGAACCTTTTAGTACAATGTCCGTAAATCGGAGAAGAGATGAGTTACTGGGACCTCATCTAGTTTGATAGGCGTTTGAATTTTCGGCGTTTTTTAGATTGATTTTAAACGTTGGTACTTACCAGGGGTTGTATATTGGGACACTTACAAAGGCAATTTCCTTCTTTATTATCTACCTCTGATCGAAAATATGCTTCAATATTAATAATATTGTCTAGTTCTGTCAAAGTCATTCCTTACCTAAAATCACATTACATACGTTTGCTTTTGTTTATGTGACTATTTTTGACTTATCAATGAAAAAGAATTTTCTGATAATAAATACATTGGAAATTGATATTCAAATATCAGTGTCAAAAATAGCTAATATACATTTATGGTCAAATGCGTTATGTACAGCTAGGGAACCAATATTACGAGACGAAAATTACTAACACGACAATACACTAAATTTAAACGCGTATCAATAATTAATGAACGCTATGTATAAAAACTTTACAAACTAATTTACTTATATTTATTACAAACAATGCATAACTAGTAAACAATAAAACTTATATGTTACATGGTTCATTTAAATATGAACAATAAATGTAGCTGCTAACAGTGACTATTGTCCACACAGCGATTATGTAAAAAATATATATATATATATATTGTTCCATACATCCAGTATTCTGAAAGAAACCTTGAAATGTATGAAAACTCACACTTCACATCATCTTTTTTTATTTATTTATTTATTTTTTATTGTGTTTATTACATTTGATATTAGTACGACATACACTAAACTAAATATATTAACGTTAAATACTCTCGGCCAATCTCGTTAAAATTTATATAGATAAAGCTGCGTTCACAGTTCTAAAATTAGTTGACAGTTTTAATGTTTAATAATGCGTAACGAATGTTGTCACATCTATGTTTTTTCAAACCAACTTTGAAAGAATGAATGCATTTATATGACTTTTTACGAACTCCTAATCAACAAGATCGTGTTTTTTTTTTACTAAATTTTAATAATAAAATTATAGCCGCAACTACAGTAATTCTTTTTCGTTTCACGATTTGCGATATTCGTTGAAATTTATGCGTTTCAGTCATAGCGTATAGTCTTTTAATTTTCGAGCTGAAACGCAGTTTTAGAGCTATTAAGTTATATAGGGCCAAGCTCATAATCTTTTACTAAATGTTAGTAGCACAACTATCGAATGCAACTAGACACTACTAAATATATGCTGCTCATAATAAGAGATTAATGTTAATAACGCCTAATATTTCTTAGTGAAAACAAAGTTAGTAGTGAGTATTTAGTAGCACTTGGCGTTATATTATCACTCATACTAAGCAATTTTACGTCAAAATTTAAACCAAAATTAAGTAGAATAATATGGGCCTAAGAAAAAATGGAGACATTCGTGAAATGCGCGATTTAAGGGACCGTTACTTGCCTCGAAAAATATATTAAACTAGAAAGAACCCGTTGACAGAATTATATATATATATATATAAAAATAATTTTATATATAAAAATATAAAAAAAAACGTAAATACCTAGTTAATTTAAAAATAAACCTTCTAACATAACTTCATGGAAAGTTGGGTTATATTATATGCAAACTGGCCCAAACATTAAGTGCACCCGTAGAGACCAGTAACTCTGGTTATACCAATAAATCATGCGTCTCGCTTTGATGCAGTAACTGAAAAATATGTTGCACTCTCTTCATATACGCCAAATTTAGTAAAACAGAGTAGTCACATACTATTTTATAATTAACTAAAATAAGCTAATAATGATATTATGGAAACAAAAATACTAATATTATACTAGCCTATTGTACAAACTGAATGTTGTAGAATTACATGATGGTCTTAAAGACTATGGGCCATGATTATGAGCATGGCCCATAGTCTTTAAGACTAATTCTTGACCACAATATGAAATTCGCAATGCGTAACGCATATAGGTACTATCAAAATTCTAGAGCTAATACCCACTTTTCTCAATAGACTATGTTCCTTTTTTCCAAGGCAAGCAAGAAACCCAGTGATGACCCTGTCGTGATAATACTTCCCGGATCACCTGTATAAGTGAATTACAAATACATATTCCATCAGCATTCGCACTAAATCAAATTTGTAACATCATCCATAACCTGCATAGTTTGATGAACCTGCACATAACAAGGTCATGATCTGACCTGCGACCCTGATCATGACATGCTCTTACTAGGATTCGATCCGAATACAGCTACTTAACCTTGGTGAGCAAGCCACGCCGAGCCAGCGATGTTCGCAATGATAACACACTAAGATTGATCGCCAATTAACCGTTAATGAATTGTTGATTTATTGAGTTGCGAGAATGATTTCAGGAAATATATTGTTATGTAAGTAAACAGTGTTTATTTATGTAAGTTTTGGAATGTTGGGTTATTATCTTTTGATTGAAAATCAATCAGTTAGATAGATAGCATTGTTGATATAAAATTTTGTAGATAAATTGTTTTATAAATGCAATGTAACTTTGCTATTACTAGAACTAATATATATTTTTATAAAATTGTGATTTATTTAACACTGCTGTTGCTTGGTTAGTCATACTCTTATGATAGATAAATTTTAAAATTCTACGGAACAGACCATTAGTGTGTCACAACTGCACAACTGCAGTGGCACAACCAAGAACAGATCATCGAAAATAGCTCTTATGCAGGCAATCACCGTTGATCGCGAGGCTTGCGTTCGGAAATTTTGTATTCGACGGAGGATATCAAAATATCCAAATTAAATTATGTAAGATACTCAAAGGTAAGTCCCGTTTACCATTTTTACCCTTAACTTCACGACTATTTTACTACTTTATAGCCATTTTTTCTGACGTTACAACCAGGAGCGAGTCCACAATATGAAATACCTTATTAATGAATTAAACAATAATATTTGCAAAATAAACGTCACACATCCAAGAACATTTAAATAGATTTGCAAAAAGTCTACAAAAATATTGTTGAACGCCGTACCTGGCGTTTCGAAAAAAAAAAATAAAATAAATCTAGGATACCTTACTTTGCTTGCCTGCACTTATTATGTAATATTTGCCGATAATAATCAAGTAAACCATCAAAATCCCGCGATACAGTACTCTCAATAGACACAAGTAAAACTAGTCACAAAATAGTAACATAATATATTTAAAAAAATAATTAGAAATAGATCGCAATATAAGCACTCTGCACTCGCCGAAGGCGCGATGAACGATAGTTGCTCATATTTCTGCACAGAAGAATCCAAAATTTCATAGTGATGCATAATATAATCAAGCTTTGCCACGCACCCATCTTTCAGTAGGACAATCCAACTTTAAGTTTGACAATCCAACTTTAGCAATGAGATGTTCTATATTCTATTTCAACTCAAAATATCCTACTTTATCCTATATAACATCTGTAGTATATTAATTCAGCGTTCTGCGGGTAAATTTATTAATGGATTTTTAATTTTAAAGTGCGTCTTAAAGTAAATTTTTCTCACCGTAATATATGGTAATAATTTTGTTATTATTATATTTTATTTTAAACCAGGGCCCTGTTATGTAAGAATTGATAAGAAACTATTTGCTAAATCTATCTGGTTAGATGATTGTAACAAATTTTTCGAATTAAACCTGCCAATTTTTGTCAAATATGGACCTGAATTCAATTACATTTTTTGAGTGCATACCAACTATTGACCAATGGTTACCAGAGTCGCAGTAAGGAAAACTTGCGTTAGGGGCAGAGCCGTGTTTTGGCACCCTTGGTAAATAAAAACAAGGTTCTTACCTCTCAAAATTTAATTGATGAGCAAAAAAAAGGTCCTCACCTCCCAAAATTCAAGCGATGAACAAAAAAAAAAGGTCCTCATCTTCACAATGGCGCCCCTTAGCAAGCCCGTCAGCGCCCTTTTCCTTAGGGTGCTAGGGGCCGTTGCCCCCTCCGCCCCCCCTTACTGCGGCTCTGATGGTTACTATCCAAAACTGCATTCAACATAACAAATAAACATTTTTGTAAAACTTTACCAAGTGCTTCATCTAAGAATCTTTTACCTATATACGAATTTCACAAAGTTAAATTATCAAGTTTTCAATATATCATAATTTAATCGTCAATATAAATACAATTTGAGACATCAGATTGGATACTAAGTATTGTCGAGGTAAACCTCATAATTCTAAAAAAATGTTGAGGAAAAAATGTAATATTTAACCCAGAAAATATAATAAGGAATTAAACACTACTTGTTGATGTTAGTGCAAAATTTTAACAGCATTGTAACCCTTCAAGGCCGAACGATGTTATGTAAATGCTATTCTTTAACCTACGTCCTATTAACTTCAGTAGGTTAATATTATCGCTGTTACCGTAACACCCATCCTATCTTATTTATCTCGAAATTCAATTAACAGCTGTTACAACCATTTGTTCAGAATTTTTCGATTTTTAATTTTATCCTCAAACTTATCTTTCTTATTTTCAGGCCTATTTCTGCCTGATTGCCTTTCTTAATTAGGTCTGTGTTAGTGATTATTTCTGGCTAGGAAATACACATAATTTTGTACAAACTGCAGTTAAAATATAATTGTAAAATATATGACAGTTCTTAAGGCACCTTCCATGTTTCACATCAGTACGAATTTAAAGTTGGCGTTTGAAAACACGTCGTATTTCCAGACCATATAAACCATGCAAAAAGCTGCTGAATACTTTTAAATCCTGATAATAATGTTAAATGATAAGCCACAAATTTCCGAAACCATACTTTTCAAATAGAAAAATTATTCGAAATCTTGAATAATCTCTTTACACAAATGGAAGGCGATGTTATTATAAATACCTATTTAGAGCGCCTTTGTTTTCTACACGTTAATTTCTAAACTTACTCTGGCTGCTCACAGAAAATTACACGCTCGATAGCATTTCGTTGTGCGGGAAGACTAACAATTCTATATAATCCTCATAGTCTAGGTCAGCGATGACGGTCCTTTTTCCACAGGTGTATTAAAACTAGATCTGAAATTTTCTACTTTCAACATTTTACATTAGTGCTTGGACCAAATATGATAAGGTGCAACAATACTGCAAGAAGAAGTGAAGAACTCCCGGGAAACAAACAATTAGAAATTATTAATCTGCAATGATGCCTATAATGAGTGGTAAAAGTAAAAGCCAAATATGAAGAAATGGATAAAAATTTAATAGACTTTAGTATGTATTTACCAAACGATCAATACCAACAAGTAAAATCTTTTTATCTGTGTATTCAGCAGCACTTATTTGTGCGAAAAGATATTTTTGAAAAGCTAATTTGTAATATCTCTATAGATCAGAACTAACAGAGGATAGTTTGCAATCGATGTTAAAAATAAGTTGCACTGACTTTGTACGACATCTCAACAAAATTCGATATCAGAAAAATAAAATCCATTAGTCTTTTAGTGAAGTTATTTGTGAATTTTACCTACTTATACTTTCTTCTTGGCTCACAAAACCTCCTACAGTTTTCTACCAAAACCTTCAGAGAAAAACATTTCTGATATAATGAGAGGTGAGAGGATATTTTCTTCATCTTCTGAACAAAGAAGAACCAGATGGAACGTACAGCAGTACCAAGAAAATGACGGATGGAAAAAAGAACCATAAGAAGAAAAAGAAGGATTTAGAAAACAATTAAATAGCTGATGTCGCGAAGTATGCTAACACAAGAGTGATTAAATAATTTTACAACAAATTGAATAGTACAAAAGTGTTCAAACCGAGAGTCACACTCTGTAGAGACAGAAAAGGTATCACTCTAAGCAGCAGAAAAAAAAAAATAGATCGATAGAACACTTCAGCCAGCTGCTTAATATGAACTTTTGTAGGCACGGAAAACATTACTTCGAATACATATACAGTAGATACCGTCACCATAGAAGAAGTCGAAAATGCCAAAGCGAAATTAAAGAATTACAAGTCACCAAATCAAATTGCAGCGGAATTACTGAAAGCTGGAGGATATAGATTGAGCAATCTACTACATATTTGGTGAAAAAAATATGGGAACAGGAAAGTGTTCCAGAAAAGTGGACACAAGGCATAATATGCCCACTGCACAAAAAAGATGACTGGCTAGAATGGTCTAACTAGAGGAGAATAAACATGCTTAATTTAGTTTTTTACTAGATATTGTCGTATATCTTATATAGCAGGCTACTCCCGTACGCTGAAAAGTCTTCGGAGAGTATCAATGTGGTTTCCAAAAAGGAACATCAACAACGGACCAGAATTTTGTCTTGAGGCAAATACTAGGGAAAGGTCTTGAATTTGGACTGATACATACCACCTATTCGTGGACTTCAAATCAGCGTACGACAGTGTCAAGAGAAAGGAACTGCGGATGAATTTAATATCCCATAAAAATTAATCAACCTTACAAATGCTACAGTGAAGACTATGCTATGTACAGTAAAAATTTAAAACGAAACATCAACAAGTTTCGAAACACAAATCGGGTTGTTACAGGGAGACGCGCTTTCACGCCTTCTTCTTAACATTGCCTTAGAGAAGGTAATTCGTGTCTCGAAAATTGACAACAAGAGGACAGTTTTTAATAAAGCCTGCCAACTGCTAGCATATGTTGATGATGTCGATATTATATGCAGGAACAAGAATGAGTTCAGAGATATAGAGATACAAATTTCCTAGCACTGGAACATGCAGCATAAACTAAATATATGATTATCTCCAACAAAGATATACGCCAACATGAACGAAACGTCTCCATAGGTATATATAACTTAGAAGCTGTTGATGAATTTTTCTATCTTGAAGCACTAATGACATTGTACAACAAGACCACCAGTGAAATCAAAAAGCGCGTAGATATTGCTCAAATAGCTTTTATGGTCTTTTAGATCTAAAGTGTCTAACTTTAGATCTAAAAGACTTTCCTACAGATCAAAGTGTCTTATATACTTACAAGTCATTAATAAGACCTATACTAGTATATGCTTCTCAGACATGGACACTATCACAAAATGATATGAACATCCTCGGCTCATTTGAGCGCAAAATCTTTCGCAAAATGATTGGCTCCATTCAAGAAGACCAGTTATGGAGAAGTCTCTATCACTTTGAACTTTATAAGATCTTCAACGACGAAAACATTGTTCAACATATAAAAATTGGACGACTTCAGTGGTTCGAGCACGTCAAGAGGATGAGCGCAAGCAGAATTGCGAAGCGTACACTAGATGTTCAACCAATAAGAAAGAGAAAAGTAGGGAGCCCTTAGCAATGATGGCAAGGCAGTGTTGAGCAGGACATCAGAATCCTGAGAATTCAGTATTGGTGGACGGTCGTACAGGACAGCATGGGCTGTAGAGCCAATGATGATGATAATGAGAGAATGAAGCCCTGTTTAACGTCAATATGAATATAAATTTGGTCACCAATTTCACTTTTTGTGGAAAACGCAACAGTTAGAATTCGAGCCAATCCTGCTAAAATGCTTGTGATTTTCAATGGTACTCTATCTTGTGATGAATCGCATGTCGCTCTGTATTTGAGACTATCTAAAACTATGTTGTAAATATGGATAGACTTAATCACCCTAATTTCTATTAAGAGTTCTTATACAAACCTTCTCGGCTAAATAGTTAATTTGTTGCAGCAAACAATATTACAAATCTCAATCATAACATTAGTAAACATTTATAGAGATAAAGATAAACTGAGAGATACATTTTGATTGGTTCAGTAATCAGTTGCACGAGCTCCACTTAGATAACAACTGATTTAATATGCTTTAAAATTTACATAACACACAGTTATGAGCTGTGAACAACGCACGTATCACACTACTTAACTAAAACATGCTATATTGATTGTATCGATTAAGATAAGTTATTTTTGCTTTTATTCACTCCTACGCAACTGATCAGAATGTAATAGCTAGTGCTTGGAGCTTCATATAACAGTTAAGTAAAGCTTTCACCTTACTGGAGAGTGTATTAGATGGGCTTACTGTTACTTTTTAATTAGAAGTCTCACAACTACTATTTTCTTCTTCTTAACACATTGGCGGATAGTATTTTTTCAAGAAAGATAATCACTGATACATGTAAGTTCTGCAATTATTTAATTAATTTTCTAATTCACAGCAATGTAAATATTGTAAAAATTTAAATATATATATATATATATATATATATATATATATATATATATATATATAACAAAACTGCGTTTGCATTTTCAGGCCAATCCTAAGCCTGTACAGTGGAATTAGATAAATGGCGCGAACTTGTAGCATAACAATGTTGTGTATTCTCGGTTCTAAAAGACGTCTTTATGAGTATTGCGGCAGCATCAAGAAAAATGTGTTTGAAAATTCTCCTTCTTCTTCTTTGGGCACCGTCAATCTGGTTGACTTTTGGCCTCAGTCATACAAGTCCACCATCTTGATCTGTTAATTTTTAAGTGTGTGTGCATCCATGTATCTTGTATACCAATATATTAGATCTTCGGTAAGCTATTCCGTTAATCTTTTGCGAGGTCTAGCACTGTTCGACATGTATTGTTATATATATATATATATATATAACAAAACTGCGTTTGCATTTTCAGGCCAATCCTAAGCCTGTACAGTGGAATTAGATAAATGGCGCGAACATTTTTTACAAACATATAATTAGTTTAAACTGAAAATACAATTTTCATTTACTATGTGCAAGCAACTGCAAATATTGTCCAACTTAGTGCAATCTATCAAAAGTAAGGCATATGCGCTTGACCCAAACCAAATTTATAGTTCTCCCCACTAATCTAACAGAACAAGGAAACGAAAGTCTCCGAGCAAAGAAAAAAAATCACTTATAAATTTTTAAAAAATCATTCATCATTGTAAATCTTTCGGCGCTAGAGATGGTTTTCTCACCGTCTTACCTATCGGTATGTCTGCGTTATGGTAAATGCATATACGAGAGGCTGTTGAAAAGTAATCGGCATAGGTAAGAAAATACAACTTTTTCGGCAAAACTAAATTTATTTCTCAACATAGTCTCCTTTTAGAACTAAACAGTTTGTCCAAGGATTCTCCAATTTTTCAATACCCTCCGAATAATACAATTTCTCGACATAGGCCTCTGTTTCAGCGATGACCTCCTCATTCTACTTCAAATCTCTTACCACCGACCCATTTCTTCAAATTTGGAAATAAATAATAGTCGCAGGGGGCCAAATCTGGCAAATATGGTGGATGAGGAACTAATTCGTAGCGCAATTAATGAAGTTTTGCCATTGGAACTGCGCAGTTGTGGATCGGTGCGTTTTCCCAGCACTTTTGTGAACAGCACTTTTTTCTTCATCAAATGTGGCCGCTTTCGCTTCAAATCGGCATCTAATTTGTCCAACAGCTCTGCATAATATATGCCAGTGATCGTTTTGCCCTATTCCAGGCAGTCGATGTGAATGATACCGTGCACATCCCAAAAAACTGTGGCTATGACTTTGTTAGCCGACAACACACCTTGATCTTCTTCGGCTTCGATTCGCCAAGAGCAGTCTATCGTTTCGACTGTTTCTTGGTCTCTAGTGTGTTATGATACGAAGCGTCGCAAAATTCCTTCTTATCGCGGTTGAACATTGCCAAACATTCCTTCGAAATGGTCAGACGATCGCGTTTGTTGTCAACAGAGAGCAAATGCAGCACCCATCTGGCAGAGAGCTTCCTCATTCCCAAATATCCATGCAAAAGGTTGAGCACTTGGTCGGTTGACATGCCCGCAGCCTCAGCTATCTCGCGCTTAGTCACTCATCGAATGTCGATTATCATTCCATGGATTTATCGACCAGTTCTAGCGTGGTGATCTTTTTTGGACCGCCCGGATGCTAATCATCAAAAATGCTCTTACGACCGTATTTAAATTCAGCTGTCCAATATTTAATTATTCACATCGAGTGTACAGAGTCTCCATAAACATCGTTCAATTCGCTGTTGATCTCATCGTTCGTTTTCTTTTTCAAATACAAGTATCTAATTACTGCACGATATTCGATTTTATTCATTTTTGTAAAAATGCAAGTTTTTCGATTTCAATGACTGTCAAACAAAAACTAAATGACGCAACTAGTTGAAAATGTTACAGTAGTCATTTGAAGGTTTGTAATTACGAAAAACAATATGGATTTGATACAGATGGCGCAATATTTGGCCTAGGCCGATTAATTTTAAACCGTCCCTCGTATCATGTTTTCTATACATTCATTTCAAGAGCTGTACACAAGTTCCAGTATCAGAGAAGAACCGAATGGAATACGGCTGCAGTGAATTGAAAACGTGATGAAAATGAAGAAAGATACTATGGTAAAAAATATATGGGAATTCTTCCCTGTTGAATTGAATACATGTCGATCAGTGCTAGACCTCGCAAAAGATTAACGGAATAGCTTACCGAAGATCTAATATATTGGTATAGGGTATATATGGATGCACATACACTTAAAAATTAACAGATCAAGATGGAGAACTTGTATGACTGAGGTCGAAAGTCAACCAGATTGACGGTGCCCAAAGAAGAAGAAGGAGAATTTTCAAACACATTTATCTTGATGCTGCCGCAATACTCATAAAGACGTCTTATAGAACCGAGAATACACAACATTGTTATACGACAAATCTAAATAAAGTTATTATTATTGTTATCTGCAAAAAATAAATTTTCTTTAATGAGCTATAGATGATCATAATGATGATTTCTACCAATTAGTTTATCAGATCGAATTTATTCTCAACAAACCACACAATTCGCCTGACTTATGTGGTTTGCAATAGAGACACCGGCTTACATAATTCACCAAATCAATCATCTTAGGAATTTATCTTTCAAGAATTTCGGCAAACCGCAAAGAATATATATTCTTTACAAAACCCAATACAAACAAATTTACCCGGCATCTTTTCTAAAACTATGTTTACATACATCAAATTCCTTCTTCAAAAAAATTAAAAAAATACCTATTCAAACCACCTGCATTATTTCAAAAAGTATTAAAATAAACCCTGAACAGTAGACAAGTGCTGAAAGACTTTATGTTCAGTAGCAACAGTGTCAGTAGATGAGCACCTCCTCGGATCCCACGGCTTAGCGCTTCAATACACCATCCTGCTACTTAATCAAGTTGGCGATGCCGAGGCACGGCCGGAAACATTTACATAACGCGCTTTTCATCAAAGTCTTTGATCGGACAAACGTGAGGAGACACTACGCATGAAGTTTCGGCACTGCTTAAAGCTGTGGGAATATACAAATATGTTTTTGTTAGTTGGTATTAATTTTTTTTTGTTAGAAATTAATTTGGATGACGTATTTAATAAAATTTATGGTGGTGAAGGTTTGGATATAAAATGCACGTGTTTAGATATAATTGGTCAGATTAACCCTTGGTATATTGACGTTTTTGTGGGGTCGACCAACTCCTACTTACTAACGCGTTGTGTACGAACTCTTCCAATTAAATTCGCAGCGTAGTTATAGGCTATTCCAAATGTTTAACTGTGAAGTTGTCACTAGCTCACTTTTTAGCGATTGAAGTGTGCTTTTGCTAAACAAAATGAACAAAAGCTTCATTCAATCGTTAAAAGTTTCTAGATTTGAAAATCTAGTACCGCTTAAACCAAAGAAACCGACTATATTACATAAATGATTTCTGTTAGCAATACACATATTGCTCACAGATTCTAATTTTCTTATAGAAGTCTAAAAATCTAAAATAAAATTAGTAATGATCCATACATCAAAATTTCATTATCTAATATGAAATATTTAATTGTAGAGCAGTGGTACTCAACCTGCTCCCAACCTGGTAGGAATTTTTGGTGGGCGGTAGGGGTTTTGTCCAATGCTGGCTACTATCCGTTTTTTTTAAATTGAATTGACTTTTTAAAAACATTAAAATGAAATTTATTTAAAATATTATTTAAAAAAATTCATAGCATTATTGAAAAACATTTTCATTAAGTTTTCATAAAATTCTTTAATGTTTATAGTTAAATTTCTCAAAATATACAATTTTTATCGCCCGCGCATAAGTTAAGTTCACTTTACGTGAAACTAAATGATGCAGTAAGTTGTTTTATAAAGATTTTTGCAGCTAAAGTTTACGAAAGTATTTGGTAAGTTATTATTATTATACAACAGGTGGGCGGTATGAAAATTTTTCTACCAATAGAGATGCTAAAGTGGGCGGTAGGTATGAAAAGGTTGAGTACCCCTGTTGTAGAGTGTATTTAAATGTTGTCGTTTAATAACTTAATAATAGATCAAACAACAATTTGCTATAACTTTTTCAATATATTTGCGGATTTCAGATAAATTTTATATTTATAAAGTTTTGTGTAGAAATGTTAAAAGAAACGTCAACAGTTTTTCGTCATGACCGTTTATAATTCAGAACCAAGTCCGAACAGCACACAAGAATTAAAAGATAGAAGATTACAATTGATAGGAAACGTGGTGAAGATGTGGCAACATAGTGATAAAGTAGATATAGAAAGGATAATTAAACAATCGTCGACCCGCGAGAATACCTCGCAAGAGATAGAGAGATCAACTAACCGTCGATGTAACAGGTATTGATATATAGAACACATGGGAAAACCTGACAGTTAACAGCTCAAGATGGAGATATATGTGAGTAAGGCCAAAAGATAACCCGTCTGACATTGCCAAATAAGAAGAAGAAGCAGAAGAAAAAGGACATCAGAAGGGATAAGAGGAAAAACACATAAAACAAGGAATGAAATAAACTAGTGGCGTCCAATCTACGGTCCACGGGTTGGATCTGGCCGACAATAAGTTTCCAACAGTCCGTACGACCCGTATTTATACCCCTTCGTCCGCAAGTGATTTTTGGAATTACTTCCGTACGTCCTTAGAAATTGTTTCCCCCGTTCTCAAGTGTTTTCGAAATGTCTACCTCCCGTCCTCAAGTGAGTTTGGAATATCTGGCCCACGATTCAACTCAATTCGGCCCGTGAAACATAATAAGAATTAAATATGGCCCCACTATTGAAAAGGTTGGCCACTGAAATAGGCAATTCTAGTTAAAAAAGGATTGACATGAAATTAACCAGAAAATAAGTCTAATTATAAGACAAAATGGCGTAACCGCATAAAAGAAATGGAATAAAAGGAAAAACTGCTACACTCAATGGTAGTAGAGGATCGACTATTCATAACTATTCAAAATGAACTATATGTACGTAGTATTTCATTTCTTGTAGGATCATGTTTATCTTTTGTTTATTGTTATTTATCTTCTTGCAAGAATATTATCTGGTATTTATATATTCACAAATCCGTTAAATTAATTTGAATTTATTGACTAATGTCTGTTAACCCTTTTCATATCTAAACAGGACACATACCTTATCTTGAAGAAGGCTTATACGGATACCTACTTGTAAATTTAATTTGACAGAAACAAATATGTGTCATTTATATAAATATGTCTCATGTGTAATTTGACAGTATGATATATTAGGGCAATCGATAGTGCCCTCAAATCAATAACTCAATGCTAACCCTCAGTAATTTGATACAGGGCTAATGCATGTATCTGAATAAATAAGTCAAGTTTATTTTTCTCATGAATCTTCTTACTATTTATGCTAATCAGTATTCATAGATCCTCTCAGGAGTTACGCCCTTAGTTTTTTATACTAATCAAATAAATCAGGAAAAATACAGTATGGTGATTATGGCATCCTGTTTCAGTTATAAATTTGTTCATATTGCTTTAACAATGTATAAATTTTAAGAACTACCGTGATTTTTGAAGACGGTTACCAACACAGGGTCTAGGAATAATTCTCGAGTCGACTGAGTCTAAGAGTCGACTCAGCAACACATCAAATTAATGCTTAAATAGTTCCTCAATTTCATTAGAAGAAATAAAATATCGTATTGTCCCAACCACGTTCTTGTGACCATTAACTAGAATATTGAAATACAAAAACATCTTTCTGAGCTAAAAAATTAAATTAGTCTAATCTATGGTCTCTGATGCAGAGTCCTGGATACCAAAAGCAACAGTCAAATAAAAGCTGAACTTCTTCGAGTTATGATGCAGGAAGCAGAGCCGCAGTAAGGGGGGGCGGAGGAGGTGACGGCCATGGGCGCACTAAGGAAAAGGGCGCTGATGGACTTGATTAAGGGGCGCCATTGCGAAGGCAAACACCTTTCTTTTTTGCTCGTCACTTGTATTTTGAGAGGTGAGGATCTTTTTTTTGTTTTGCTCATTACTTAAATTTTGGGAGGCGAGGACTTTTTTTTTTGCTCACCACTTAAATTTTGGGAGGTGAGGACCTTTTTTTTGCTCTTCACTTGAATTTTGAGAGGTGAGAACTTTTCTTTTTTATTTGCCAAGGGCGCCAAAACACGGCTCTACCCCTAGCGCAAGTTTTCCTTACTGCGGCTCTTGGAGGAGGAGTTTGTTTCAAACATAATATCAATCATAATATCAGAAATAATACAAGAAATTAAAATCCAACAGGCTTTCACGCATGTTCATCAAAAGGTTCTCCAGTTTTCTGATTATGTCCAGGAATTTTGATAGCCTATAAAAAAGTGGTCCAAGCGAAGATTGAAGCCCTCCCAAGAGAAAAGTCTTCTAGAAGATATATAGACCAAATAAGAGAATATAATGAGACAAAACTAGGAGACAGCACAAAAATTAAGAAGACCGGCAGAAAACGGTCTAGGGAAAGTACCTGATTATAGAAAGCTAATAGGATTAGTCGCAACATAACACTGATGTCATTGGCGTAGCTTTTATACAGTGCCGAAGTCTGAGGTAACTTATCTTCTCTTTCTTATACACTACTTAGGAGTTAGTAGCCTGCTACTATTATTGGGTTCATCTCTGTGTTGATATCATACGTTGATTTCAGACTCCAGGCTCAAAAAAGTTCCTACATTATATTAGAAATCAATGGAACTACATACACAGGTCTCCGTCCCAAATCATCGCGATATATAAGTGAAAATTTAGCCATATCCCGAGCCCGAACAATCTTTTGAATCTCCTGAGTTAAAGTCACAATAACTATGAAATGACGTCATACTTTAATAGCTGGCAATAAAAATAATAATAACAATAATAATAATAAATGATATGAAAGCCTCCTATCGAAGGGAAATCGAGTCCATTCCAGTCTGCAGATCTTCTGCCAACTCTTTGATCTGCAGGATGCAGAAAGCAGTGCTACTCGGGTCACTCCGCATTGTGCGGGCACTGGATCTAGCGTAATCTTCACGGCTGCATATCGCCAAGGTTTGGGATGCAGTCGTGTGTATTTAGCTCCACTAGTCTCTAGTATGACGCGGCTCAAAAGGTTGCTGAAGTTTGAGATTAGTGGACGCTTGTCAAGACCTGACAAACCCCATCATAATAATAAATGGTTTATTATAAAGAATTACATAGCTTATAACAAAGAAGTTGGTATACTTGTAACAATATCATATTGAATTATATGTGTAACAAAACATTTTTTTTAAAATATATTTAACATAACACTATACTAATAATTAGTGCAAGACAAATAAAATTTCATAACTATTCATTAATTATAAAAGATCTCGTGTACAAAGCTTGAGTCGTGTAATGGCAAACTTTGTTCAATTTTATTGGATCTTCTATTACTAGCATCGTACAGACATCTTGTTTACCTTTTAAATAGTCTTGGAGGTAGTGAGTTCTTAATAAAAATAATAACAATAATAATAAACTGAAACTAAATTTACTTACTAAATTTAGTTGCCAATGTTATAATGTAATATAACTAACATACAAGCATTACTCAATCATTATATTTGGATTCAATAGGTTGGTAGCTTTTCCTAAGTTGCAACATTTTCGTAAACAGCTGTTAAATATAGCTTTTCCATCTTTTGAAAGAATAAGTGAAAGAAATACGACGCCATTTCATATTTATCGTAAATGGACTTCAGTAGAGGATCTACAGATATCCATGAATATTGTTGGATTTAACTGCTCCAGGCTTTTGTTTATGGCTCTATGTAAAGAGCAAGGTAAATATATTTATTGACTCGAAATATCTTGGACTTTTTCAACTTTCGAAGGAACTACCGTTAACATTAAATGCAATATTGTTAACAAAATGGAGAATATTAGCAGTATGGTGGAATTTTTTTCCAACGACTATTATAGAATTGTCTCATTTCGATATTGTTAGTTGACATGTATCATAATTAACTTAATGCTATTTTCAGTGCTATTAATAGTTCTGCTACTCCTAAAATTGTTTGCGGATGTCGACATTAACAAGCACAAGTCTATGTGATGACAAAATTTACACCTATAAATAATATACACTTTTATGATGTGACGTCAGTATCATTTTAAATACACCAAGTATTAAATCTGTAAAGGAAATCCAAGTATAACATTCAATAAAAACTGAACTCACCACATGTTCACTTTAAAATTTAAATAACAAAACGCATCCTCATTTTTTAATTCTGTCTATAAAAGTGGATTTTTTTTATCGTAATATGAGTGTTTGTAGGTAATGTTTAAAACACGTGCGTTATGATAATACTTGTAGAAATGCAAGTGCTCTCCTGGCTGCCTCTTCCGGCCAGCTGTGTTAATACGGCCAGGAGTAAGGCGGCCAGGAACGGGTCGGGAACGCCCAGTGCAAGAGCAACGTCTGCAGGTCCGGATATGATCCTAAAAAATCCTTTCCGTCACTTTTGTAACTCATTCAAGGGAGGTTTTAATGGCCCCATAAATTAAGGGATAATTTTAATGTAGTGCGAAGTATTTATAGTTGTATTCAAATATAATACTGGAACTGGTTTTTTCTAATGATGTCCATGGGAGTCTTTGTGGTCATCTAATAATTTGATTGAAGTTGATTTTGTCCACTTATTTCATTTTGGTGTAGTTATGACCAGAGGAAAGCCCAATTTAACTGATTCTAGAAGGGCATTTGATTCTAAAAGATCTTTATTATTGAACTTTTTGGTCTTTGTGGTCACCTCATGATTTGATTGAAGTTGATTTTATCCACTTATTTCATTTTGGTGTAGTTATGGTTCCATAAGGACGTTTGATTCTAAAAAATGTTTAGAATTGGACTTTTTGATTGATGTCTATGTAAACTTCATGGTTATTGTTTGCTTGTAGTGTTAAATTTGATTTAATTCCAATAATTTTAGTTTATATTAAAGAATTTAGAACCAAAGTCGGTAGAAACTTCATCAAGTTAAAGGGTGCCAGTGATGTATACCAGTGATGGCAAACTGCGTGTTACTGAGTGGCACGCTAATAATTTTTAATAACACATAGAGTTAGTTCGAAGATATAAATTTTGTTATATGTGTGTGCATATAACTATAAAATCGAACCCGACCAAAGTGTGTACTGTATAGCCGGCCAGGAAAATTTTACTGGGCCTCCCGAAAAATCATCTACTTAAAAGTTTACACAAGCCACAATATGCAAAAAGCAATAAGGTTACATAAAAAAGGTATTTTATCACACAAAAATTAAATTTGAGATATTGGTATCATTGTCTTCCTTTTTGGTAAATGTATGAAACAAAATGTGTGAATATAAAACGTGTTGTTCTATCTAAATCGCACAAAAAAGAACAAAAAATAAATAAAAAAATTAAAAGATTGCCTTCTTTATTTTTTTTATTTTTTGATGAAAATTTGGTACAAATAATTGATCTATGATCTTCTTGTGATTTGCATATTTAAAAAATCACTGTTGAATCCAATGATGTATCGGGAGGGATTAAATACCCCCCCCCCGCCTTGAAACATTTTTGGATGTAATACCTACTTAATCTACTTCACCCTGGATTCATGTAGACTCGCCTCAGGCTCATATGGTCTTGAAATTAGGGATTTGAAAAAAAACATCGATGTATCGAAAACATCGATGTTTGTTTTAAAAACATCGATGTTTTTACCATCGATGGTCAGCTGGCGATAGTATCGATAAAACATCGATGTCTACTACCGATGTCGATGTTTAAACTTTGAAATTCAGAAACTACCGCTAGAGGCGCTGGATTTTAAAAATTTAATTTTTATTAAAATTAGTACACAAAATATAAGCGCCATCTATTGTGATATAACAATACTAATAGTGTTAGTTCTTATTCTTCTTAGCAGTTAGCAGAATACGAAAAAATAAGAAGAAACTTTGCAAACAATGCGAACGACCAAAGACGCCAACACACTTTTTCTTTTTGAGTCTTGTTGACACTTTCCCAGTTGTTATTCCTCCAATCCCTGGATTTTGTAAGTTGTCATTAGCCATTTTTTATATATTGAAGTTGGCTTTTCCTCAACAATATGATCAAAAGCTTGAATTAATCGGTAAAAGTAACTAGAATTGAAAATCTAGTGCCATCTAAACCAAAGGAACGGACTTTATTTCAACTTAAAAAAGTATAAAAATAATTGTGTATGACAGTGTTATTTTTATGTTAAATAATATAAAATTAACATTAAGATTACTATATTAGTATTGTAATAAAATCGAATATTCTATTTTAGAAATGTAAAAATAGTAAGGTGTGTTTCTTTGGTTTAGGCGGAACTAGATTTTCAATTCTAGTTACTTTTACCGATTGATTGAAGCTTTTGATCATTTTGTTCAGGAAAAGTCAACTTCAATATATAAAAAAATATCTAATGACAAATTACAAAAATGAAAATCGCGGTTAGTTCCGCCTAATCGTTTGGAATAGACTGTAGGTACAAATTAAGATTATTATACTGGGTATAAGCTGTTCACTTTTGTAAGAACAGACTAGATCTGGTTATTATGGTTACTTTTATGGTGTGTTACTGACTTTAAATGTCAATTAAAAATATTCCTTACGCTGTAAAACTGACTTTAGGTTGATAAGATTATGATCATTATAATTAAGATATCATTTTTCATTATGATATATGTCAAATGGATCGACATTTTAAAAAAGTGACTTTTTTTTAATACCAACATGACATACAGCTTTAAAAGTGCAAACTATTGAAAACAAAATTCCCTCTTAGTTTGTTCTTACAAAAGTGAACAGCTTATATAATAATGTTAATGTGAAATTAATTACTATTAAAAAGGAATATTTCAATTTCAAAATCTAATAAATGCTTTTTGTGTTTTACAGTTACTTTTTTCGTATTTTATCTTTACATTATTAAATAAAACCTATATAATATAAATAAATAGCTTTTTTTAATATTAATAAAACATCGATAGTAAGAGCCGATGTTAACATCGATGTTAAACATCGATGTTTTGCCTTCGATGTACAACCCTACTTGAAATCTATAGTCGCGACTGATAACACTATAAAAAAGGATAAATTTATTTGAATAAGAATTGGAGGCTATATTTATCTTTTTGTTCTCATTATATGCATTTCAGGATATTATAAAACGATATCCGTATAAAAATTAGTTGGTGTCTGTCTACTTGTCTGAGATTCATTCAAAAACCGCTAGACACATTTAAACGAAATTTGGTATGATATGTCTTCTTCTTCTTCTTCTTCTTCTTTGGGCACTATCAGTCAGGTTGACTTTTGGCCTCACTCACATAAGACCTCCATCTTGATCTATTCATTGTCAAGTCTTGCCAAGTACCCTGTATACCAATACTGGTTAGATCTTCGGTTAGATCAGTTGGGAACCACTGATCTAACCTTTTCGGTTCCCGGCGCCCTTAATGTATTATTTTTTTTCCGCGGCGCCCCAAGTCAATTCATTGTTCTATATCATTTTTTCATATTATTTTATTAGACAGGTGAAAATATAAAAATACATGCGAAGACTTAAAAAAAAAATTATGTGAAGAGTGAATTTCCACACATTTCAGGGTTTTATAGGTATTTAATAAGTGTAAGAAGTCATTCAACAGATTGAATCACGGCGTGTAATAGTATAATAAAATAACTGAACACCACACTCTACAGTAGAGTGTATTGCGGTGTGGTACACACACCACAAACTTGGTTCGCAACTATTACATTTTTTTTAAATATTTTTAATTTGAAAAAAAGACACGCAATATCTTGCTATAAATACAAAAAATCCGTAACATTCTTAACCATAATTTATCCAATAATTAAAAAAATAATTAATTTTGTCAAAAACACAAAAACTACAATATTTTTCAAAAAACGCAATCTGATCAAAAATTCCTCTCGTATGTTTCCGGCTCATATTAATGTACATTACCTACAATTTTTTCAGATTTTTAGTTTAACCTCTTTGGCCAAAAGAGGGCGCGAATAGAAATTTTTTAACACATTTTGGCTAAAAAGGTGTTAAAGAAACTTATTTAAAAAACTACTTCTTGTTTCTTAATCTGTCTTCAGAACTATCTTTTGATACTACATAATAAATTGTATAAAAAATATTTATTTTTCTATTAAATACATATTTGTTTATATTTATCTCGAGATGTGTTTTTTGAACTCTCAGCATTTTTCCTATATGTGGGTCATAGAGTTGTATAAGCATGCCAAATTTCAACTTCATACGTTAAGCCGTTTGGCTACAATTTCTACCATACAGACAGACAGACACATGAGTGACGTTATAAGGGTTGTTTGGTGGTCATTCCTACAAAACCCTAAAAAGGTCTTCACTTCTAAAATAAAGAGTGATGACCACCAAAAACAAAAAAAAGTCTTCGGGGAGTCTTCGCGGTGCCCCTGTAGCCCAGCCGCGGCGCACAGTTTGGGAAACGCTGTGTTAGATGATCTCTCCATCTCTTTCGTATTATATGATGAAAGAATATTGTTCCTAACAATATTCGAACATAGGATATATGACATCTCGAAATTCTCATTCTAGAGGTAATAACTGTAATATTTAAAAATTTAAAATATCTCCCTTTTTATTGACTTAACAAAAAAAAAAATATATATATATATATATATATATATATATATATATAACAAGAATTGTTTACAATAAGAAAACAAATATTTTTTTTTAATTGGATGAATATTTGGGGAGTTACGAGGAGACACCCTAAAACTGAAATCTAGATATATCTCCCTGATTATTCGCTTAACAGCAAACTCGTATATGAAAAATAGTAAATTTTTGCTGTCAGCAACAATGAGAAAACAAATCTTTTGTTTTTATATATTTTTTTATTTAGATGAATATTTGGAGAGTTACGTGGGACACCTTAAGACTAAACTTGAAATATCTCCCTTGAATTATTGACAGCAAATACGTGAAAAATTGTTAACAATAAGAAAAAAAATATATTTTTGCTCCATGCACTTTTTCGATTGGCTGTATATTTGAGAATTACGGGGGGACCCCTAAAACTAAAATATTGAAATATCCCACTTTTTATAAACTTTACATTAAGAATGTAAATGAGAACATGTTTTTGGAATGAGGGAATATTTCATTAAGTTCTGCAGTTTCTAATAAGAAGATAATTTGGGGTCAAGGGAAGTGTTACCTATAAATTTAAAATATCTCATTTATTATTTACTTAACAGCTAAATGTTATAGAAGAAAAATTTGTTAAAAATGAAAAACGATTCTTAGTTTAGAAATATTCTTAACTTAGAAAAGTTTAAATACAATAACGTAAACCTAGATTTGTTAAGAAACGTTCTTTCAAATCAGATTTTAGCCATCTTTCATCTATTCAAACCATCATTTGCCCACCAAATTGATTTAAAAATAAGTATTTTGTCCAAAATTAAATTAGAGATTTTTCATATTTTGGTTTATTAAAATTTTAACGAACAGAAGCTACAAGAAAATTTGAACCTATACAATGAAGAACTTCTGAAAATAAGCATGAAAATGAGTACAGAAAAAAACAAAATTATGGTTGTCAGCAGAATCATAGAGAAGCAAAGAATAAAACTTGGAGGAAGACTATCAGAAAGGGTTCAAACAATTAAATATCTAGGATCAGAGTTGGCAGACAATGGAAAAATAGATGGAGAAGTAATAGAAAAATTAGGAGCAGATAGAAGTAGAAAGTTTTTAACAGCATAATATCTGCATTCCTCGCAAAATCGTAAATCCAACCAGAAACCAACGTACAAGTTTTCAAAAAGGTAGCAATTCCAATCTTAACATACGGATCTGAGTCGTGGACGATGACAGAAAAATAAAGTAGCAAAATAGGAGCTACAGAAATGAGCTTTCTGAGAAAGATAGCAGGTAAAACGAAAAATGACAGAATTGGCAATACGTTTCATAGAGAGAATCTTGGAACAGTTCCCGTGGACCATTTAATACAACAAAGCCAGTTGAGGTGATATGGACACGTGAGTAAAATGGATACTAAAAGAGAAGCAAAATGGTTTTTGAAGCAAGGTCACCTAAAAGAAAGTTCAGAGGAAAACCAAGAAGAACGTGGGAATATGAAATTCAAAGAGCGGCAGCAAGGAGAGGAATGAATTGGGAAGAAACAAGGTTAAAGACACAAAATCAAGAAATATGGAGAAGAACACCGCAAAATCAACACTCAAACAACAACAGCCTGACACCAGAAAATGATAAAAAGGCTTTAGGATTTAGTAAGTAAAATTTTCAATGACATGTTTATATTCTATGTATGGGACCTAAAAAATAAGTAGGTGACAATTTAGTTTCCGAACTTGCAAACAAGATCATAAGGTTTTCTGTAATAATATCAAAATTGCATTACTATGACAAATCACTTTTTGAATGTTATCTCATCATACGTATAATTTTCTAAAACTACAATATACTATTTTAAAAAATATCTTAATGAATTAAAACATAATTTATTTGCCTACTTAAACTATGAGATATGAATAAACATTTATATGAAACAATCTAAATAAACATCTCGAGTAAATCATAGTAAGCAATCTGGTCAGACACTGTTAATGACGTGCCTTAGAAACAAGAAGCCAAACCCTTGGTTGGCACACTTCTGTACGGCTGCGGCCGTGCGAGTAGATGATCTGGACATGAGGCAATAACGCCCCCACGTGCCGGGAGACAGATGCGACCACCAGCACAGCCCTACGGGGACCCAGAACTCACCTTATCAACTGCTAATGAAACTATTATGTTCAGAGTTAGAAGAACATAAAACAAGAACGAGACCGTTCATATTATACCAGATTGTAATGTTACTTTTTATTTATAATAAATTAATAGAACGTTTTAATAAAGTACAGGCACAGAAAGCTAGATATGCAGTGATATCTAAAGCTATTCTTGTAGGTTTTCTAATCTACTGATGCAAGATATAAAACGGAATGAAGTATGAAGTAACAAATATAAAACCGTAGAAAAATAAAATCAACTTACCTTCTCTGCCCCTTATACGCTTATCTAGGTGTTGGGATCCTATTATTTATTTAGTCAATAATACAACTCAAAAAATAGACACAGTGTATATTTTCTTCTCATTTGTTTTTTCGCTTTCCTTTTAAATTCCCTCCAAGTGTACCTACTAATGAAAGAACCAGTGACATATTTAGTTTTCCGCTTCAGTGCTTCTATATTTTTCAATTTAAGAAAACATATATAACCAACATCCAATTAATGTGCTAATTTGCATCGATAATATCAAAACAATTTTCTTAACAACCATATCGCTACCATCTAAGGTGTGACTACGTTAAACACAACTTCAAAAATATTTATTGAATATTAATTAAAGAAAACACATATTCATAATCACAAATTCTCAAAACCTACCCCTAAACAACCCTTAATAGTCTAAAGTCCCACCCTGTGCATGTACCTATTTGTTTTTATTTGATTAAACCACGATTAAGACTAGATTCAACTTGTTAGCAGATGTTCGATCATAATGGGTTGATTAACAGTTGATCACACGGCGCTTCGTTTCTTAGACACCCTGTAGAGTTACTATGATGGTCACATCTGTCTTAAGAATGTGGGGGCGTTGAGGTATACCTCAAATGCAAGACAAGCTGCTTAAATTGTAGGTGCTTAGTAACCATTTCATCAGCAGAGTTACTGAAATTTACATTTAAAATAATTGGTATTGTTTGGCTGATTATCATCAACATCGTTCTCTTTTAAATGATGTAATACAGGACTTCTTGTTTTGACTTCGATTAGGGAAGTAATGCATTAAGAAAGGATTTAGTTTGGACGGGTACTTCCTTGTTTTTCGGGTGTATTTTTTGTTTAGGCATTTGATATGGTCCCTAACCAGATGTTTGACAATTTGTAATTTTAAATTTTCTTTGTCATTTCAGGGTTTCATAGAAAAATCACTTAGGTGCCTGTCTGTCTGTTTTCCATCTACTAGAGGTCAATTGAAGATTTAGTTTTCAACGCTTCGTTTACAGGACTTTTTTAAATTTTTGTTATATTCTAAGTACCCCACAATAACTGTCTTAATAAGGGATACGCATAAAATTTGTATTTCCTTAAAACTACATTATTTTGATATGTTAATGTTAGTTATGTCACCTAACAAAACAAAAATTACATTTTAATTAATATTATAGCCAAATTTTTGAATTAAAATATTGTAAATTTGAAATAAGCCGACCACGGAGCGAAGGTTGCCGAGTAAAAACGACTGAGTATGACGTCAAACGATAGGGGTTTCACGTCACAGATACAGCTACAACATAATCTTTACACGTGTGTATATTGTATTGTTCGAGAGTTTTGTATTTGTTTTTAAACAATTTTTCACGCATTTATTATTAAAATGGCAGATAAAGATTTTGTTAGGGCTCAGAGTGATAATTTACCCAACATTGATGCATTTATGCTCATGGAATATATGAAAAATAATGAATGCTACAGTGCTGAAGAAATACGTGGTGTCAAAGCAGACCTGTAAGTAATTTTTATTTTATATTCTATAACTTTATGTAAACAAACGCTGCAACTCTGTAAAATGTAAATATTTATGTAATTTAGATGTCAGAATTTTACTACATTGTTTACATGAAGCTACAAAACGTTAGAGGCATAATTGAAATACTGCAATATAAGTTATCTATTGTAATACAAAATTTAATTCGGTAAACATGTATAAATTGTTTTTATAGAATTAAACTTTATTTTAATTAAAATCACTCTAACTTTACATAACCTATAAAAGTTATACAAACAAATATGTTCACAACAGACTATGTACGCCGGTAAGCTAGTAGTGTCATGCGTCAGTTAGAAGGGGTATGACGTCACACGTCGTTTTCGCGCGCTACATACATTTATGATTTTTTTAAGCCTTCAAATTACCAAAAAAAATTAAAAACTGTTTTTTATGTTTATATGCAACAAGAGGAATATAATAAAAAAAAATTTTAAAATCATGCCTATCCCCTATTGCGATGGTTTTGCGCTGGTGCTGGCGGCTGTTTTGCTCGCTTACCGACTTACTTGAACACCGGCCATAGATACGAAAGTAACGTGGTCAATGTGACGTTTCGACCGGTCCTATTAACCATGTATAAACAGGTACTCATTTTAACCATAAATACTTGAGGCTGAGTCGGGCATAGTTGATTTTAAAATTTCGAAAGTTAAAAATCCGAAGGAGGTGGTGGTTCACTATTGGGATATCATAAACTATAAGATATACAAGGTCGGTTAATTTAGATAAAAGTTGTCATTTTAGGAGAGAATTTAATGATATATCATACCTTCTAAATACAGTGCAGGCCGCTTAATATGATGTCATCGGAATTCGGGATTTATGATAACAATTACCGACTGATAATAATATCCAAATAATAGTAAAATTGAATAAGGGAGTGAAGCAGGAATGCCCGTTGAGCCCATACTATTCAACCCATATGTGGATGATTTGGAAGAAACAATAAGAAAGGGACAAGATGGAGGGGAACGATGATGATATAACATTGTTGGCAGAGAAGGAAGAACTTAAGATGGACCGAGCGGACAAGTACTCTAAAAGATAGAAATTAGATGTAAACAGAGACAAAACGAAGGTGTTGGTGTTCGATGAAGGGAGAGGAAGGAGAAAGAAAGTAAGATGGGAATAATCATGAAGAAAAATCGAAAAAGTGAAGAGTATGAAGTACCTGGGATACGTGCTAACGAGGAACAACAGGAAAGAGTAACATGTTAGGGAAAGAGTGAAAAAAGCAAGGCTGGTGATGGAAAAGCTATGGAGCATAGAGGAGAGGAGGTTTAATGACGATACACAGTGAAGAATGAAGATATTCGATGCAACAGTGAAGAGTATCCATATGTACGGAGTGGAGATTTGGGGATGGTAGACAGAACGACACAAGGATATATTGTGAAAGAGGAAATGACCAGTGAAAAGCTGAGAGTGGGGGCCGGAGAGTGGGCAGTGAAATATGGAAAGAAAGTCAGAAGGGAAGAGAATAGGAAAATACTAAGGGAATGCTGTGAAGAAAGAATGAAAGAAGAACAAAAAGGTAAATTGTCGGCCTAGGGAGACAAGAAAAGGGTACTTTTGGAGGTGCGGAATGGACAGAAGAGAAACAGAGAGAAAGAGAAACGGAGGAACGGATACAGTAGAAGAATTGAGAAAGAGAGATAAGGATGTACAGGAGCAGGAAAAAGCGGACAGAATAGACAAGGAGTGGATTGTAAAAGGATATAGAGATATATATGTAATTATTCTAAAATCTATTTCATTTTTATTTTCTTAAGTTATCACAAGTTCACTGTTTAACGAGTGAAGTGGACTTTTGCCAAACCAAATGGTCAAAAGCCTCATTCAATCGTTAAAAGAATGCGTTGTCTTTCTTATTTTTGATCGGGGAGTACGCGATATTGAATCTTTTTTTATTCGACTCACCAAGAGCTTTCTTTTGATTTTAAAAATTAACAAGAATTGTTTCTTTTTGCCCAAAAAATACATTAACTATATATATAAAAGGTATCCCTTTCTGTATGTCTGTTTGTCTACATGTTTGTCACCCCAGAATTGCTGGTCCGTTTTTTCATGCGATTTTTTTCTTCTTGTATCTACATCACGTGGTCAGGTTTTTGGCTGTGCTTTATTAAAATCGGTTGAATAGTTCCAAAGTTATAATGAAATTTGTGCGCGCGGGTTAAACGATTTGCATGTTTTCCGTTCATATTTAACGCATATTCTTGAAATTATCAGCGACAATATAAATTTTGTCAGCGGTTAATTTGGTACACGATTTATACACTAACCAGAATTTAAAGAATTGTTAAAAAATTTGCAGTAGTTCCAAAGATATAATGATATTTGTGCCCTTGCGTAATCCAAAATCTATCTTGTTGGTTTATATTCAACGCATTACTCGAGTACTGTTAATCCGGTTTACATGCGTTTTTTTTTCATGATGTAGCTAATCCTCATCTGTTTAGATTTTAGGTAGTGTTTTATTTAAATGGGTTCAGTAGTTCCAAAGATTTAATTATACCATAGATAATCATATCTGCACGCGCAGGTAGTACTAAATTCATCTTTTTGGTTTATATTTAACCCATTTTCTTGAAATTAACTGCGAGAACATATATTTCTTCAGTGGTAAACTTGGTACATTATTTGTTCACAATTCAGAATTTAAAAAAAAATCTTGGTTCAGTAGTTCCAGAGTTACGACAATTTTTACTGGAAAAATAAACTAATGTCAGCTTAGAACTCTCATCTTTATTTACGTGTCTGTCGACACAGTTGTAGATGAACAAGTTCTAGCTACAACTTTTACCCGCTAGCGCGTAATGGTAAAACTATGAACATTGTTTTCAAAGAAGCTTTCAGATAAGTAATCTGTTTAGTTAAATCCTGGTCTTTTACATATTTATACGTCTTCTGTCCGGTTTAGGAATGACGAGAATTAGAAATTTCTGGAACCGGGTACCCACCACAATTATCCGGATATTACCCACTACCCGTTAATTACCGGCTACTCGTTTATTACCCGCTACCCGTTAATATATAAAAATGAAAAGTTAGTATAGAAAAATAATCACAGGTGCATTATGGAATACGTATACTTAATCCGTACTACTGTAACCGAGAACAAAATAATCACAGATAAATAAATACTCAAAATACCTCTCACAACTACCCCTTAATTATCTGCTACCCGTTCATTACCTGCTACCCGCAAATTACTCACTACCTGTTAGTTATCCAATACCCGTTAATTACCCGCTACCGTTAATTACCCGTTAGTTAACAGATAATGGGTAGATTATGGTTAGTGGGTATTCAAACTAGGAACCGGGTACAACTTTAACGGGCGGGTAGAGGGTACCCGGGTATCCGTTGTCCTTCCTAGTCCGGTTACCTAATAACGAGTAGTTTTGTTAGGTCAGTAATAGCGAATTGTTCCCAAGCGAAGCCGGGCAGCTAGTATATGTATATAGTTTTCATTTAGTTTCTAAATCTAGAAAACGACCTATGAATTATAAAAATAATAGAGATTCTATTCGATGTTCTAATGTCTCTTTTTGTATAATATATTAACTAAATTTTCAAAACGAGTCTTTTAGCCTAATTAAAATAAATAAAATTAAAAAATAATAATTTCATTCTTAAATTTGAATAAAGTACAGTTACTATATTTTAAATTTAGTTTCAAACCTAAATTAATTATGCAAAAATAATAGGGTTGACATTTAGGATATCTAGTTAACAATACATTTCTCCAATTATCTTAAATATCATTAGCACTTAATATTCAACACTTTTTTAATTTCGTGGAATTTAAAAATATGTAAATAGTTCATCTGCAAGTGTTGATGTGGACTAGTTTGAATATAATGGACATTTTATTTGATTCTGTGGGCTGAACTGAGTTATTTGACAGCTCGAAAGCGTTTTCTTCGAAATATGATGTAGTGCATCGTAAACTATAATGCTCAAAATTTAAATTAAGTAATAGTTTGATAAAGAACATGTTAGATAGTAAAATTATTTATTTCGAATTGATGGTGGTCTACCATTGTTACCAGTATAGGTTAAGCAATGCATTTTAAACTTGAATATTAAAACAAAATATTCGTGATGGTTCTTTTTACTGCAAACAATGGGCATGATGAGAAGATCTGCTTAATTTAAAAATAACTCTTCCAAATAAAGACATTTATTTATAATAAAAAAATTAACTCTTTTATTTTTCCATAAAAATGTTCAATGTACCAAAAAATGTAGTTCGGGAGAAGAGCAGTTTATAAAGGAGAGAAAAAAGTGAGAAACAAAAGAATTCAGAAAATTATGGGTGTTGATCGTACTACTGAATTGAAGACATAAGAACAAGTTAGCTTAGATAGTGTGGTCATGTACTAAGAATTGAAAATGGAAATGGAATTACCAAAACCAATTTTATCATGGACACCAAGATGGCGGAGAAAATATGGAAAACGTAGAAAGAGCTGGACAGAATTACAATGCCAGTATAGACAACAGTGAAGACTGAAAAATGGAAGGCCTAGAGCGTTATAAACGAGTGATATTTATAGGATCTATTTATTTGTCACTCTATATCAGTGATGGCGAACCTTTTGAGCTCGGTGTGTCAAAATTGGGTAAAAACCTAGCTTAACTCGCCTACTGTGTCACGCCTAGAAATATCAATAATTTTGTGATATTCGCAGCCCTAGTAAAATAGTTATATTTTTGATGTATTTATTTGTTAAAAAAACAAAAACAAATAATTCTTTACATTAGTGACTTTTTTGTTGCTGATTTGCATTTGCTAAATTCAATTGAAAGTTTGTATTTCACTTCAAGCCCAAGCAAGCGCTACTACCTTCATCTACCAGTCTATTTCTTCTATAGGTTTTAATATTATTTAACGCCGAGAATAAGGTCTCACAAAAGTACGTAGATGGAAAAATTGTGAATTTAGCCATCGCTAGATTTTTCAGTGCAAAGTGTCCGGTAAACGCTTCCAAGCACTCCAAATTTCCTGTTGGTAGTGGCACTCTTTTTCATTCTCTAAACGATTTCTCTCCAGATTCTCAAGTTTGGACCTCGACAAACATTTGAGCCCAGATGCGTTTATTGTTCTTGGCCGAAGACCGTCCGTAAACGATGCGTGTCACTTAAAATGTTTTGGCGTGTCACCCGTGACACGCGTGTCATAGGTTCGCCATCTATATGCTTGTCTATGTTTATCAATTTGCTGTTCCTTTCGCTTTGTCAATCTATCAGTCTGTCTAAAGTATACAATAAAATGTATACAATAAATAAAATGAATTAATCTAATTCAACAAACTAAACACTAAAATCAATAGGGCAACTAAAATAAATAAGTAAAATAATGAAATATACAATATAATAAAAAAAGAAAATAAATAAAATAAAAATATATTATTTTGAGTTTGTGGGGGGCGTGGAACGAATCTCTTTTCCATTTCTTAAAATCCGTTTCATTCAATGTGTTATAGCTCCAGTTTCATCCAGGATTTGAATGAAGATCTTCTTCTCCTATTTCAGGAAAGTTGATCAGATGCTCGATTATTTCTGCCTACTCTCTGCATGTTATGTATTTCTGTTCTTCCTCTGTTCTCCAGTGTTGATTCTTTGCTGCTTAATTTCCACATTTGTCGTACTATCGTTTTTGTTTTTGTTGCTTCCTGAAGGTACCTTGAGATGCATAGAACTTAAATTTTTTTGTATATTGCATGCCACCTCAATCTGTTAATTCTATTTTGCTGTTCTTGATTTTGCATATCTCTGTCTCTTCTTATTAGTATGGGAACTTCTTATTTCTTCTACACCGTATCCATATCCTACATAGAATAATCTCCTTTCATTTCGGCAGGTTGTTTTTCTGTGCTTTTCTTTTTGTTTCCAGCATCACTATAGAATCTTGTTATTATTTATGATATTTTTTGTTGCAGGTTATTACGCTCTTATCTTACAATCTTATCCCTTCTTTGTTTCTTCCAGTACGATATAGCTCGATGTTGATTTAACTAATGGTGACTTCCAGGCGGGTTTTCGACCTAGCAGATCAAAAACAGGTAAAATATTATTGCATAAGCTATGGATCAACTTATCATGTAATTGAATTTATATTTCACTCTCCTAGACCTTAAAATCAAATGCAGAAACTATGTTATCGAAAATTATGGTGTAATGCATTAACCTTAAATTCTGTTAAAAAGTAATTGTTTATTTCGGAACATTTAGTCATTATTGCAGTACGCCAACTAAATATTTATTAACATTCTACAATAAAAACCACAAAATAGTTCTCTTTCCACGATTTAAAAAGTCAAAACCGGGACCACCCAGTTCAAATACACTTTACAATAGATGCAAAACATTTACACTATCATAAAAAATCAATACAATTTATGTAGCAACACAATGAAATGAGAAATTAATCATTAGAATTATTATTAATATTTTAAAAGTGATAGTAAGACAGAACAATTTAAAGTAGCGACTGAGAAAAATATGATCTATTTTAATATTTGAGATCAAGTGGTCGGGTGGCCGACGGCTAGGCCGACAATATACGTTCGTGGGTGCGCCCTACGTTGTCTAACAATTGGCTAATCTACTAATTACTTGTCGGAAACAATAAAGTAAAAATTAGTGTACTGACTAAATAAATTTATATTATATACGAGTGTTTCGTAGAAAATTACCCTCCAAGGCTTTCTTTGATATCTGGAATAGTTACGAAAAACTAAAATTGTTATAAGCAACACAGTAAGGTATACAGATGTTTCAAATGGCATAATGGAATAATATCGATTTCTTGAAATATATTCTTGGATTGTTTTATAATTTAAGGGGGTAATTACCCGAATAAACGCAGTAAATGTATGGACAGGATTGAGATTACGGACAGCTCGCCGCGGTCATCTCATTGCGGCTGTCTCGCAGTGGCCGACTCGCCGCGAACTACCTCGCCGCAGGGCTATCTCACTGCTTATTCGATCACTTGAATGAGTGGTTGTTTGTTTCTACTATTTTGCAAACACTTTGTAAACAATTAACTCAAAAACAATTTACTTAACGTTAATGTTTTATAATTAAAAATTACACATTTTATATAGAAATACAATGAATTTCAACATATTTCATTACTAACTCTAAAAAGCTATAAAAACTAATAATAACCAAAAATAGTTATAATAATCTAACCTAACTTAACATAACCTAACCTACGGATCATTCAAATGTGTAATCCGCTAGAAACAATTATCAATAGTAGAAACAAGCAACCACCGCTAGTCGAGCGGCGAGATGGCCCGGCGACGAGATAGCCCTGTGGCAAGAAGGCTCGCGGCGGGTAGCTCGCGGCGAGTTTTCCGCAGCGAGATGGTCGTGGCGAGGTGTCCCATTCCACAACTCGGCAACTGTTTAAAATATTTACGAATGGATGATAAAATTTTCAGTCTAATAACACAATTATTTATATTTAATACCTAATAATATATATCACTTTTTAGACAGCCGAAAAATGTATATATTAGAAAAGAGTTTGAGGTCGTACAATAAACGAAAGTATATGTGAAATAAACGGTTTAATTGGTTTTTTCGGAGTCGAATTAGGCTATGGTCCAAATAAAAAAATGGAAATGGAGATGTCCATGTAAAATTTGGTACTAATGTACCAATTTGAAGGAAAAATGGAATAATTCGATTTAATACATAGATATTAGGAAAATAGAGATATATGGAAAGAACGATTGAGTTATAAAAAGTGACGTTATTCGTGGTATCCTTGATAAGATAAATAAATAGAACTGTTAACGATAAAATGAGCTATTTAGGTTTTATATTATAAGAGATACGAAAAAAGTTAAATTAGGAAAAAAGATATATATACTCTAAAATTATGAATATTAAAATAATTATAAAAATTTAGATTAAAATTAGTATAATCTTAGCCACCTTTATTAAGGTGAAATAAAAGACAAAACGACACATACAATATCTTAACCCATATCTAGGAAAAATATTGAGATTAAGAAAAAATATATCTCCCTAAAAATATAACAAATACGTACTTATTAACCCTCATATTAGTAAAACTTGTATGGGACTACGGGCACAGTTGGGACCTTTGGTCTGGAGTGTCCTTTATTTCAATAAATAAATAAATAAATAAATAAATAATACCATGGGGTCACTGGAGACCCCATGCGTAATGTGAATGTACTATTGAAATTTTCTTACTTAAAATACTGAAAAAAAAAAAAATTACTTTTCCTAACATATTGTTTTCTAAGTTTAGCTGGGGCACAATTTTTGTAGCTTGCATAATTTTGCCAAAAAATAAAAAAGTCACACATAATACCATTGTTATTAAATTATTAAATATGTTATTTTCAGTTATTTTTATATTTTCTTTATGTCTAAATTTTTCTTGAAGATTAAGTGCTTCCTCGGTTCCTGTGGGCGTAGCAAAATTTCAGTGTCTTTTACTGGGAATCTCTCATTTTTCAATTTTTTTTACAAGTCTTGATCTTGCAAGAGAAATGGATAGGAAAAATTTAACAATGCTTGGTACAATTCGAAAAAAATAACCAGAACTCCCCAGGAATTTGTGACTACGCGCTAGAGGGATGTATATTCAACAAAATTTGGTTGCCAAGATAAAGCTATGTTAGCCTCCTACTCAGTGGCGCACCCAAATTTTACTTGGGGGGGGCTCGAAAAAAAAAGTGGTGTTCTAAAAAATAGAAGGGATGACAAAAAAAAGGTCCTCACTTGTAAAATACAAGTGATGACAAAAAAAGTCCTCACTTGTAAAATGCTAGAGATTTACCTAAGACCGTAGTAATAAAAAAATTTAAAATTTGGTTTTTCTCCCCTCTTGGGGTGGGGAGAACAACCCGAGCCTCCCCCCTGGGTGCGCCACTGCTCCTACTATCCAAAATAGGGAAAATCCTTACCTTGCTATCAATCATGCATGAAAAGAAAAAGCCGCAAATAATTATTTAAATATTACAATAAATTTACAATAAAACAAAGTCAGGTGTAGACACTTTGAACAAGCATCTACGAACGTACACCGTCAAAAGACAAACAAGAAGATGGCCTGTGACAATTTTTTATAACATGATAAACATTAGTACATTGAAAAAAAATAAATAAAAATACAAACGACGAGAATTTCTCAAGCAGCTGGTAAAAGAATTAGTTGCTACTGGAACAAGCACAGAAGAAGCATCAACATCACAAGGCAATCCGCAAAAAACTTCAGAATTAAAACGTGGTAGATGCTGGAAATGTCCTAGAAATTTGAACCGAAAGTATTTTAAGAGATGTCAGAATTGTAATCGAATTGTTTGTAATGATCATCAGATAATTACTTGCTTTGAATGTAAAACAAAAGATTCATAAGACTGTATTAATCTTGTCACCTTTCTAAAAATGTATAGTATTATAAAACTTTTAAATTTGTTTAATAATTTTAACAAATAAATTGTCGTTAAGGAAAATAAATAAATCCTTAGTGGAATATCAACCTGAATTACGTCGATTAACAAAAGAAATTTTATTAAAAAAAAAAACGCGATTTTTACCAAATCTCACACATCGTTCTTTTGTCTAACATCTTGTAAAGCAGAAAAATCTTTTAGAAAAATTAATAATGCAGATTGATATGGATCGGAACAACTGTTCCAAAAATTTCCGTTGAACACAACAAAAAAAATATATATTTATTTTAATTTATTTTTATATTTTTATTTGATGTTTAAGGGGCTAACAGTAACTTGGCTGTTGCCTCTGAGTACATATATTTTCACAAAATATTACAATATTATTAAATTTTGGGAAAAAAGTCTACTGAATTTAGGTAAGTTAGTAAATTGGAGAGATGATCTGGATTTGATAGAGCATCATTGAGTGATATCGGGATCAGGGCGACTTTTCTGTAGGTTTTTCGACAATTATTTTTACAGTATCCTGTCGAAAGTTTTTAAAGTACAGTATGGATAATAGTGACCTTAACAGTATGCAAGTGAATGTCTACATGGTAGGGATGGGAAAAAAACATCGATGTATCGAAAACATCGATGTCTTTTCTGAAAACATCGATGTTTTTACCATCGATTTTCAGGTGGCGATAGTATCGATAAAACATCGATGTCTACTACCGATGTCGATGTTTAAACTTTGAAATTCAGAAACTACCGCTAGAGGCGCTGGAATCTTAAAATTTTTATTTTTATTAAAATTAGTACACAAAATATGAGCGCCATATATTGTTAGTTTTTATTCATCTTAGCAGTTAGTAGAATAAGAAAACCAGTGGCGAAGGGAAACCTCCGCTAGACTTGCCCTCCCATAAAAAAATATTTAAAAATAAAATGTAAATTTAAAAAAAAATAATAATAATATTTAGATAAATCTTCAAAAATACATCAAATTATGTTCTATACAAATTTTTGTCCAAGGCTTGCTTTACTAGTTACGAATTAATTATCATGACCATGGAAACGTTACATATAAGTATGAAAAAATTGAGACTTAAAAAAATTTTAAATAATTTTACAAAAAAAAATCGAAATTTTTCATTTTATCAAAAAACGTCTCAAATAATAGTTATTAGTTATTGCATTTATAGTAACTTTTGTTCAATAAATTTTTTCGAAATATTTTTCTGTTGCTAAATATTCGCAAAAATCTTAAAATCGACACGAGTAAACTCCCATTTCTAGTCAACCGATTTTCATAAAAAACAATAGGGTTCTTCCCATTTAATAGGAGAATTTTTTAGTACCAGAACGAACTCTTTAAGTTAAACCGTTTTTGAGTTATCGTGTATACACACAGACAGACAGACAGACAGACACACACACACACACACACACACACACACACACACACACATACGGACGGCACTTCGAAAATAGGTTTTTTGGATTCCCTGGACCATGAAACGTGGTCATCCGTCAAAATCTCGACATCGAAAATTTTCGCGATTACAATACTTGCCCCTTATATATTAAGGTCGGGCAAGTAAAAATAAGAAGGAACTTCTAATTTTTGCAAATAATGACAACGACCAACGACACCAACACACTTGTTTTGCTCTTTGAGTTTTATTATCGAGCAATTTTTTGTATAAGTGAACGAGGTAAATAAAGTGAAATTTAATAGAAATAATCAATTTTTACCACATATCCGTCCCTATATAAAATAGCCCCGAAATTTTTAAATTTTGTCGCCACCTCTGTACCATCAGAAAGGTTATTTTCTAAAGCAGGCCTTACATTATTACAACAGAGAAATAGATTAAAGGGAAAGACACTTTCCCAGTTATTATTCCTACAATCTCGAGAATTGCCATATTGGGAAATGTGAATTTATTAATATAAACTAATTATAAGCCGTTCACTTTTGTAAGAACAAACTAAGTGGAAATTAAGTTTTCAACTGTTTGCACCTTTGTCACTGTATGTCATGTTGGCACTACAGAAAAATAATTTGAAAAATCAGATTATAAATATGTCATTTAAAAAAATATCGTTTGTCATATTTCATTTTGAATAGTGACATCTTAAATATTTTGTAATTATAATATTAACCTAAAATAATACAAACATAACCCCAAACTTTAAAGCCTTTTTTACAATATAACCAAGTTTATAAAAGTCAGTAATACTCAAAATACAGTATAAAAATCACAATAACCAGATTTAGTTTGTCCTTACAAAAGTGAACGGCTTATATAAGCTGTTCCCTTTACTCGTTCCCTACTCTGTAAAACCGACTTTAGGTTTATAGGTTATAATAATTATAATTAAGATATCATTTTTCATTATGACATATGTCAAATGGATCGACATTTTAAAAAAGTGAAATTTTTTAATACCAACATGACATACAGTTTCAAAGGTGCAAACTATTGAAAACAAATTTTCCTCTTAGTTTGTTTTTACAAAAGTGAACAGCTTATAAAGTCTGTTCTAAACGGTTATAAGCAGCGGAGGGACATTTGAATGTGTCTGTTACACAATCTATTTAAGAATCTAATAAATGCTTTTTGTGTACTATATGTTACTTTTTTTCGTATTTTATCTTTACATTATTAAATAAAACCTATATAATATAAATAAATATATATATTTTTTATTATTAATAAAACATCGATGTTTCCGATACATCGATGTTATCCCTTCGATGTTTTTTCAACATCGATAGTAAAACACCGATGTTAACATCGATGTTCAACATCGATGTTTTGCCTTCGATGTACAACCCTACTACATGGTACAATATAGACCCCCCTGATATCTTAACCTCTTAGCTTGATATTTAGGACAGTCGACGATTATATATTTTAACATCTAATTTAGTTTTGCTCTTCTGGTATTCTGTGGCATTTTCTATTGCAAACATATATGTATGGGTAGCTAGTGTGTAATAACAGTTTGATCTCTTCTATGAGTTTTCCAAAAGCTGAAGCTTTCATTTATTTGAACGAAATTATTGTTATTGTGCTCCAATTTTAGCATCGTTGTCTGGTTTTACGTTCTGTATGTTTAAAAATATTTATTTTGAATTTAATTTATTTACAATATGGTTTATAAAATCTCTTTGTGAAATTATAATTATATTTAATATAATTATGTGTCGTTGGAATTACATTAAAAATGTTTTGTGTTAATTATGCTAATTATGTGAACTGCATATACGTGGCTATATATATATATGTAAAATAAAAATTATCCATAGGTACCCAAATCTTTGCGTCCAGCAAAACTTATAACAAATAAATACATAAATTAATATAAAATACTGAATTAATCCTACCTAAATATTAAACAGATTTAATCTAAAACAGGTTAGGCTAGGTCATATTTTAATTCATATACAGGTCAATAAATAATTCAACTATTATGTATTCACTTCCTTCCGTATGAAAGAATCACAGCATCCGGACATAAAAGTGTCCAACCCAGATCAAGGCTCAGGTATCTCCTCTCATCCCATGAAAGTATGTAAATATGGAGCAGGTACTAATCCCAATCGGAAGGAGTCCGTTATGGGTTCGAAACAATAGCAATAGCAATAGTCACTCTATACCTAAAGCGGTTTAATTTAAATGTACTTTAAATTATTCTTTTTTAATTCATGTTTTTTCAGGCATGTAAGATGATATTCAATATGGTTTAAGATGAAATAAATTTTGAATTATAGTATGATATATGGTTCATAAATAAAGATTGGAGTTTAAATTATAATATGGTTGATGGGATATTAAAAAAATTGTTACATCGTATCCTGGTTATTCTTGGTTATAAATTTGCTTGAATGCATGTTTTATGTGCTGTTTAAACAATAACTGTGCTCTCAGTTTTTTGATTTAGGGCTGATTTGGCGCCCTACTTCAGATTTCGTTAAGTCTCTTCTTATATATATTTTTTATATATACATTAAGATCCCACATAATGAGCAGGTTACTTTGCTAGATACTAAAATATCGATATACAGTAGGACCTCCATATATCGAATTCGATGCTTCCATACGAAAAATTCGATGTATAGAAACTTTGGTATATAGAAATTAATAAATGTAATTAATTTTTTTAATTTTGTATTAATAACAGAGTAATTATGTAACTGAATTAAATGTTATAATGAGCTTCATTACGACGCTAAATATTTGATTACATAATATTGGTACAATATTACATAAATAAAAATTAAATTATATTTTACAAAACATATTTGATACCTATCTTGAAAAAAATTAAACTGTCAAATCGTTCCGGCCAACCGCCACATTCCCATATCAAATTCCCTTATCGAGGATGGTGATTTTGTAAAGCAAATTTACTATTTTCAAAGACATGATAAAAAAGTACATATAAAAAAAGTGATACCAACCCAGAAATGTTCAAAAAATTATATAATGAAAAACTGAGCAAGTACGAAGATTTTTTTCATATTTTCACGGATGGATCCAAAATCGAAGATAAAACAGGCTGTGCAGTGTTAGCTAACGAAGACATTTTTGAATTCCACCTCCAAATATGGCTAGCGTGGTTACTGCAGAAGCGTACTGTATCTTACAAGCCAGTGAACTTATAATTGGAAGAAATCAGGCCCCAAGCAATTATCTTATCCAAACCGATTCTCTGAGCACAATCCAATGTATCCAGCAGACGTAACTTCCAAAGTAACTTCCAATCAGCATTAGATAAAGGTAACCAAATCACTCTGTTATGGATCCCCTCACATGTGGGAATTATGGGTAATGAAAAATTAGACCAGGCAGCAAAAAATGCAACTTCAAGCAATATCATCGATACAACAATTATGCCATATGACTTAAGCTATGTAAAAAAGAAAACCAGCGAAAATTTCAACTTCTTCTGGAATACCTTAAATAATAACAAATTAAGAAGAATAAAATCATCCATCAGCCACTGGTATACTTCTGAAGACAGAAAAGAACAAGTTATAATAACAAGATTGCGAATCGGTCACACTCTTATTACCCACAAACACTTCATGCAGAAAAAAGAACAGGAAATATGCCAAACATGTAACAGCCCAAAAACTGTTAAACATATTCTCATTGAATGTGTGAAGTACACGAGAGAAAGCTCCCAAAACAGCATCCGAAACTCCTGGAATGAGGCCCTGTCTAACAACAGGGAAGCTACAGCCAAAATCTTAAACTATCTAGAAGACACTAACCTATCAAATAAAATATAGGCAAAAATGTAATGAACGTATATTGTAAAATCTTCACGGTGTAATGTACCTATGTAATATGTAATTTTATGTAATTCAAAATTCTTGCTTACACCTAAGTATAATGAACTAATTCAATGTAATATTTGTAATTGTTACGGGGTGTTAATGACCATGTACACCCCAAAATAAATTTTACTTAAAAAAAAGAAGATATGAAACAGCAAGATAGAAAAAATAGTATGTAAAACGCGTTATAAGCGGTTTTTTGCTGCGCTTTTTATACCTTATGAAACTTCTGTTTCAATATACTATTGTGTGTACATACCTAAAAATGCTCATTCGTATAAATTGAATATGTGCCAGATTATGATTAGAAAACACAGTTAACGAATAAATACACATTTATTTAAAAAATGTATTATGCAAAGTACGTACCTGAACAACTCTTTCTATACATACATTATTTAAATTAGTGTAAAAAAATCCTAATATTTTGCTAAAAGAGACACGCATCCATATATATACATATAGAATCCCTGAATGAAGGCAAGGAAATAAACTACCGAAATATAGGATATTAAGGAAAAAAATATTGTATTGAATTTTAACAACTCAATTTTCAAATCAGACCTAACACCCTGCTATTTATTATTTTGTATTTCAACGAAGTAGCTCGTTATACTTCCTCGCAACTATATATGTATATATATATATATATATATATATATATTTGTCTCATAGCAAAAATTTTTTCGTATGTTGGCTAAAAAGCCAGATATTCTTCTTGGAAGGGCTCAATTTCTATTTCAGGAAAATGTATTTTTTTGGTGTTGGGGGGGGGGGGGGTTCTAAAGCCCGTGATCCACCCCAGGTGCACGCCTGTGCTAAACATAACATTTTGATGACATTTCTTTATAACATGTTCGTCAGGAACATTTTCATAAAATTGAATATCACGTATTGTATCAAACAGCGGAAATTAAAATTCAAAATAAAATCTAGAAATATATTTTTTTAAATGTAGATTCCTTCAATCAATGATGAACTATGAATTTGAATAAAAAGTATATAAAAAATAAAATTTATCCGATATAGAAATTCTTTTCGATATACAGCAACAGTTTTCTTATATAATGACCCTGGGGAATAACGAGAACTTCGATATACAGATAATTTCGATATACGGAAGATCGATAAATGGAGGTCCTACTGTATTAACCATAGCATAATATATATTAACAATAATAATAACAGACCGGATATACGATCGTTAGCTAATTGTAAAGTAAATAGATCGTTTTGCATATTTCAGCTTTGCGATTAGTACACGATAAAAAAGGTTTTGTTGGAATTACTAAAATTTTAGTTACTCCAGCAAATTTTTTTAGAGGTATTTTAGACAACAAATTTTTTTGTCTTGACAACAAATTTTTCTAATCACATAAATTTGCATTGGGAACAAAATGTTTTTGCTGAAGTTTTTGGCTAGGAACTAATTTTCATTAGTTAGAATTAGCAAATTTTTATGGTAACAAAAAATTATTTGTCTCACGAACTGATCATCTTTTGCCCGGGTAACCACCTTTGTTGCAGTGACTAATGAAATTAGTTAGAAGTATATTACTAATTTCATTTGTTGTAATCTCAAATCAGAGATATTTTTATATTTAGTGATGAAAAAACGCTATTAGAAGTCACAAAATTGAACTGGAAATGTTATGACATGTAACAGATTTTGTTTTCGCAAAGAAATTTAAAAACATCTCTACCTGTAAAATGTATATATGTATTAAGAAAAATAAAACAAATTTTATAATTTATTGTTATAATTTATTATTAACAAAATTTACAGTTATAAAATGTAATATGTAACAGGACATTAACTAATTTTAAGTTTGATTTTTAGTATGAACATAAAACAATTAAATATTCAAAATTATTACAAATATTCAATTCCAATTTATATATGCCAGGCAAAAATTCACGCCTATAAACTTATACCCGGTTTATACACTGCTTAGCTTAATGTAAATGGACATAATAATAATTTTCACTTTTACTGATAAAACCATGTTCACAACAAAAAAATGAACATCTGTAAAACGATGAGAAATTTTTAAATGGAGTTCTAAACAGGGTATAGTTTTTAGCATATTTCTATATGATTACAAAAATTGCACACCAAAGTATTAGCATTAATACACTATTTGTATTATTAAAATAATTACCTGTTTTATTTATTGGGCTAGTTTACTCTTTTATCGAGTAGCCCAACTTTTGTAAACTGTCTCCTCAAGTTGTAATACGTTGAAAATATTTGTGAAGTCCCCAAGATACTAATGTTCGGATACACTGCATTGTTACACTTATTTGTTTATTAAACACAGCGCAGAAACTATCAACAGGTATTAAAACGTCAACCACTAACAAAGCCTCCGCCATATTGTTCCGAACTCAAAACGCATGTGCAAGGCATATACGTCACATACCTGGATGACTAACATGATTTGTTAGATGCACAAAATTATTAAATATCATTATACATTTGTTTCACATGGACTACCACATTTGTCGTAGCAACAAATTTAATTTGTAACCTTAACAAATAGGTATGAAACTAATTTCTCTTTGTTAGAATGACTTTAAGGTCTTAGTAAGATCAACCAACGTAATTGAAAAAATATTATTAGGGACAATTTTTTTCTGTTACTCTAGCAAAAACTTGGCCAAGTAAAATATTTTACTTGATGGAACAATGTCATTTTTCTCCGTGTATTGATGGGACATGCACTCGTAAAATCAAGAAATGGTAGAAACGATTGAATGTGTTGCAACTAAATTAAAAACTGTGGAAAGATAGATACATAATAATCAATACAAAAACGAAAATACTTGCGAAAACCTAGGGTAGACTCTTTCAAAATGTGATGCTGTAGTATTTTGGATATAGATAATTTGGAGCTTAGTAGTGTAAAGAAAAGTCTCAATAGTTAGGCCACGAGGACATTCTCCTAAATAACCAAATGTTTGCTAAGAGAAACAGTAAGAACATAATATCAGCAACTTGCTGACCGGCGTAGCGTAGTAGTAACACAGGTGCCATGCGCTGCTGAGGTCTCGGTTTCAAATCCCGGCCAGGCATGTAATATCCAAAAAATAGATCTATCCTGGCTAATTGCTGAAGTAGAATAGGCCATTAAAAAATAATCAGCAACAAATACATTTTCAACAAGTTAGATCCACATGCAAAAGAAACGACTGACGGTACAAATGTATTAATTAATTGACAAAATTTCATAGAGAGCAAACAAATACTATACCTGCAACGTTAAAAGAGGGGCTATTAAACAACTTGGACATCTGTAGACGCGTTAAATATTAAATAAAAAATATTATTTTAACACGATTAGTCTACTATAACACAAAATACTCAAATGTGTGAAAATTCATATTTCACATATGAATTTTTTAAATATCTGCTCGTGTGAATCTGAAAATATTAAATTTTCCTGCAGGTCATAATTCAATACTTGGATTTTTCTACTTTACTACATATTATTGCGTAAATGAAACTTTTAAGAATAAAAACAAAAATAAAAACATCCACTCGCGGTTACGTGCGCGGCGTAAAAGCAATATAAATTACTAACGAGACAATACAGCGGTGCGATTATTCCTATAGATAATTGTAACCAGTCATATATAATATAAATTCCACAATATTGTTATTCAATAAATAACAATATCATATTCCACTTAGATTTTTAAACAATACCAACAGAAACGTTATGATAAAATCTAAAAACGTAATAACTAAATATGTTGTTTAAATACAACAAAATCAAGATTTCATTACTCTATTATCTACCTGAATTGACACATTACATTTGTATTTCAAAAGCAGCCTATTTCTAAACAAAAACATATCTATTTTACTACTCACATACACTAAAACATTATCAAAGAAAGTAGGTCGTTTATTTTTTAACTTTACGAACCGGTAACCTATACGCATAAGACTGATATTAACAATACTTGCAATACTTCAATTTGTTTATTATAAATTTCGATAAGTAAACAATAGTGAGCAAGTCGCGGCTGGTTTGAACATGTTGATACAAGAAAAATACGCGAGATACCTGTTCGTTGCTCTAGTTTTATATGTAGATGTTGAGATATGGATTGGCGCACGGTTTTAGAAAACTGTCTTATGTAATTATTATATCCCCCGCTAGGAGGCACACCCTTTTATTAGAATTAGAAAACAATTGAGTTTTGTTTTGTTGTTGTTATTAAGATTAGATTTAACACATTATTATCAGTCTGATTGTTATACTTGATTTGATCATTGTTTCTAGTATTGGTAATTGAGGCAGTGTTATCTTTTAAACGAAAGACAGGTAATTTAGTTAGTTATTTAATCATTTGAGCTTTGCTGACGATATTGCCTACCTTAACCACAATATGTCTGAGAAGCATTGAGTTAAAATGTATAGGCCTGTACATCAACGTAACTAAGAACAAAATAAGGATCCAGAATAACCAGCAAAAATACAGCGCTCTTCAGTTTCGAAACAAAAAGCACAAAGGGCCAAATCAGGTAACTTTGGTGGATGGAGAACGAGAGCAACTTTGTTCATCGCTAAAAACTGCCAAATCATATGGGAAGTTTGAGCTGGTACAACATCCTTTGTCTACTTTTCCAGCTATCAGTCCGTTTCTACCTTATTCTTAAAATGCCTGAATGGACACCCTAGTGATATTCCATAATCTTCCTAGTTCTTCTGTAGCTTCTCTAATAATACATCATGGATTGGTACGGATTAAAAATTAAAATTAAAAATAATTAAATGTATACATAAATATATAACATTAATTATAAATAAAATAAATACATGATAAACGTTTGTAATAATCTCAATTAAAACACAGGGATCAAAGCACAAACGAGCATTTATTACAACGGCTATTTACAATCTGTCACATATATGTCATCACATTATAGTTTCTAACGTAACCTATTACAAAGGACGTCCAAGAACTAGTCCTGATTCTAACACGACCGTCCTGATCTTGCTGTGTCCTCGTGCATCTACAAATTTTAACTGCAAAATAAAACAGAGGAAATGAAAACATAATGTTTGTTTTGTCCATCTTCTTGAGGTCCCTGACAATCCAGAGTTCCCCGGAACTCCTGGAGGTCCCTGACCATCCAGAGTCGACCAAACACGACCATTTTAGGTCCAACAATTCTTTGAGATCCATGACCATCCAGAGCCAAACAAAATAAACACAACTCCTGGAGGTCCCAGACCATCCAGAGTCAAACAACTCATTACGGCTAACACTTGCCATATCATCAGCATTGTACAGTGTGTCTTTCGGTACTCAACAAGCTATCAATTCTAAAACTCAACTATCTATCAGTTTATTTCATTATAGATTGTCTACTGTACCCAATTGTTGCGGGAGGGGCCCTCTGAAGAGATCCTTAGGTCCCACCTTTAACACAGACCACGGTCTAGCTCAGGAGCGGGGTCGTGATGCCTGATCTCGGCTTGAAGAGCCTCGACGTAACTAAACTGTCTCTGAAAATTAAATGGTGAAGAGAGATGATGACGATGATTTAAAATAAGAAAATTAAATGAAGTTAATTATTTATTAAGAACACAAAATCGACGAGACATTTATAATTACATTGAAACAAACAGAAATAAAACAAATACAAAACCTGAACAAACATAATGAAGAACACAACAATAAATATAAGGACAAGAACAACAATGTATAAATATATAAAGACAGTTTTACGTTGGAGCTTTCAGAAGTCCAGATGTCTTCTCGTGAAGCGAGAAGGAATCTCTGGGTGTGGACTCTGAAGCGGACAGGAAGAAGAGGAATGTGACAGGAGAGGGTTATGAGCTGGGGAAGACGGCCACGTTGTCGTCAGTGTGACGAGAGCGGAGTATCCGTCGTAGTCTCTCCCAGTAATTGGATAAGTTGCCTGCGTAATTTCTGTAGGGACTTTTCAGTCGGCGAGTCGGAGTTCGTTCTTGTATAATAGAACGCTAACGGTGAATACGGCGGTGTAGCGTGCGGGTTGTTGTGTCGTGCTCGTTCTTCCTTTGGTTTTCCGGGGGTTGGAGGCGGCGAAAATATAGAGGGGCGGCGTGATGTTGAGGGGGTTGACGGTGGCGTATCGGGACCGAATAACTCTGCAAAACGAGCCAGAATACGGCTTTGGCGAGTGGGGGCGGTAGTCGACAATCTGGGAGGCGGTCGGTTGATGTTGGCGGTGGTCTTACGAGCAGCGCGTCAAGCACAGCAAGAAGCGTGGGCTTTTCAAGAGAGCGAAGTTTTTACTTGTAGAGATGTTTTTTTACGAAGAGATGAAATTTAACTGATGATAATTGTAAAATTGACCGTTTTTTTATATAATCTTTGGTGACGGAATGTGGTTTATGACTCTAAGGCTGGTTTGTGATTGGTCAGGGATGTTGAAAATCTAAGAACATTAATAATTCTAATTGTATCGCTAATTATTTATGTAGATTCGCAGTTATCACGATTGCTGAAGTCTCACGGAATCCGGCGATGTATAATAAAGTGTGAATATGTCATGAGTGACGCGCAAAGTGACTAGTAACGGTAAGGCTTGCATCGGCAACACAATAAGCTGAAGACTGTCGCTGCTTCATACTTAATGTCTTATCATTTAGTCAAAGCAATAAAATGTCTGTTATCATTCTATTCATCATCAATTTAATCAGTTACTTCCGTTCTATTTATCTGCCAATAAACAAACGCTCGTCCATTCTGATATATATTCTTTTTTTTATTTCTATCCAGATCATTACATTTGCCATTTCAAAACAAGTAAAATTAAGAAGAACCGTAGGGTTCTGCCGTTTCTAGACCGCAGGCCATAGATATGAAAGCCACGTGGTCAGTGTAACGTTTCGGCCGGTCCTATCACTCCTGTATAAACAGGTACTCATTTTAGGTATGAAATACTTGAGGCTGAGTCGACCCCAGAGCTGATAATTTCGAACCCGGGTCCCTGTGCTCTGTAGACAATCGTCTTACCACAAAGCCACGGCAACTCTTAATATAAATAATTTCAATAATAAATAATTCTACAAAAAATATGATGCATCCAATTGAAGACAAAAAAAAGAAGATGGATCAGATAAAGAAATTTGTGTGTGTGTGTGTGTGTGTGTGTGTGTGTGTGTGTGTGTGTGTGTGTGTGTGTGTGTGTGTGTGCGTGCGTGCGTGCGTGCGTGCGTGCGTGCGTGCGTGCGTGCGTGCGTGCGTGCGTGCGTGCGTGCGTGCGTGCGTGCGTGCGTGCGTGCGTGCGAGCGTGCGTGCGTGCGTGCGTGCGTGCGTGGGTGCGTGCGTGCGTGCGTGCGTGCGTGCGTGCGTGCGTGCGTGCGTGCGTGCGTGCGTGCGTGCGTGCGTGCGTGCGTGCGTGCGTGCGTGCGTGTGTGTGTGTGTGTGTGTGTGTTTCCTGTATGCATACGTTGATCTACCGGTGAGTTACCGCACTTACTCACCAGTCGCCATTTTATTAACCGGATTTCATTAACGGTTAGTTGCTCACCGGTTGATATTTTGATAGTTATATCTGTAGTAACAAAGAATCGAGCACAAAGCAAGTAAAAAATTATGGAACTGAGTATTAAGTCAGTTTACTGAGGTATTGAGGAGACGTATATAAAGCACATGTACTTTTAAAATTACTGTAAAAGCTTACATTCAAAATTTACTGCCATTACAATCTGTCATTGTTTAGATATTGTATACATCATTCGACAACGCTGCCAAAAAATGTTCATTCAGTCAAATTCACCGGTAAGTCACCGATTAGTCTGCTGAATGCGGCCTATGTACGATGTACTTGTTAAGGCAACAACATTATTTTCCGCCATCGTTGACACTACTTACTTTAAATAAATTTGTGCGTGGATATAACTGAAATACGTGGATCGCGATTTTACGCGCACAAACAAGAAAGTTGTGTGTGCAAATTTTTTTACCCGCACGAAAATCATGCGCGCCCATAATCCGTGCGCGGACAAATGCTCAAGTCAGTACGTACCTTTAGACGAAGTTTTCCGTTATTGTTCAATATTTATTTTATATATCGTATTTGTTTTTATCAGGTAAACTTATAAGGGGATTCTTAGCACGAACACACAGTTTTATCTGAGGATCGTTTGTTTCAAGACACTCTAGGCGTCTGAGCTCTGGTTCCTTATCATACGCAAATATTGATTGTCTGTCAAAAACGATTTTTTTCCTGATATATTTTATGAATATTTTTTAATATTGCAAGCAAATGATTAAAAGAAATCATGAATTATTATAATTATCCATATATGAATTATTACTGTAGTCTATTTTTAAACTAGGAGGAGAGTATATTTCAAAGTGATATTTGCACTATAACACATTACGAGAAAAATCGCTAGATTTTGACATAAACGTCAATAAATGTTTATTTTATTTATACGACCCTAGAATATTTTTTACAATTAAAATTAATTTTATTTAATAAATATCAAACTGTCACAAACACATTTTTTTTACCGCCAACATATATAAGGGAGGTATTGTGATCATACCGATTTTGACATTTCTAGATTTCGATGGATATCCACGAATTGAGGCCCCTACATAACGTTTTGACTATTTTTAGCATGATTTTTATCGGCAGTGGCGCACCCAGGGGGGTAGGAAGAAGGCTAAGAAGGAGAGAAATACCATTTTTTTAAATTTTTTATCACTATTTCTTAGGTAAATATATGGATTTAAAAAGAGATGAGGACTTTTTTTTTTGTTGCCACTTGTATTTTACAATTGAGGATTTTTTTTTTTTAGGTCATCACTTGTATTTCAAAAGCGAGGAACTTTTTTTGTCTTCTGCCAAGAAAAAAAATCTGGGTGCGCCACTGTTTGTCGGTCTGTCTGTCTGTCTCTCGGTCGGTCCGTGTACCAGTGCAGAGCAAATTTGGCTTAAAGGATTTTTATGAAATTTCATACTTAAGCTTTTGACATGAATGCCACAAGTTGATCAACTTTTGGTAAAAATCGGTTAACTAGAAATGGGAGTTTACTCGTTTCGGTTTTAAGATTTTTGCGAATATTTCACAACAAAGAAATATTTACAAAAAATTTATTTAACAAAAAGTTGCTATAAAAGCAGTAACTAACAAATTTTATTTGAGACATTTTTTGATAAAGAAGCATAAATTAAACAAGTACTTTGTGATGGCGGTCGGTCCTGTGGTGGCAACAGCTGATTTTTATTGTAATATTTATATATTTATGTTTTGTACAATTTTTTAGAAACGAGGGGAGACAGACATGTTGACAAAAGAACACGTGAGTATAAGTATGCACTCTGTGTTCTTCAAGCATATTAAAAGTTGTCCACCGAACTCACGTCCTTGTTTCTTAACTCTGTTGTATTTATAACTTGCTGTAATACAATAAGTTGTAATAAAAATCAATAAACACAAATTTGTGTTAAAATACGTTTACTTAATACGCGACATCATATAGTCTTCCTGTAATTGGTCATTATTTATGGTTACAGCCTGTTTATTTAGCAACAACAAATGTTTGTTGATGCAGACTTGTTATATAAACATTGTATTATCTCCTGATACTTATAGTTTTCCACTAAAACGATTAAATAATGTTTTATCAGGCTTTAAATTACAATTGTAAGAATGTCCTTTGTATTGTTGGCGAGTGTATTTTGACAAGAATTTGAATAATTTTACCTATGAAGCAAAAACGTATGCATTGAAAATATAAGAACTCTGCATCTAAACCAATTTTCGTTATATATTTTTCATATAAAGTAAAAGGACATATTTCAAGATATTAGTTTTAGTGCGTCCTCACATAACTTCTCAAATATTTATCGGATTAAAAAAATGTATTGAACAAATAAGACTTTAGTTATTATAATCAATTTTTATCACAGAAGTTTTTCTGTTAAATTAATAATAAGATAAGTATTTCAAGAATTTTAGTTAGCGTATCCGCGAAATTCTCCCTTAAAATGACAATTTTGAGATGCCTATAACTTATGCTGAAATTTCTATGATCATACCAAATTACATGAAAATATATCCAGCAGTTTCTGTGTGTAGCAGAACAAAAGATAAACAATTTAATTGGAACGAGGGTTAAAAAATGTTTTCATTTCAATTTGATTGTATAATAAATCATTTTTAAACGTAATATGTCATATACAAATTAATTTGTCAACAATACTATTAACAATATTAAGTACTTGTATAAAAAATTAATTAACATTTAATAAGTAAGTCAATATCAATTATCTGATATTAAATAATGTAATATCACTTTATAAATCTCTATATAGCCAGTGGCATTATCATCTCGTTGGACTGCATTTTATTTATATCTTATCAATATCATAGTATAGCAATATTAAATCTATTTCTAATTAGCATATTATAGTGAGTCAATTATTATTTATAGGATTTATTTAGATCACGATAATTATAATTATTCTAATTTCTCTATACTGTTGATTAATTGCTAAAAGTTTCGATACAAGTCGTCATCATTATTAGTCGTTATACAAAATAAAAAACAAATACTTAATAGATACAAAAGTACGATGAAGTACAAAAAATAAAATAAAATAAAATACAATAAAGAGAAATCGCACTTCAAATTTAGGGGCACAAATACCGTTAGGTATGTGCGTGGTATCTACAATGAATTAAAGTTTAATTAGTAATTATTCTATTGACTTATGATTAGATTTAAGTATTAGTTTTTATAATATTAACCAATATACAATTTAAGAAAGAAAAAAAATCTGTTAAATCAGTATTGAAATTAAATTAAAATTAAATAATAGATAGTTGGATCCCAACAGCTAGGCGTGTAAGGGGCAGAGAAGGTAAGTTCTCCGTTGCTAAACCGCCGGCCATATATATGAAAGCCACGTGGTCATTGTGACGTTTCGACCTGTCCTATTTTCCATGTATAAACAAGTACACATTTTAAGTATTAAATACTTGAGGCTGAGTCGACCCGAAAGTTGACTGCACAATTTCGGAAGATAAAAATCCGGTGGAAATTATACTTGAAATTTTATATTTTATTCACAAGTATTTAATTTATTTTATTTTGGTCTAGATGTAGAATCCAATTTTAAGCCACTTTTATTAAATGTTTACCAACTAGCGTTAAATTATTTTCTGTTAAGTATTCGTTAATATAAGGTATTATAAATTTTCGCTATAAAATAAATGAAACTTCTTTGACCACTTGATTTTATTGTTTTATGACCAGCATTTCTAGTATTGTACTTATGGAATATTAGTTGCATTTTATGAATATATTTTATTAAAATTAAAAGCTACAACTGATTAATATTCAGTATTTTTGTTTCTAATTATATTTTCTTAGTAGATTAAAAAAAATTATTTCCAAAATATGGTTTTAATCATGTTCTGAGTTGTAGTTAAGCTTGTCAAATGAGTATTAGCTTAGGGCTGCCATAATTGTCGGACTACCGACCGGGACCCACACCCCAAAAAAAAAAAAACATAAAAAAAACTTTTATCGACAATAATACCTTTATTATAAAAAATTGCACAATATTTCAAAAAAATAAAAAATTTTAAAGACAAAAAAAAAATTAAAGTAGAGATTGATAATAGGTATTCCAAGAGCAAAATGTTGGGATGAATGGTGAATCATTTTGGAACACTCAGTTCGACTGGAAAAATTTGATGTTTTTTTTTTGTGGATGCGTCTTTATCAAATCTAAAATAATATAATATAAATTAATGGGCGATTCAATTTAATAAAACCAAATAGAACCTTACATTCCATTCTTCTCTTGCCTTTACTCTCCTCCTTCCCCGACTTCGGTGGCTTCTTTATCATCGCTCTTCTTTGCCCAATCATACTTCTCCGATGTTTTCGTTTTTTGGAGCAATTCTTTTTCCCCTTTTATATAATTATAGAATTCAATGCATGACATTTTATAATTTAAAACACATTGAATTATGGTTTTCACGGTATCAATAGAAAGCGAATTGCGCTCATCTGTCCAATGGGTTTTAATTAATGAGAACACACGTTCAACATGTGCGGTGGAATGGCGAACAAGTATTGGCAAATTTTCAGTAGATTAGCTTTTCTTTCTGTCTCTTCAATATTATCGAAAAATAATTTTTTAATATGCATAAATTTTAAATCGACCGGGACAAATGACTCTTGGACCGGGGCACTGGGACACAAACCTCAAAACCGGGACATGTCCCGGTGTACCGGGACGTATGGCAGCCCTATATTAGCTGCACCTCCTCGTTCAACTGAGCCATAAGTAAGTATGGATTGGACAAGACTATAATAAAAATTAAGCAAGTTTTGTTTTTTTTTTTTTAATTTACTGTGTTGCTTAATAACAGCTAGGGTATTAAGCACTAGAGTACCCAGGTTACATATTGGGTTAAATATTACATTGTTTACAAGTCTAATATATTTATGGTATTTTGTTTATATTTTATTTATTTTGTTTTATGTTATTAAATTATATATATTTTTTGGAGTTGTATACAGGCCTCCCTATTATAACAACTTGCAACAGTTTTTTGATGATTTTGAAAGCACGATCACATTTGTCACCCCTTTAACAAATGCATTGATTTATACAGGTGATTTTAATATCTATTTTCTCAATACTAACGACTATACAGCTCAAAATTTTAAATCATTAATTAATACTTACAATTTAACTCAAATTATTACAGATCTAAATTTTAAATCATTAATTAATATTTACAATTTAACTTAAATTATTACAGAACCTACACGAATTACCACTACGTCTGAAAGTTTAGTGGACTATATACTTGTTTCTGATGCTAGTCTATGCAAAAGATCGGGGGTGAAACACGGGTTTTCCGACCATCGATTGATATTTTGCGAATTAACGCTTAAACGGTCTAAAATGGAGTCTAAAACTATCACATTTCGCGACTTTAACAACTTTGATCATAACACTTTTGCCCAACACTTACTAAATCTAAACTGGTCCAACTTTTTCAAGGCAACTAATATTAATGATAAAATACAACAATTTAATGAATATATAATACATGCTTTCGATATTTTTGCACCTTTTAAAGAAATTAGAACTAAACACAAAAAAACCCCTTGGTTTACTGGAGCGTTAAAACAAATTATAAAATGCAGAAATGATGCGTTTACCAGATATCGTAAAATTAGAACCCAGCAAGCCTGGCAAGATTACAAATCCCTTAGAAATTTTGCAAGCACCGCTATACGTAACGAAAAAAAGGCCTTTTCGCAACAAGAAATTATCAAGGCTGAGAATAATCACTGGAAAGCTTTTAAAAACCTGGAAATTACTAGTAATCCTCCAAATAATTTGCCTTTTCAGCTCCAGAACGCTAACGCCATTAATAACCAGTTTATTAACAATGTACCCACTCCTGCAATACCGCAAGAAACTCTAGAAAAATATTCAAATAATAGATTCAACAATTCTTTTGTATTTTCTTTTAAACTGACGGACAGTAATACTATAGAAAAAATTGTAAACTCACTAAAATCCAACTCATCCGGTGTCGACGGAATTAATGCCTTATTGTTAAAATTAATAGTTCCTTCTCTTTTACCTCAAATTACACACATTATTAATTACTGCTTAAGTGAGGGTGTTTTCCCCAACGTTTGGAAACAAGCTATTGTTATTCCGTTACCAAAAAATAAAAATCCATTAAATTTCGACGATTTGCACCCAATTAGTATTTTGCCTACTTTGTTAAAAGTTCTTGAAAAAAATATCAATTTACAAATTATGGAATACCTAAACAATTACTCTTTACTGCCCAAAAGCCAATCAGGCTTCAGACCCAATCACAGCACAACATCAACCCTCTTATCTGTTACCGATGACATCATTAAAAACTGTGATAACAAGGAAATGACCATGTTCACTATCATAGATTACAGCAAAGCGTTCGATGAACCATAAACTTCTCATTGCGAAATAAAATATTTGGGTTTCGATAATTTGGCAATAATATTTTTTAGAAATTATTTCACCTCCAGAAGCCAACAGGTATTACTTAATAATTTAACTTCAGACAGTTTAGCGATATTTAAGCATTATCTTTCTTTCAAAATGAAATTAATGCACTATGTAAATATTCTTCCGATCATGGCCTTACAATTATTGAGTCAAAATCACACATTATACTGTATGGTAACAAATACTTGAAAAGAAATTTAGTCCCGAATTTCAATATATATATATATATATATATATATCAATCACTCCAAGTTGCAACTAACGAATTCATGTAAAAATTTAGGTATTATACTAGGATACCGAACTAAAATTCAAAGAATATATAAGTTTGTTAATGAAGCGTACCTTTCTTGCACTAAAAAAACTATTTATGAACAGTTTCGTGCTAACCAAAAAACATAAAGAAATACTATGTGACAGTTTCGTCCTATCGATCTTTAATTACTGTGACACGATTTACGGACCTTCCCTGTCGCATTTCGATTCGAGGCGAATTCAGAAAGTGCAATATTACTGTGTACGTTTCATATTAGGACTAAAGAAAAGGGAACCTACTTCCCAACACCTGAAGAAGTTAGGATGGTTAAACATGTCTGAAAGAAGACACTTGCATTACGCATGTTTCATTCACAAAATCTTAAGCACAAACGAAGCTATTTAGTCGAAACCTAGCTATTTAGTTGAAAAAATCATTAAAAGATCTCAAATTAACAGTAAAAATACTAGGAACTCTCACTTGATACATATTCCCAAACACCGAACAACCTTATTCAAAAAATCATTTTCGTACAACGCTGCCACGATATACAACTCCATTCCGAAAAATCTTAAGTCTCTTAAAATTGCCCAATTCAAAAAGCGACTCCGCCAGCAAATGGTCCCAATGTGAGCTTAATGATCGATCCGTATTAAATTAGACTGCATATTGCACTAAGTAAACAATGCTATTATTTGTTAACATAAAACACTGTATGTACTCAATTGTAAAAAAACTTTAAGGTTAGGTGGTAGAGCAGTGTAAACTGAACCTTGCCAATAAAGAGATTTATTATTATTATTATTATACATGTTGATGTCTCTTAGGAAGCCAATGGTGGAATTTTCTGTTCGGTGAAAGTGCTTCTTTAAGGATTGGTGGGATCTTGTTTTTCTGCCTTTGTTGATCGTATTTTGGACATGCGTTATCTTCTTTCTCGAATACGTATTTGTGGGTTAACATAGCATGTCCTAGTCTCATTCTCGTCAACACGATTTGGTCCTGTCGGTCTTTTCTTGGTTCCCATCGTTCGAGCCTTTCTTTGATGGGTTGTTAATGGTTGTTATTTGTGTCTTTCCATTCGTCTTGCTATTTTGTTTGCACATATCTTTTAATTCACGTTTTTAAATCGAATGTAGGGATCGGTATTGGAATTATAACTTCCCGTAGGGCTTCTTTCGCTTCTATGTTCCCTTCTCGTTGCCATCTATACCTACATGAGATGGAATCTACACTACCGTGATTACCTTGACCATACTTCTAATACGGTGTAGGTTTTCTTTGGTTTTTTTGATTATATAGTTTCTTGGATATAACTGCTGTATTCTTCGGATGGCGCTCAGGGAGTCACAGTGAACAACGTATTTATTGGAGCCTTCTTGGTGTCGAAGTATCAGCTCCGTTGATTTTAATTGGCTATAGGTTTCAGCGGTGAATATAGTGGAAATATCTCGTAGACGGACATCGTAGAATTTATGTACTACACCTTCAAATATTATTACGGACCCTGTTTTATTTTCTATTTTAGACCCGTCAGTGTAGATGGCATGAGATTCTTTTTGGTTGTCTAGGATTGCGTGGTACAGAGCTTTAAATAGTTCGGAGCTGGTTGAATCTTTGGGATACTGCGATAGGGATAGATTGAATTGTAGGCTTATTATGATGCACGGTGGATATGTACTCAGGTTTTGTCTGTCTGTGAATGGAAGGGATTTATTGATTTCTGAAAGGCTGTGTTGATTTGGTTTTGTAGTGTTGCATGATTTGATAATGTTAGTTGTCAATTTTCTGGAATTAATTTCTGGAAAGACTGATATCTCTGGTTTGCTAGCTGACATAGTTTCTTGTGCCCTGTAGTCTGCGATATTCCAAAGGATTATTGTTTGATTCACATAACAGGCTTTTGATGGGAGTTGTGCGCATAGCTCTTGTGACTATCAATTATTTTTAGATGGCTTGGTTCCGCGGTTCTAAACACTATGTTTCCGTATTCTAATTTAGACCTAACGAGTGCTTTCTAGACGTTTAATAGCACCCCATTTGTAGTGTCCCAAATTTTTATAATACTGAGACTCCTTAATAGTTTAACTAGCATAAATTCTCTTAATTTTCTAAAAACTTAAATGTTTTTGTCGCAAATGATATCTGCGTTTGTGAATATGTAAGTCCCATTTAATATTTTGATCTATGATCACGCCAAGGTACTTGACAGAGTTAAGTCTATTTATAAGTTGACAAGCACAATGTATTTTTTTGTTATAATCAGTATTGATTTTCATAATTTTATTCAAATCAGTGTATAATTTAATATTTTGTGAACGCTGGCCTGTGCATATTTTCAGCCTTATTGTCTTGCTCAATGTCGTCTCAATATTTCTTCTTTGATAGGCCTAAAGGCCTAATGTGTTTCTTTAGTGGTTTTATTACAAGAAATAGTCTCTGGTGCCAAATCTAGTAAATACGATTGATTTATTCGCTCAACCGGTCCAATAATAACGCATTATACTATCCATGTATCGTTCGTCCTTTTTTCAAGTAGTCAATGTGGATGATTCCGCATGCGTCCCAAAATACCGAGTCCATCACCTTGCAGGCCGATTTCACCGTCTTCGCCTTGTTTGGAGCCGGATCGTCTCCAAAAACCCACTGTTTCGACTGTTCTTTTGTCTCTGGAGTATACTGGTGAACCCATGTTTCATCAATGGTTATGTATCGACGCAGAAATCGTTAGTATTGCGACGGAAAAGCGCCAAACCTGCCATTGAAGCGACCACATTATTGCATTTATTCTCCACTATGAACAAACGCGGCACTTATCTTGCCGATATCTTTTTCATACCTAATTTTTGTGCAAAATTGAAACCACTGAGCCATGTGATGAGCCGTGCACTTTGACGGGTTGATCACTCAACACCATATCGTGGATTTTGTGAATGTACGATCACGTTTAAACTCATTCACCCAGTTGTAAACAGTTTTGAAAACTATGAACTTCATCCAACTCTGCTTTGATTTCTTTCAGTGTTTTACTTTTCAAATGAAAGCGTTTAACCACAGCACGAAACTCATTTTTTCCATTGTTCTAAAATATCAAAAGATGTTGACTTTAATCGATTGTAAAAATTAAACCACGCGATAGATTTGGGTAAAAATTTGACAGCAGTCTATCGACAGATGGTACTTTTCAGAAAAAAACTTGTTTTGATACTACTAAAACCATCTCTTAGATTTTGTAAGGACTTATTGACCCTCATACACCACGGTATTTAGTTTGGAGGATACTTGATCAAGATGCTTTCCAATTTAATTTTGTATCTAAATCGAATCCGAGGTACTGTTGTAATGTTGTACGAAGTTATTTAAGTGTCTATTTAAATTAAAAACAACAGTTTTGGTTTTGCTGCACATGAGACAGAATAAAAGCGATCTCTCTAAGGGTTGCTTTTGAGTTACATTTACTGCTCTTTGAACATGTTCACAATCTGTACCTTAATTCATCAATAACCTAGGAATCGCCAACTAAAAGAATATTTGTAGAAAGCATATTTTTAGCTAGTTGTAGCTTAAATGCTACAGAATCAACAAAATCAAAGTCTGAAACTATTAGTGGTAAGTGTTTGCGCATCTACGGTAAATAAAAAGCTCCAAACTGTTAGATATTGAGGATATCGAGAGGGAGAGCCACGGAATAACAACGTTAAAATTGTTTACGTTATTCAAGAGACCATCAAAATTATCCTAGTCACTGATGATTAATTGCATTGAATTATAGCTGTAAATTCCTTACTTTTCTTTTAGGTTCTTTAAGTTTCTTCTTAGGTTAATAATTGTATATGTCTTGCACCATTTCAAAAGTAATCTACTTCACGCCCATGTCTGTTATATTGGATAGGACGTTGTTTAAATTTATATAGCCTATATTTATTTATATATTTGTATTTATTTTTATAACCTAACTCATTTCCAACATCAGTAAATAATCAGATACTAAATCAATAACTCTAATCTTGACCTAGCGTAATCATGACACAATTAATCTATTAAATACATAAACACCGCTTGATACGTACTGATACCGACTTCCGTCGTGCAATTACTCGAGCTCAGGGGTGGAGGACCTGCGGCTGTGTGGAGACTAACATTTTAAATCAAACGTCTTCTTTACCCGAGGATATGTTTGTTATTAAAACTTATCACAGCAGTGCGCGCTGTATTCAAATCACGTTAATTCTAAGTCATATCTTCATTAAATCATTGTCAGATCTTTGTTACATCACTATCAATGTTACTTTAATGAGCGCTCAGGCTAAATCTAACAGATAACTTACAGTTTCGCAACAGGTTCATGGAATTGTACCATTGAAAAACATTAATTTTACAATTTTTCTCGAGATTTGTCGACAAATTCAATTTCAGGAAATGAGAAATGGCAAGAAATCAGCAACACTAGTCATGATTACTACCAAAATTTGAATTAAAAGTTCCATAACGGGAATACATATTTTTACAGTGGCCGCCAATTTTGGATACTGCTTGAAACGAGTTATAGTAGCCATTTTATACAAAGTTGACGGTGTCAAATAAAAAAGCAATGCATTGTCCAGCAATTAAATTTGAATCTACGACTAACGTTTCTTCTACCCAAATGAAGAAGATTCTCTTACAATACAAACAAAACAAGATAATCGAACTAACAAAACTGACAAGTAAAATGATGATACTGTCCATCATAACTAAATATTTAACATAAAACCGTATATTTAGCATATCTTCTCCCTAATAATATACACAACACCTATTTTGACTTGTGTAAAGTGTACAGATAAGGAAATGATAAGAAACCTATGAGAAATAGCTCAATAAATCAATAATAGACAGATGTGTCCGCTACAGATGCCATCGCATGAATTCATCATTAAAATCACCTTTAACACCCTGACGATTAGGGCTAATTTTACCCTGCAGGTGATCTAAACATGCATGTGTACGCGACAGTTGTATGTTTGTACAGTGATATACAGGTAAATGATGGATTTTTTGCTTTATATCTGTTACATTTCACATGCCGTCCTATTTGAATATTGATATTATGACAAGATATTGTGAAAATAAATGATTCTTTGTGCTGATATTTTAATATTGATAGGGATTATGATGAAATATTTGTACACTTGCATGTACTGGAATTTCAGAAAGATTGTGCGTCATTGCAAGCAAATATTCTGCTTTTGGAAATATTGAACATATGCGTAACACTTGTTTGGTTATCAAGAAGTCTAGTCTGTAGTGACACAGTCATACGACATTGTTGCACAACCAAATCCTGCGACAGTGTCCTCTGCATTGTGATTGTGTTCTCGCGACCTTTTGCCAAGAGGTCTTTGATTTTAAATAAAGATGTAGGACGACGGGGAATTGGCTAAAAAATATCCCGTCTAGAAAGTTCAAGAATAACCTTTTGATCTAAGTTATTGGAAACTAGAAAAACCTATTGGTCGATAAACTTATGTCCTTAAAACTAATAAAGTATTTGTCATAGACTAGTTAAGGCGGTACCAGACATGCGAAATTCGCCAAACACCGTGTAACCGAGGTGCTCCTCGTGGTGTTCGCTGAGTACTCGTCAAATGGCGAGCACCTTGAAACAGATATGCTCACTTTTCCGTGCGTCGAGTAACTTTAGGAACAACGAATATTTACCAGCTGGTTAGTTGCTCAAACATTTCAATGGATAGTAACTCGGAAATCGTTATTAGTTCGGCTGCTTTTGTGGTTATTTTTTGTGGCAATAAGTTATTTAATAAGAAAAATGAACTCTAAACTAAAGCAGCCTAATAAAAATCTTGATATATTGTACTTATTATTAACGTTACTTCAAAAATGTATAAAGAAAATTTGTTTAGAATGAAGAAACATTTCTTTTATGTTCAATAATATGAATTGGGGGCGGGGAAAGCGTTACCGATACACTTAAAATATATAACTTATATTTGACTGCAAAAGTACTCACATCGAAAAAGTCTAGGGATATTGAAAATTTTATGAAAATATATTGCTTATTGTACATTTAATGTTGTATTTCAATTAAAGTAGGCAATTATGAGTAGTTAACTATGAAATACATGTAAAAACAATAACCAACAAGATAAAACAAATACAAATTTGACAAATTTTGTTCAGTACATGATCCGTAGGTTGATCACATGTTTCATTTTAATTCTATTTAAAAGATTTATATTAATAATTTCCGTGATTTTAGGTAGTGGCATTTTTTTATAATAATGAAACGTCAGCATTTAACTATCCACGAGATGAATCGTGTGGTGGGACTTCTCCAAGCTGGCTTCAGGCAAGTTGATGTAGTCAAGCGGATAGGAGTTTCTCAAAGTGTCATCAGTTGATTATGGAGGCGTTACAAGGAAACAGGAAGTCCGGCCAAACAACATCCGGTACGTGGTCGCTATACAATAGCAAATCAAGAAAGATTTTTGGTCTTAAATGCTAGAAGACAACCTACTATTACAGTACCCGAATTGGTAAGGGAGTTATTGCGAGCACATTACTTAACCGTTAATTGCGATACTCTAAGAAATCGTCTCCACGAAGCTAATATTCTATCTCGACGACCAATCATATGTCAACCCCTCTCTAGAGGCAATCGCAGAGCAAGATTAAACTGCTGTTACAATTTGAAATATTGGTGTGATAATGATTGGGCTACAGTTTTGTTTGCTGATGAGTCCAGATTTGGAATTCATCCAGATTCTCGTCGAAAAAGGGGTATGGAGAAGATTCAGTAATTTGGAACGTTTGAGGCACGTCCAGGAAGTTCACAGTTACAGAGGTGGTACTGTTATGGCATGGGGTGGGATAATCATTGATGGTGGAACTGATCTCGTTTTTCCCAATGGATTTTAAACTGCACAACAATATTTGGATAATATTTTTTAACTTATTGTGCGTCCATTTCGTGGTGCTGTTGGTGATCAGTGTCATCTTGCCCAGGATAATGCTCGGCCACATGTTGCGCGAATTGTAACGAACTGGCTGAATAACGAAGGTATTGCGATACCATGGCCAGCACAGTCACCGGATCTAAGTCCGATTGGACATGTGTGGAACATGCTTAAGAGAAGAATTACTCCACATATGAACATCCACCATAATTTTAGATTCAGAGAGCTTCAAGGAGCAGAATGGGCACAGTTACCTCAAGAAGACATCGATAATGTTATTTTGTCCTTGAATCACAGATGTAGGGCTGTGATCAACCAATGTGGAGGTCATACTCTTAACTAGCATTTGTTTTTTTTTTTCAATTCTGTACATAAATCTGTACATTATTTTTTTTTTTTCAAATATTGATTATTTTTATAAATAACATTTAGCTTATTTTGTTGTAAACTATTCTTAATTCAGTTTTTTATTTGATAGAATACAATAAACGTACAAAATAATCCATACGTTATTTATTTTCATATATTTTTTTATAATCTCTAGACTTTCCCGATGTGTGTATATATATATGTATATATATAGGAAAAGGATTCAATGTAGCTTTTAAAGGTTGAGAAAGGATGAATGTGTAGATGCAGGTTCAAAGCACAGCACGGGGAATACTCGCCAAATACCGAATGTCTGATGCCACCGTTATCTACATTTATTGGTGCAATAAAGCATTGTTATAAGTATCCTTGGAATATACTCCCCCGTCGCGCCGCTCTTCTTTCGCTGGACAGATAATACTATGTTTGCAACTATTTAGATGAAAAGAAGCTTAAAAATGCTTTCAATTTACTAAAAACTGATGATACCCTTTTATACTCTTTGATTTTTACCAAACAAATAGGTGTTTTAAAGCCAAGTTAAGCAGACCGCCCCTTAAAAAAAATCAGTGTGCACCTCTCTTTATGCTTGCCGAAAATTTACTGACAGAGATGGCAGAAGAAGTAGTAATATCATACAGGTATTACTAAGACATGTTGACCAATATCGACAATCACAACACACCAGCCCACATTTGTTTCGGCAGTTTCTTCCAAATCTGAAAAAGTTCTTTAAAATGTCACCTTTTTCGAATGATTGAAGTAATTCCTAAATGTGTCTACAAAATTTATTTCCAAAACTGGAAACGACACTGGCAGCAATATGTAGTACTAGAAAATAAGTGATAGTTAAAATATAAAATAATATCTTACTCTAAAAAGTGTTAAAACTTAAGTTTTTTAAGTCCGCGATTTTTTTTTTATTGAACTTAGTATAAAAATCTGATTGAAAAAAATATCTGAAATCAATATATTTTTTAAAAATAAACTGTTGCCGGAAGAACAGATAATGAAATGAAAAGATAACGTTCAAGTATTCCGTTAAAATTGAAATACGTTTACTACTTATAGATATCATTTATTTAATATTAAATTATCTGCCTGTCTGTAAAGTAATTTCTCTCATTTTCCTTATCGGGAATTTGGGAGAAGCCCACTTTAAGTCTTATTTACCGCTGATATCAGAAACGGTTTTCAGGGTATTATGGAAAATCCGTTAGATTTTATATGAGCATATGTACACAGTAGTATAAAAATAGTACACAGTGCACCCAAGCTAAAAATTATCTTCTTTTTCTTCTTGGCACTTTCCTATTATAAGATTACCGTTCGCAGGTGTCATAGACTCCTATCTTCCCAGTCTTCCTCAACTAGGTCTATTTTACAGAAATTGTTTATGTGTGTTTTCCACATCACTGCTGGTCTTTCTTTGCTTCTCCTTCCCTTTGTAAATCAATGGAGAATCTCCTTTGGCAACTTTTCCTTTTTCTATCTTTTCAATATATCCGTACCTTATTAAAACTCTATTATCACTTTGCCAAAGTTGAGGTAACTATTTAATGCCATATTTTCTCTATTTTTACACTACCTTTAGATAAAATCTCAACAGTTCTTATCATGTGTCTTAGTTTGCATTTGACAGGCCGCGTTTCCCCTTCTTATGTTGATATTGTTTCTACGTAGAATGACTTTTATCTTTTTTTTTTGTTATATTTTTACTTCATATGATTTCATGTAGTGCTTCAATTGCCCTTTTTTTTAAGATCTTCTCATCTATTTTTGTGGTGAACTTCTCCGGGATTCTGATATTACTGTTCCCAAGTATCTAAATTTTGTGCAAGCTTTGACTGATTCATTTTCGAAATGTTGAAATACTTGGATTATCCCCCATACACATATACGAGTGTAAAATTGAATTTATTTTTCTATATAGTCTCCATTCAGCTCTATACAATTAGTCCAACGCTTTTCATTTCTTTCATTTTGTCAGAAGATTAAGTATTATCTAAATTATTGAAATGTCCATTTACAGCTTCGGCGATATCAGTATTTGATGAGAATTTCTTTCTAGCCAACCATTCTTTGAGTTTCGGAAACGGAAAGAAATCGGAGGGAGCCAAGTCTGGCAACTACGGTGCATGTTCGATTAATTAGAATAGTAATTCATGCAGTTTCGCCATCGCAATTGTGGCCGTTTTTCTTTGCCAAACGAGGGCTTTTGGATTGGATTTCTTCGTTCAATATGTCCAATAACGACGCATAATACCGGCATGTTGTAAGTAGTCGATAAAAAATATTCCTTGGGAATCCCAAAAGACGGTAACCGTAATCTTAAAAGCTGATGGCATCATCTTGGCCTACTTCGGAGTTGATTCACCGAGTGCTAGCCATTGTTTTGATTGTTCTTTGGTCTCCGGAGTGTAATGATGTATCTGTATATAAACACGTTTCTCCAACAATTACAAAACGTCGCAAAAATCTTTTGTCTTGCGCCTGAACATGTCTAGACATTGCTGGAAGATGCTCATTCATATTTGCATTTGGTCGTTTGGTAACGGCACCCATCTTGCAGTGAGTTTTGTCATGTTCAAATGTTGGTGTAAAATACAATGTCCACGATCATATGAAATGTCCATCACGATTTTGTGGACTCATCTAAAAATTTGTTCATTGGTAGCTGTTTTTAGTCTACCAGAACATGATACATCTTCTGTACTTGATCCATCGCGTTTAAATTCTCCAATCCAGTCTACTGTTGCATATGAAAAAGCAGCGTCACTATGTACTGCGTCTAACTCCGTTTTTATAGCATTTAAACCTTTTAAAAAGAAATGTTTTTCACTGCACGGAACTCGATTTTATTCATGTTTAAGAAAATGTACGTATTTTGTAGTTTTAGTTGACTGTCACGGCTATACTGTATGCACGACCAGTCTGAAAATTTGACTGCAGTTATATAAAAGATTAGGCTTTCAAAACATACGAACGACATGCGCATCTTCGTCTTTTAGTTCGATCTCGAAACTTTCGTAGAGTAACTAGGCGAACAAAGTCGAAAAAGACTTCTTATATTTTGTTAAATCTTGCACTTTTGTTGTTCAGGTAACCGTTGTAAAGGTAACTTATTGCACGTTATATAAATAAATGAGAAGTTTCAATAATTAATATATCTGAAAAATAATTCTATGCATTTCGTTTTATTAATTTAAGTAATTAAAATACTAGTTAAATTACTATTATCAACATCGGGGGATCAAATCGGGGGACGTTTCGGGGATAATTATTTATCGGGGAGAAGACTTCTGATTTGGGAACTATCCCGAAAAATGGGGATGTCTGGTCACCCTAATCTAGAACATTCCCAAATGGATGTCTTTTTTTTCTTCATAACTAGCGTTTTTTAGGGTTTTGTAGGTATGACCAAAAAACCCTTATACCGTCATTTTGTCGTCTGTCTGTCTGTCTGTCTGTCTGTTCGGTAAAAATTGTAGCCAAAGGGCTAAACCTAGAGAGTTGAAATTTGGCATGCTTATTCAACTCTTTGACCCGCACATAGGAAAAATACTAAAACATCTAAAAAACATATCCCCCTAAAAATATAAACAAATATGTGCTCATCAAAAAAAAAATATATATATTTTTTTAAATTATGAATAGGGTATCAAATGAAAGCCCTTAGTACGTGGATTAACGATCAAAATTTTATTTTTGCAAAATAAATTATTTTTACGTGATTTTTGCCAAAATTGTGCAAAAAAAAATTTTTTGTTCCACACCTGTAGCCCAGATGGTTTAAACTAAAAATCTGAAAAAATTCTAAGTAATGTACATTGGTGTCAACCGGAATAATATAACAGGTATTGTTGATCAGATTATGTTTTCAGAAAATAACGCATTTTTTGTGTTTTTAACTAAAATATGTTAAATATTTAATTCGCTATGTAACACTCCAGATCAGTAACTCTAGTAACTCAGTTGGTTTTGTGATGCACTTTGTAATTTACAATAACGTTGCAGAGTTCGAATCCTGTCAATTTTATTTTTTTCTGTTTTTTTTTTGGCATTTTTATTTTGTTTAAATTATTTTGTCAAAATTCTAGTTATATTTTGGTAAATGTTGCATTTATTTTTTAAAAGCGTAAATTTAATAACCAGTGGTAAGTGTTGAAATTATAATTTAATTCTGTTTGACGAAATCAGAGGGCGGGACTTATGATATAAGCAACCAATGAAAACCATAGGCGCAATTTTAAAAATATTACTGAACCTTGCTATATAAATAAAATACTGCACATATTTAGAAACTTAAATAATGGTATTAGGCATTCGAATTAAAATTCATAAAAAAATATTTTGACATAAAATTTGTTTTGGCATCACAAATAATTATCATTCAGTTACTAAATACCTGCAAAACCCAGAAATGTGTGAAGATTCACACTTCACATAATTTTTTTTTTGAAAACAGAAAATAATCCGATGGTTATAAATAGGGTAAATAAGGTAAAAGATAAAGCGTGGGGATACTTTTTGCGTGGGGACAAAAATGACGCACCTGTGCCGCTTTAAGAGCGGGCGCGTTATTGTGCAAGAGAAAAGAAAAATATTCAACTTAAATGCTAAATATTTTACTTGAAAAAATGGACGAATAGCATACTTTTTTCCACTTATTAACAATGGTATAAGTTTGGGAACCACGGATATAGATAACAGTCTCTTATTTTCTATATTTAAAGAAATATATGCCGTATAATATTAAAAAACGATTCGCAATAGCAAGCTTTCATGTCACCTGAGCAAATCTGAGAACCTCTCTACGCTATTCAGTATTTCTTATCTGTTTATAAATAAATAAATGTTTCCGGGAATATTTTAATTTTTATTTGCAAGATTCAAAGATTTTTACTTCAAGGCTTACACAAGTGTATCGTAATGAATTAAATTTGCCAATTTCGAATTAAAGTAAATATAAATGAAGAAGCACTACGTAGACAATTCGATCAATTTGGCAGTTACAGTTGCGGGTGAGTGAGCTAATGCATTGTAATGGAGAAACAGAACTTTTCTCTTCACCTAATAGGGCCGCTTTTTTCATCAATTAGGCGTGGAAACAATCCAATACACCGGCATCATATTGTCCTGTGATCGTTTTTTCAATTTCTAAGGAGTCGATGAAGATTATGCGTTAGGAATCTCATAAAATCGTAGCCATGACCTTTCCAGCCGAGGGAACCATTTTTACTTCTTCGAAGCACCTTCGGTAGAAGAACTCTATTGTTTTGACTGTTTATTTATTTATGGTATAAAGTGATGGAACCGTGTCTCATCAGCGATTATAAAACGCCACAAAAACTCACTTGTATTGCGCTTGTACATGTCCAAACAAATAGGGCTGTTGCGCCAATGATGATGATCTCTTCAGTTGCGACCTTATTCGGACGTCCTGGCCGCTTAGCATCATTCGTGCTCGTAGGACCACAACGAGATTCAGTGGACCACTTGTAAACCATTCTATGTGACGGAGCAGAGTTCCCATTATACTTATAGCTTTGCTTCAGTATCCTTTATTCAGTATATTAATGTTTTTTTCACGCAAAAAAAGTTTTTTGTCAACACACGCAATTCACTTTTTTCCACTGTAACAAATAAACGCAAACTTATCTGCTTCCGAACTCTAATAAATATGTACTATTGTACACAGATTTACTTGAAACGTCATAAATAATATCAAACTGGCGATTTAAGCGCCATTTCTTATCAAACTCACGGACTTATCAAACATCCCTCATATTAAAATGCAAGCTAGTTATTGTTTATAATATCTTTACCATTTGTAATAAATACATCTGTAAACATAACAAGTATATCACAAAACACATTTTTGGAATTCCTTTACCCTCATCAAATTCTAAACTACTCAATTTACAGTTAGAAATTTGACTACAAACCAGTGATTTAGTTAAATGTAAAAATGACGGGTGTTAGTAGCGGGTAATAATCGGTGGTGAGTTGTGTAAAGGTGTTAAAAATGGCCTGAAGAGCGCAGCACCTGGTTAAATCATCTGGTGCGCAGTTCGCCATGGGCGGCTATAGCACGGGTATATCGTCTTCAGCACCTACAATCTCAGGCAGGGGCCCGATTATCATTATCTTTATAATAGTTGACGAGGACAGTGGCGGGGTCTAGCAGTTACTTCTTTCCCTGAAAAAATATTAGAAATACTTAATCAAATGTATAACCTGCTCAATATGTTAATTTTAATTGTAACTTATATTATATATTGGTGGACATAAAAAATAGCAAACTAAAGAAATTGAGAATAACTAATAATAATGAAGATTATGACAAATACAATACTTAAAACCGTATGCCACAATTTTCATTTGTCTTCCAGTTTATATGTTTTGACAATATTGGTAACATATTTCGTCTATAAATGGAATTTTTATTTTTGTTTAATTATCAAGAACCTCATTTAACCGATAAAAATTACTAGTCAGAATTTAGGTCCGCTTAAACCAAAGAAACGGATTCAATAAATATGTAAAAAAATATAAAATTACCTAAAATGCTTCTTGGATACAAAAATAGAACTAGGACGAGAATTAAACAGGGATATTATTTCTTTTACAGGTATAATTTTATTTAAATTTAGTTGCATGATTTTTAAATTAAATTAAATTAAATTAAATTAAATTACTAAAATTACCACCAATCCAAACCATGTTTGTTATATTTGTAATTTCATGTTTTTTGTTAATTGTCCTGTTTTCTGTTCCCGTTACGGATTTAATGATTTTTTTTTTTTGTAAATGTGTGTTTTTGGCTCTTGAGTCGTAAATTATAATAAATTAATAATAAATTTATTTATTTATTTATTATTATTTATTTTGTATCACGTGAATAGACCGTTTGGGCATGGAGTTGACCAAATATTGACAAAGTACAGGAAGAATTTTTGCCCACTCTTTTTGGACAATGTCCCATAGTTTATTTTTGTTCGTTACTTTATACTGATCCTCAGCATTTTAAATATTTACCTATTCATATTGAACCATTTATTTAATCCATTAAATTGGACCAACTCCAAACCAAGAAAAAATTGATATATCCGCCATCGTGTTTGTCAATCCTTTTTTGTATTCTGCTGATGGAATATTGTGTTTGACAATCTTCTGACATACTATTTACTATCAGAACCTATCAGGTTTATCTTTGTTTCATCAGATCATAAGATATTTCTTAATTTCTTGATTCCATCAACGCTGCTTCAGGCTAAATGATTAATCGCGAATTGCAGTCTAATTTAAATGTTTTCGTTAAAAATGAATTAAATGATTAAATTTCGTTAAAAATGTAAATTTCATTTTAGTAGTCTTCCTCTAGGCATCAGGTATACTAAACTCGAGATTTAATTCTGTTTTTATAATTTTAGAATACTCAACTACGATCTAATTTCGAAACACGAGTAATCCGTCGATCATTTGTGGTGTTATTTTATGTTTGCTGCCTCAAAATTCTGGTTTATATTCGTACTTTAATACATTTTACATCAGTTTTTTTGGAATATCCAGCGTTTTTTGCAATTTTTCCAAGAGTTCTTCCCTATTTTCGTTATAAAACTATAAAGTTTCTTTCACTGATTGAACAATGATTGCAATTGCCCATACTTTATCAAAAATATATGCTGTGTAGATTTTTTTTTTTTTTTCGTATGACTAGCATACCATACAGAAAATTCTTAATGATAAATTTGTTAAGACTTAGAGTGACGAACGACTCGTTCCTGCAACCTAGCTGTATTTATTTAACCAAGTTATGCAAGAAATATCAAGGAAATTTATTCTTTAAAGAACAGGAAAATATTCTGATAGCATTTTTATGTACAATATCTATATATCGTACATTCATACATTACTCCAGAAGTAGATATGCTTGCTAGGTGGTATTGCAATTATCTTCCCTAGACTCCTTGGAGGAACTTTTGGCTCTATTTTTATGACCTCACTGTATATATGAAAACAAAAAAATATTTTTAATAAGAAAATATAGTTTAGTACATATACGATTTACTATTGTAAACTGTATTCAAACTGTATTAAATGACCAACTTATATAGGTAGACTTCAACACATCTTACATTTGCATTGATATTTTCACATTTATATAAAAATTTATATAAAGGTGTATCACGAATCGTGGACCATAGACTTTTAACAAGAGAAATTCTATTTCAGTGTAATGAAATTTTCTGTGTGTTTAGAAATAGTTGTTAATCTAATTAAGGTAAAATAATCACATTAATGAAAGTAATTAGTAAAAAATACCATATTCATTGTTTTCGTTGATATCTATTCTTGATGCTGTTCCACAATTATTAATACCAAAATAAATCAAATGCTATAGATTGCGCTTCGCAGTTTAAGATTTTGAAAAAATAATTTTTTAAATTTCTTTTGATTTTTTTTTTTTTGGCCAGTAGTTTTTATTATTTAAATTAACAGTTGTATTTAAATTTATGTTGAAAAAATACTTGATATTTATGTGATTGCAGTTAAAAATATGCCTAAAATTATCACTTCTTCATTGACTACATTATTTTTCAACTATTTTGGCATCACAGACCCCTTGTTATTTCTTTTAAAGTTGGCCGACACCTTTCCAGAGATCCATATATACATACATCCATGTATAAATATATACTTAACTTACCAAATTTCGCTGGGACACTTTTCCGAATCCATCATACAGCTCGACCTTGCGCCAAATGATTACACCGGTCAACAGGAATTTTGAGTCTGGGTTCTGCATATCAGATTTTTATTTCTTCTACATTATTAATTAAAGAAAAAATAGTTTTACCCGAAAAAGTTTGCTTTTGTAGCTATCAGAATGAAATTACGGAATTTTAAGAAAATTTCCCTTTTTTCAGACCTTAATTGTATGTAAAAGTAATACAAACTCTTGTTATGAATTTGAATCAGTTTTATTTACAAGAAAACCATTCGAAACAAACAACTTACTGTAACAGAATATATAAAAAAGTTTGAAATGATTATTTTTCGTATTTCTTCTGTGATTGTATGGACTTTCTCGTATTAGCCCCCAAATATAGTCCCCATCATACTCTCATTGTATTGCCCCTGATAACGACGTTCAAAGTCCATCACGTCTTGATGAAAACGTTCACCTTGTTCTTCCGAATAGGCTCCCATGTTATCTTTAAATTGGTCCAAGTGAGCATGTAACATATGCACTTTAAGGGACATTCTGTCACCCATGAGTTTAAAGTTATTAAGCATAGTTGCAATAAGCTGTTTGTAACTGTCTACTCTGTTTTGAGAATTTTCTTTGAGCATTACGGAATGATCCAAAGGAAGACATAGAAATTGATTTCGATTACGCAGAAGGGCAGCTTTTAAACTATTTGTAGAACTGTCTATGAAAAGACGACAGTCAGAAGGAATGCGTGAGATTCCGATTTCTTGAAACAATCCTTTCACATCATTACAATAAAAAAGTCCGTCTTCTTTAGTGAAATAGCAAGAAAATGATTCATGACGCTTTCTTTGATCACTTATTTATACATTTGTCTCAAGCAAATTCCACTGTTTCAACCGAGAAGCTAGGATTTCTGCTTTACTTTTGGGCAGGTTCAGATCTCTAACTGTCATTTAAGTCTTTTGAGTTAATGAGTTGTTGTTCAAATATTACCGATTTGATCTTTGATATAGGCTTCACAAAGCTTTAAATTTCTAGCCAAAGCAAATTTTTTAACTCTTTTTTTGATAAATTCGCCGTAAATATAGCAGAATGAGTCTACCTCGTGTTTACAACTTCTTGACGCCATTTTTGGATCTGCCGTCACACAAAATGCGTTGTATCGGTGCAATGCGCATGCGCATACTGACTATGAACCACGTAAGTGAAATGCCACTTGCTATCCACCCGCTCGTCCCCACCCTTACTTAATATAACACGCTTCTTCTTATATGGTCATAAAAATAAATAAATATATATTGATCGTTGTTAAAGGTACAAAAGCAAAGTTTTTTAAAAATAAACGAAGGTTTTAGTTATTTTTCGATATAAAGAACCAGAAAATAGTCATTAAAATGAGTAAAAAGACTCAAAAAAAAATATTTTTTTTTTGTTGACCTGTGTTATCATTTATTCCTCTATCTGAAGGACTTTCTAAGTGGTCGACGACTGTAAAATGATGAAGAAGTAAAAAAACAGTAACAAACTAGCCGATTGTTGCGAGAAACGTATCCAAAAACTCGTCACAAGGTATGACAGTATCCATGTTTTCCAATCTTTGCGGAGAAAATGAGGGCCCGGAAGTCTCTCTCTCAGCGACCACGTAGGCGTGCAGTTAAATGTTAGTTTTAATTTGTAGTTAAACTTATTTTGGTAAAGGCGAATATTTAATAAATAAATAATTATTGGTGCAATAAATATAGAATTTTTTAGTTTAGTGCACCTTAAAAAACTAATTTAATTTCTGTGTTTTGTTTTTGAGAAAAAAAGTCAATATTGCACTTATGGCTAACGGAGCTCTTTGGCAAAACTCGCGAATCCCCGATTGGGAAACACTGATACTACCAGTAATATCTGTAAAATAACATACTGGATACCTACAAATCCTTGAAATTTGTGAAAATGAACACTTCACACAATTATTTTGTGATTAATTTCATAATATTTTATCAATTTCTCATCATTTATTTATTCCTTAATCATATCCTAATGAAGCATTAAAATTAAATAGAAAAAATCATAAAAAAATTACTTTTCATTGAATCAATCAACAACCGGAAGATTCCAATTAATCCCTTCCACTTGAAAAAACCCAAGGTGCGCCTCTGCGAGAATCCATCCACGATTTATTTCACCGAAAGGTAACACAGCACACCACACAACACAGATGACTCATCCACACTTGAGAATCCGGAAGACATGCTCTATTTATTACTTTGTTATATATGTGGAGACGTGTTATTTTACAGATATTACCAGTAATATCTGTAAAATAATACGTAAAATAACTTGTTTCAACATAAAAATTAAATGGAACTCTAATCTCTCACGTTTATTTTATGGAATTATGGTTTTAGTGCTGCTTTTAAAATTTTAATTGTTTAAGATATTTCTTTGTTAGCATGATGGAATGGGTTTTCTTAATTTTTTGGTGTATTAGATGCATATAATTTTAACATTCCCAAAATTATGGCTTTGTGAAGATGGCCTACCTTATATTATTGCTGGCCAAAATGTATTTATTGAAGGCAATATAATGATGTTATAACCAATGAAATGTTTCCAAATAAATAGTGCAGAAGCCATTGAAATGCACTTCATACGTGGCGAGGATTGTGTCGTGTCCGTAGATGTATAAATCTGGTAGGAAATTTTACGGGTTTCGGACAGCAATGAAAACAACTAGATCAGCTGACAAGTTTCGAATGTTTTAATTCTTCATCAGAACTATAATATTATAGAACAAGTATGAGTACTAGTATAAAATAGGTTACCGTATAGTAAATAAGATTTTATAATAGTATAATATATTACAACGATGAGCAAATGTGGCTCCTAGAGCCGCATGCGACTCTTCGTTGAGATCAGTGCGGCTCCAATTGAAAATTAAAATCCTTTTTTTTATTATTTCTGAACGCTGAATTTTTTTCGCTGAATCGTGTTACATTAACTAACTAATATTTTGTTATACGAATTTTACGGCCATCTCATAGCAAAAGTATTTAAAATACAAAAATGTGTGGAAGATTGTTTTGCTGAGAGTGAATACAATTAGAACAAATGCTAAAGCATATCGTCAATTTAAGAACTTTTTATAAGAGTAGCATGTAAATGACGAAATAGATGAACTGCCCAGTTATTTATCACTATGGTGTCTTGCAATGTTTTGAACCGTTTTGTGGTATTCCTAAATCCTATCATAATATTTACAAATGAAAAAGGAATATCCAGAATTAGAAAATTAAACTTGGCTTTCTTACTTAATGTTCCATACAGATGTTATGGAGCATTTGTAAGCTCATAATTTGGCTTTTCAAGGAAAGAGCAAATTGATTATTGATTTGTCACAAACTGTATTTAGTTTTGAAGTTTAACTTTGGCTTTTTGTGTACAATCTAAGAACAAAATGCATATCAAAGAAGAAAAGTTCGACGGATACAAAGAAAAATTGAAAGAATTGCACGCAGATTTTAAACTTAGGTTTGAAGATTTGAAAAGTTTTAAATCTACATTTGCATATTTTGTGAATCCATTTATTTGTAATATTATTGAAGATGAATTTGCAATATCTGAAATAATACTTGTTGAAAAAGTGGCTGGGGAATTGGAATTAGTAAAAATGAAAAAGGATCAGTCATTGCAAATGCAGCATAAATCTACTTGTCGTTGAAAGAAAACTACTTATTTAATTTTGCCGTCAAATTTCAATTTTTGGTTCAACATATTACTGTGAATCTTTATACTTCACAATGAAGTTCGTGAAGTCGAAATATCGATCATAGTTACCAATCGTCATCTCACAGAATTGCTGCGAACGGCTTTAACAAATTATACGCCAAATTTCAAAGATTTGACCAAAGGTCTTCGTTATATGTTATACTTTTTATTAATACATTTTAATTATTTTTTATTTTTATTATTGTATTTTCTTTCTCATAATTATATTTTCTTATACATATGTATATGTATATTTTACATAGCACTTAAACTTGTGTAGAATATGTAATCATATTAATTAAATTAAATTTGTATTTGTGTATGTATTAATACTAAGTAACTATGGTGTGACTCTTTATAATATATGAAAAACCAGGACGCAGCTCTCATTGACCTCATGCTTGCCCACCCCTGATATATAAGTTAAGTATACTACTAAGTAAGAATAAGCCTGGTGTAATAGTAAATATAAAATATAAGCATACCTGATTTAGAAAAGTAAAAAGTAATTGTTTGAAGTTAAAATAATAGTGTTGTAGTCGTATATTAAAATAAGTGAAGTAATGTGTGTTAAATGAAATACAATAAATAAGTAAATAAGATAAAACTGAATATGGTCACAATATGAAATAAAATAAATAAAATATAATATAAAATAAATAAAATAAATGTAAGTAACAAGTACTTATACTTGTTCTATACTATTGTAGCTCTGATTTAGAATTAAACTAATTCTAAATTTGTCAGTTGATCTAGTTGTTTTCATTGCTGTCCGAAACCCGTACAACTTCCTACCAGATTCATACGTGGTGTATAATTATCATCGAGCCTTGCACATCTTTGGGTGATGTTGCACTTTAAAAAGCGGTACGTGACAACTCGATGATAGTGAATTCGGTGATGCTCAACTCGGCGACGTTATCTCGGTGATGGTCAACTCAGCGGCGACGGTGAGAAATTATTTTGAATAAAAAATATATTCACAAAAATAACGCTGGGGCATTAGGAATGATAAAATTATATACATATTTGTTATTATTAGTCAGAGTTTACTATGTCGTTAACCATCGTAAACTTATAGTTCATGATTAGTTGCCAAAATTCTACATTTTTAATAGTTACTAAGGCTAAAATGTTTAAATTTATCAATTAAAATTAAATTAAATGTTTATTTATTATATTAGCATTCTAGTATTTAAGTAATTGTTGTATTATAAAATATTTTGATATTGTATAGTAATTCTACAGGGGATAGACTCAATCAGGTGGTGTTCACACCAAGCTGCTTCTGTCTCTTTTTGGCACTTGTATTAAACTTGTCAATAAACATATTATTATTATTATTATTTTAAAAGCATTATTTTTTAAAGTTGCATTACTTGTACAGTATCCAATTTTCTTGATGTTATATAAGTATGTAGTAGAAAGCTATTTGTCGCTTTTGAAATACAGTTACAAGAAAATTGTAATGTCTAAACTTTAATTTGTTTCTGGATCTAATAACAAAAAGTTGACTAATTGCAGGGCAAGATATTTTTTAACACAAATTAAAAATTTTAAAATATTTCTGTCAAAAAAAGGTTCTTTATTATTAACATGCTCACACTATTAAAATCCTTTAATAAATAATTAAAAAAATGTAATGCCATCATTGTGAATTAACTGGGATACCTAAAAAAAATTAGAAAAAAAAAGTTAATAAAAATTAACTAATTAATTACCAAATTAATTAATTATTTGTAATGTACTTGTATTAACATATACATACACGCAGACCCAGATAGAGAGGGGCTAGGAGGGCCATATGGCCTGGGCCCCGGTGCCCCGAAAATCCGAAATTTATTTATATTTTACACAAATTACATAAATAAACGGAAGGGTATGGGGCCCCCGAAATATTGTTCGACCCGGGCCTCATTAAAGCTCTCTCAGGGCCTGTATACACGTACAGTGATGTGAGTTGGGTGGAATACCCAGTGGGTAGGTAAATATAAATGAATATATATTTTTTTAAATCTAGTATTTGGCTGTGGATGTTATCCGTTTAGCCAGCTATCTATCTTTTTTGGTTGATACATATACACGCATACGAACGTGTACACAGTTAAATATGTATATTCAGAGATATTATGATTTTTATGATAGGGAAGTGGGTAAGGAAAAGTTACCCAATAATTGGGTATTTATTTATTTATTTAATTTTTAGTTTCGGTGAGTTCTCCATTCCGCCAGTGCATAGCTCTTTATGTTATTATAGATTTATGTTGAATTCAGTTAGAAAACCAGATATTTTGTTGCAAACTGTCGATGTGAGGTTGTACAATATTGATTTTATGGAAATTGTCCTATTGTAAGTTTTACGGGTAAATAAATATTTACCCGAAGAGGGTAATTACCCGGGTATATACCCGGGTGTTAACCTGTATATTTACCTCAAAAAATAAATACCTAGGTATTTTACGTCACTGTACACGTAGGTATATTTGTTTTCACATGATTCAATTTTTTAAAAACCGCCTGCTTCCTGCCAAAATCCTGGTATTATTATATTTTTTCCAGGAGTAGGTACTTTAGAAGATGTAATCAGGACCACCGCGTGGGTGTCAGTTGTCCGTGTGCAAACATTCATAAAACCGTCCTACTAAAATGGAACATATGCCGCCCGTGTGTAAACTTTCAAAAAAACTGCTTTCTACTAGTAGGATTTTACTAGTGTCAACCCATAATGCAGCCCTTTTGCTCAGTCGCCGATGTGCGGGGTACACCCTGAGCGCGACAACCCTGGATGTAATACAATCCACGCAGAGTAAATCTTAGTAGACAGTTTTTCGTTCCTTCAGTTTCTTTTTCTCGATAATTTCGAATGGAACTAAAAGTTTAATTTGATTAAAATAATGCACAATAAAACTAATTTTAGCTTCCAATGTTACGTTGAAACTGAGAATTAATATTATTATTAATGCTAAATATGTCTACTTAATGATATCTTATAATTTATTTTATTTTATAGTCTTATATTTTATCTATATAAAATTCTCCGAAAAATATTTTAGAATTCAGACCATGCTGTCTAAAAGTCCTCTATTATAAATGATAAAAGCGCACATGCACCCAAAACGTCATCAGTTAGCGATGATCCAGTCAAGCGCCAATTGCACGTCTGAACAGGGTTGTTTACCTGTCTCGTGGTATTGTACAAGTTAAAACCCGACCCGCCGAACAAAGCCCGACCCGTGCCATACCGACAGATGCTTCTAGAGGTCCTGTCCTTTGGCCTCCTAGGTACTCACACATACACACCAACACATGCACATGTATGGGGATGTGTGGATACTAACAAATACTAGCAAATGTGTGCGCACCAATACATAGAAAAGCACGCGCGAAATTGCACACATGTCGGCGTCTGAGCAGGTCCTGACTGGCAGATGTGATGCCCGAGTTTTGAACAGGGGAATGGAAATGTGCTCTTGATTTCAACAATTATATAATCTGGAACGAATTTGTTTACGTATTCTAGAACATCTTTGGTGTATTCAAAAAATTGCGAAATATTATAATAGAAATGTTTAAAAATACATAATAACTTTTTAACATCTTTAATCTGGACATTTATATCAAAACATATTATCTTGGATTTCTTAGAACCTTCTTTATGATAATAGCATAATTGAATAGAAAATTTAACATAAAGCTGGAAATTTTCCAGTAAATTAAAAATAATAAGTCGACTGAGAATTTAGTTTTCGACAATGGAAACATAAAAATTACATGAAAAAGGAAAACATTAAACTCAATTTCCATTAAAACAACGTAAAATTAGCAACTTCTAGTCGAATTTTTATCATAATATTCAAACATGTTCACTATTCGAACAGAAGTACGTTTTCTAACAGTGAAAATCATACTAAAATAGTTTAACGATTGTTCATTACCCATAATAGTGGACAAGAAGTTAATTGAGCTCGAAAATAAATCATTTAAGTAGTGACGATATTTAAAACGAAATATTACGATCGTATTAAGTGAAAATATCTAACACTGATTTCGGATAATTGGTTTAAATCAATTTTCGATATTTCAAAGATGTACCTTTGACGACAAATGTATTGCACTTACTTTTCTCTTTTATTTATTCATTTCAAGAGCAGCATATTATTGCTCCTAGGCCAGAAACTTGTACAGCACGTTATGGTACCGAATACTATAAGGTAACTATAGTAAAAATACGGTATAGAAAAAAAATGGTTGATAAAATGCTATATCTTATGAGACCACCATCGTACGGTCAATCTTTGACCAAAACATCGTTATATGGCGCATGTATCAAATTTGAACTTTTATATAGTTATGCAGGAAGGATGTGATTTTTTTTTTTTTAATTCGGTCATTATCACCGTATTTTTACAATACATACAAAATATAAATAAAAGCTTTAAAGCAGTATTTAAGTAATTTTCTTTAGTAAGGGTCAAGAAAATCTTGTTAATGAAAATTTTTGCTGACCATAAAATTGTCTTCAGTTAAAAATGTTATTAAACGGAAAAGAAAGTAAGAATTAAGAAAGTAAGAATCAGTTTTGAGTTATCAAAATATATTTTAAGGGTCGTTCGAACGTTTTAAATGTTCCTATCTGTAGAATACGTTCAAATAAGTTTTCAGGGTGAAGATAGATCTGTTAAGCAGTTTTGTTATTTTAATTCTGGCAACTGTATGTTATTAACTATTTTACTAACTATATTAACGAAAGTATAAAGTACAATGTATTAGGAGGATAGATACGACAGAATAATATTCGGTATTTAGTAATCGCGTAATTTTAATTGTGTTAAATCTTGAAGTATTAAATACCCAGTTGTCATTTTAATATATTATTTCTTTATATAAAAGATTACTATAGGATGAAAGTGTTTTTTTATCATCATGAAAGTCTTCCGCTGTTTCTTCTTTTTGCAGTAAAAATGATAATTTTAAGACGTATTTCAAAAAAATTTAAAATTTATGATAAAAGTATTCATCAACGCCTCTCTCGTACAGCGAAACAACTACCGCAGTTCAAATTTAGGAGACAATTCCTTTGTATTACTGAATTATAACAAGTATAGGTGAAATTTTAGTGATTATATAAATTAAAAACGACTGTAATATATTTACAAAAAAAATTAAAATTATAAATACCTTTTTAAATAGTTAAACAAAATACTAAATTTAATAACGTAAAATATTACTACAACGAATATATTATAACAACAAAAATCTGCAAATTTCACATCTATAAGTGTTACTCAAAAGTTTTTCTAAATTTCCAAGTGACATAATTAATAGTGAATCCTATGCAATAATATTTAACTATTTTATTAATTTGTCTCTATTTTATTCAGAATCCATATATTCTTTATAGTGAAATAAAATATTATTGTTACGTTTAAATGGTACAAACGTAAATTAATTAACCGATTTGGATAATCCTTTCAACATTTTATGTATAGATTAGAACTTCCTGAGTGTTATTGGTATATCAGTGTTTCTCAACCGGGGTGCCACGATACTCTCACCGGGTTGCCACCAATTTGAAAAATTATTTCAACGTTAAATTGCTCAGAACTTCCTGTTTGTTATAGGCTAATGATAATAATAATAATAATTTCTGCTGACGTTTCGTGGACGTTCCGCGGGCGCGCCCGAGATGCGTCACTTCGATAACCACGTGACAGGCAAAAAACGAGTCTTATAATCGACAAGTGCGGCAAAATGCCTTATCATATTAAAACGAGCCGCGAAGCGACGAGTTTTGTCGATGTAGGGGGAGAAGCCCGGCGTAGCCGGGCTGAGGCCCCTAGTATGTTATTAATATTGACCAATAGTATTATTATTAAATACTTTTTTTGTCATTTCGGGTGGTATCATGGGAGGGGGGTCTGAGTGATATAGGGGAGGGTCCAGGATCTTAAACTTAAATATGCAAGCTTGAACTTTGCGCGATTACTGAGATATTTTTATGGAAAAGGGCGTAGTATTTCACCAGGAGATGCTAGACGCTAACGTGACAAATCTGCGACAACCTAGCCGTTGCGGTTAGCTAACTGCTCTACCCAGCACAATATATAGTTACATGATATCTGCAAATTCTATTGAAATATCTTGCCAATAAAACATAACTGTTGAAGTAAAAACATAAAATAAATAATGCTCGACGAATAATCAACAGAAACATATTGATGTTTATGTATTAATTAGATAACTAAGCATATGTCCCGCTAGTGCGTGCAGGACTTAATTCAAAATTGATTTAATTGGTTACATGATTGCCTCAGACTTAATTTTCCAGAACACATTTCAACCTCCTGCACCTATTGACCAAGAAGTAGAAAATATGTTACAACTCACAACATACTAGGAAATTATTTTCAAATTGCCTAGACATCCATTCTTGTGAATATACCATAAAACAATGTTCGTAACGCATTCCTTATTGTACTTCTTTCCTTTCCATTCATTTCTCTGGGATTTATAGTTAATAACTTGTCTATTTTTGCAAGTTGCCTCGTTACAACACCCTGAAGCGACTGAGCGATGTAGAACACCCGTATTGTTTACGTGCGAGGTGTTTATTAGTTTGTTAACGTTCTAACAGTTTGATAAGATTTAGAGATCGCCTCAACCAACCTTCTCGTTATACAATAAATATTATAGGTTATGGTGCGTGCGCAAAATGACTTGTTTATAAAAATCATTTCAAATTATTGTGGATTTAATGGTTTTGTGGTTTATTGGTGACGTGCTTTTCAAAATGGATGCAAACAGGGACGTACTTAATAAATTGGAAGCAATGTAGCAGGTTGATGCATGCATTCATAGCATTTTTATCATATAAAGATTACGTCGAATCGATGGCAGTACTTCGCTACTAAAAGAAAACTATTTCACAAATTTCGACGAGAGTGGCTCGTTTATAACTGAAGAGGCTAATTGTGGATACGAACATTTTGCCACAAATAACGCAGAGATAATTATAGGCTAAATCAGGCAACAGCGTCTTAAATTACGGAGTTTAAATTACGGTTATTGCGTACTAGTGTGGCACGCTGTATACATGTCCGTACATACTGCTGTATTCCGTTTGTCACTAGATTGCGCCAGGTACTTTGACAGAGGAGTTTTTCTTCCCAGTCTGGGCTGAGCAGCTGATATAACTTGAGGTTAATTTTTAGGTTGTCTTTGTAGCGTTATGGCCCGGTTACACGTTGCCAGTAACTTTTGCAAGTACTGGCACAAATACTTGTGCCAGTATTTGCACAAGTCGTTTTGTCATTTACGTAACCTTGCAAAGAACCTGAAACACACTGCTAAATGTAGATGCTTCCAATTATGTTTTATGCTTAAAACCGTCTTTTTAATGCGCCAATTTTCGATGTTTAACCTAATTTTGTATGCGTACGTCTTTCACACCTGTAAACAAAAGTGAATGGCTGCCAAAAACTGCATTTATTAAAAAAATGTGTGAAAATCTGTTTCAAAATAATTTTAGAAGAATTAATTGATAACATAGAAGATAGTAGCGCACCTACCAAATAAAATGATTTGGGTGCGACAATGTTTGTGCGGAGGGTTTTAATTTCGTTATCTCCACAGCATCAAAACCCTCGATGTTCCTATCACTGGCTAAGCATGATTCTGTTTCTATGAATTTTTAACGTTGAGTCCCACAAGCACTCATACTCTCTATATAAAATCACAAATTTACGTCTGGTGTCCTCAGACAACTTTGTTATGGACATTTTAAATATATTTAATGCGTTTTTGTATCAACGACAATTTATTTTTGAAGTAATTTGTTTGAGCGAGAACATATTAGCTGTTCATGGCGGCCATTTTTAACAGTCACTGGCACTGCTACTTGTGCAAGTAAATAGGATCAGCTTCTATTCACTTGACTGGTATGAGATACTGGCTCAAGTACTGGCACCAATACTGGCATGTACGTCTACACGATACCAGTGACAGGTGCAAGTTCTAAATTGTGCAAGTTACTGACATCGTGTAACCGGCCCAATACTCAGGCTCACACTTCTGCAGCCTCCTTTCAGTTCTGAGTATAGTAATCGTTTGGATAACGTAGTATTTGAAATTTTATGTCTAACCCGCCGCAACTGAATTTGGAGCAGTATAATCTCAGTACTGACGATGTCAGCTTTTGCCAAAACTTGTGTTCGACACACAACATTGCCATTTGACTCTCAATATCGTCCTAAGGTATCTTTGGAGAAATCGTTTAAGAGTTTTACTATACTGTCTCTAGAGACAACATGATTCACTACAGTAGAGATATACAAGAAGTATAGTTGTCGTTTACATTTTTGTTTTAAGCTGTAAATCTCGTCAGCTCCATACAGATGTTCTTAGAGTACTGAAGACCTCGTATGCAGCGGATATTCTTTGTGACACTTGCACTTGCAGAACTGTTGCAAGATAAAATACTACCTAGGTATTTGATATATGTTACATTAATTTTTGTTAATAACATATATGGCATTTTTATTAATAGATTTAAATTAATTTTTTCATCACAATCATCACAATTGCCCAATTCTCGGATTGACTGACAATGACTTGAAGCGTTTAAATGGTCTTCATCAAAGCTCGATGATCTTCCTGAACTTGATGAATCATTCATGTCAAAATGGTCCACTTTGCAAATAGAAAATCATTTTCTTGCTGTACTTATGGCATTCTCCCCGTAAAAGGCACAAATGATTCTAACGGCCTTTGATGCCTTAATTCCTCACTTAAATCAAACAAAAGAATATGAAGGAAAAATTCATTTTTCTGTAATTGACACTCCATTAACCAATAATTATCACAATCTTTCTAAATATTGAAAAATTCAAGACTTATTTCTTAAACAATATTATGGCACTAAAATAACATTGAAATATATCAAAGTAAGTATTATTTCCAATGTAATCTTGCCTTGGTAACCGAAAACGGTACGAATTTATGTATTGCTCTAAGTACTGCATTCTTTTTATCTCAGTGCAAAGTTTCGACAATTTTGAGTGTTCTATTTAACATGCTCAATTTCGATGAACAGAGCGTGAACTGAGCACTCACTATACCTCCTTTACCCCTAACAAGCAAAATGTTCGGGGTGATCAGTTCACTGAGAAACTGTGCTTCACCTGTGCTTGTTTAACGTTTATACTCGTAACCATCAAATAATCAAATCGAAAATGTCAAACGACAGTATTTAAAATTATGACAGTAATAAATTTTGCGCAGCTTGTCAAAATATGTTGTTTTATTTATAATGTAAGCGTTCAGTTATTTCAGATCAGTTCAATTATGCACAGTGAGCTACACAAGTTAGGGCTCTGATAAAAAATACAGCAAATAGAAAGATTTTATTGCTAAGTTACTGACTTTTTTAAAAACAAATTCAGCACTTACATACAGTAAAATTATGAATAATTAATATTAAATATAAATAAGTAGGTAATCATTAATTTTCATTATTTTGTTGGTTATATTTTTTCAACAAGAAATCATTGAATAAAATGACTAAAAGAGGTTTAAATGGTAATTGGACAAACCAGGATGGTATTTCAAAATGGCGGACAATAGTTTCCGGTTGTACAGCGGAGTATGACAATTTATTAAAATTATTGTTATCGGTAAAAAATGAAAAAAATCCAGTCTTGATATTTTCAAAAGAAGCTTAGGATAGGAGATACAAACAATCAATAAAACACTATTATACATCTGTAATTTAATATTATAAAATTAATGATACACACAAGTAAATAAATACATACAGAACTTATAGTAGTTATGACAGTACGCCATTGTCCATAAGTAACGTGTATGTTGAGATTTATCAAAATCTCATTAATTCACTTACATAATATGAATGGAAAATACTTACGAATGAAATTTTTTTTCTTTAGTCTTGGCATTTTGTGTTCTTGATCGTCCACATGCAATAAAGATAACCATTTTGACAAGATGCCAAATTTCAGGTTAAATGCTTAATTTTATATTAAATTATAAAATAACTGAAGACTATTTTAGCCCTGTCTTTTATTTATGATTTATAAATTATGAATATACTTTAAATTATCAAAATAAATGCCTATAATCACTTTTTAACACGAAATCAACAAAATATTGGCAGCAATTGTGGTATTTGGAATGACATAATATCCGCCAGAAAAAATTGTATGCAAAAATTTATATAGCCTCCTTTCTTTAGTCTTTCTATTCAAGGCAAGAAATTAATTATCTTTATTTGCAGTAAGATACCACATTTATAAATATAATTTTCCGGCTTATTTAAATAAAACACTCTTATTACAAATTTAAATTTACAAATCATCATTTTGCAATAAGAAATCAAAATTTTGCTGAAATGGTACTTAAACTAGAGGTCTGCACGGGCTCGGGCTTGGCCCGTGGGCCTATGCCCGGCCCGGCCCGAGGGCCGGGTTCGGCCCGACGGACATGTATTATATTCGGGCTCGGGCCGGGCCGGGCCGGAAATGAACAATAATACCTTTAAATAATATATTTTTAAACCTTCGTTAAAAAATATATATATTTTTTTTAATTTCTAGTTTTATAATTATTACAAATTGTAAGCAATTTTTGTATCAGAATATTTTTTTAACAAGTTTTATTCGGGCCGAATTTAAAATTTTGTCGGGTTCGGGCCGGGTAGATGCAATAATTGTATTAATATTTTCGGGCTCGGGCCGGGCCGGACTGGAAACATAACGGGCCGGGCCGGGTAAAGGTGGTCCAAAATAGACCCGTGCAGACCTCTAACTTAGACTACAACCATCATGTCGAGGAAAGTCTTCAACTACGAGATTTCTGCCTCTCAAGGTATTTTCTTAAAATTTATTTTGCAATGATCATGCCATAAATTGTAATTAGGATTATTTAAAGCAGTTTATATTTAAAATACTAGTTTAGTTTTAGGGTGTTCTCCTCCTAAGTCCTCAAATATTCATCCAATTGAAAAAATGCATGGAACAAAAAAAATATACGAATTCTTATTGTAAACAATTTTTGTTCAACATATTTTTCAAAATACAAGTCAATAACAAGGAAGATATTTTAAGTTTTCCAGTGATTTTTTAGAATGAAACTATTAAGATGCCATATAGGCTATGTTCGAATCCTGGTTTTACTCTATTATCGTACCAAATTAGAGTTTTTGCGAGAATTTCGGACAAACAAACAGACAGACACGCCGACATACAAAAATTGATTTTCTGCGGATATCGTCTTATAATCAACTGAAATGTTTAGATATCAAATACGAGGCCGAATAAATAAATAAAAAAAACATATATAGCCTCCAATTTTATTAATATAGACATAGAAAATCTTTACTTACTTTAAATAATGATGCTTGTTATATACAGAATACAGAGTAATTTATTTATTGGTTAGAGTTATCAAAACCTAAGTGCAACCCTGGTTAAAATGAATATTACTAGAAATTGAACGCTATGAAAATAGTATTTATGATATAAATTTGCATGTGGCGAGAACTTCATTAAGTAGATTTGTTGGAAAGTCGGCTAATGAGCACTTCCCAACTGGTAGGTACAACTTTATTGAATATAAATGCTATAAATACAATCTGACAATCTGCTATTGAATAATATTTAAATACATCTTGTACTTGTACCTGGAAGAGCAACTATGTCTATGTTCTCTTATATGGAATACAGTTCTTCAACCTCTTCAACGGCCAATATCGCCCAGCGTAAATACCTAGTCTTAACATAAATACTGTCACAAAGTTTTCAGTCAAATTCTACAAGATGCTTAAAGATATTTAAATATTCTTTTAGTACATAATACAAGGTGTCTCAAAAGAAATTTTATATTTATTTAGCTTACTGCGTGAACGCAACGTATCCGAGGGGCGCGGGGGTTATGTCAATCGGTAGCCTGGCTCTTGGGAATTCAGTCGCTATGGAGCGTTTCTCGGGAGCAGACCGCGCGTTATGCGTGCGAGAGTTTTACAAAAACGGTGATTCGGCGACTGTTGCGCGTAGAAAATTCTGCAGTATTCGAGGTTTTCGCCACTTAAATGATGCGCCAAGCATTCCTCTCATTAGACATTGGGTTAAAAAGTTTGAAGAGACTGGTACAACGCTGGATAAATCAAAATCCGGGCGACCTAGGTCATCAAGAACGGTAGAAAACGTGGAGAATGTTAATCAGTCTGTTCGTGATGACCCGAACCTTTCAATTCGGAAGCGCGCAAGTGCTTTAAATGTGCATAGATCATCATTACATCGCATTATGCACAAAGACCTAAAGCTGCACCCCTACAAAATTCAATTGGTGCAAGAATTAAAGCCCCAAGATGCCAGTCAGAGGCTTAATTTCGTAAATCAGGTGATTGAGTTAAGGTGACATAAATTGGCCTCCACGCAGTCCAGATTTAACCCCTATGGACTTTTTCCTATGGGGTTATCTTAAATCTAAAGTTTACGCCAATAAACCGACTTCACTGGCGCATTTGAAAGAAAATATCCGTCACGAAATGGCAGCCATCCCTGAGTCCACTTGCCGAGACGTCATAAGTAATTTTACTGTTCGATTAAATGAGTGCCGAGAACGCGAGGGTCTACATTTAGACGATACTATTTTTAAGAAATAAATCCCCAAAAAGTGTATTTTAATAATTAATAAACATTTTTTCTATATACGGCTTACTTCTTTTTTAATCGATCCACTAAATATAAAATTTCTTTTGAGACACCTTGTACATACATACATCTTAAACAAGAAACAGCAATCAGTTTCAAAATGACCACCTCTGGCCTTATGGCCGTATGGATCTTATGTCGCTACGGCTGCTCGTCAATAGAATTTCGAAGGGTTTCTAGAAAAGATTTTTAATACTGAAGAGGCTTTCAACCGCCAGAACAACAGGGCATATGCTACAAATCCACGAAAAGTTCATAAGTAAGTTCTTAAATAGTGGCGGAAAAATTGTAACAGGTGACGAAACTTATATATTCTTTTTTCTACGTTCTTACACTCCTAATGTTTGCAGTATTTGTAGAAGAACAGACCTGGTAAAGGCAATTAAGCTGGATGGACAGAAGGCAGTTATAGCTAAATAGTGCATGGAAAAATATATGCCCGAAGTGCTCAGTTGAGTTTCAGAGGATGAGATTATATTACATCATGATAATGCGTCTTCCCAGCGGTCAATTTCAATTCTTCAGTTTATGTAAAAGTAACAGAATACCCACTATTCTTACCTGATTTGGTAATGAACAAATTTTCGCTATTTCTGGGTTTAAAAATTATTTACGGGGTAGAAAGTTTTCGTCTGACGAAAAGTTTGATGCTACAATTCGTGATTATTTTGAAGGTATTCAGAAAGAAGGTTAGTTGAGAGCTTTTACGAATTGGACGGAAAATCGTGACGTGTATTATTGTGGAAGGACAAATTTAAACATATTTAAAATAAAAGACTAAAAAATATGATCCGTGTGTTTTATTCCCAATAAATCTAGTGTTACCCTGTTATAAAGAGGGGGGCAAGCCTGTAGCTGCAAACGTTAAATCGTCTGTACCTGCTATTTGAACGCTGAGCAAGAGCACTGACGTGAGTTCAATTCCTGCTTATGTCAAATAATTTGTGTAAAAAATATTTATACAAATTATAGGTTCTGCTTAGCCATTCGCAACCGGCTATAAACTGTAGGTGCCTTTCTGTGTACGCTAAAAAATGGACGTAATACTGACAATATTACTCCTGAATGTACATAGATTGAAAACATGGTCATGAAACCTGGAAACATGAGGCCTAGGCTCACCTCGGGCTGTCGCGCCAATGATGATGATGGCCCTCTTACAAAGACTAACGTATACAATACTAAAACTATCACGAAATTATCCTGGTTATCACGAAATATCAAGCGTTCCCTTGGCTCAGTGGTATGACGGTTATCTATGGAGCATATTCGGGTTTGATTCCCGCCAACTCCATCGAATTTTTATATTCCGAAATTGTGCAGTCAGCTCTGGGGTTGAGTCAGCCTCAAGTATTTAATACGTAATATGAGTACCTGCTTATGCGACGATAGTTGGACCGGGCAAAATGTCGCACTAACCACGGTGCTTTCATATCTATGCCCGGCGGTTTAGAAACTGAGAACTTGCCTTCTCAGCCCTTTATACGCCTATCTATATATATTATCATCATAAAATATCAGCATCAAAGTTGGTTTGGCACTATAAAAAAATTTAAAATTTCGAAGTTACAATACATTGTTCGTCAGATGCAGTTCCGTCTTTTCCATAAGGGCACATGAGACACGAGCCCAGGGCCCCCGACTTGATGGAGACCTCAAAATGCCGAGGTCGTCGTTTACACGGAACTCGAAAAGAAGAGCTCAATTTTTAGTGCTATTTTTCTAAGAACTGCCGTCAAAATTTCTAAATTTAAATGTAAATCGAAAACCAGATGAGATTTATCGTCACCAATTGTAGTGAGAGCGCTCATTTTCACGGCTAAAAAGAATAAAAAATGAATTACGAACGACTATGTTACAAGAACGACTTACTAATTAATTTGTCAATCATGTGCACAGAAAGTGATATCTTTCAAAAATTAGACTTTGAGAACATAATAGAAGATCTCGGAAGAGATTTCTGTTGTGCAAAATCATTAACGTCCAATTCTCAAAATAATAATCACTTCACTTATATTTGATTTGTATAAAGATAACCATAATAACCAATAAATTCACTAAATAAAAGTATATAATTTTTTTTTTTTTACTTTCTAAAAGGGCCGTAAACTCTGTTTGCCAATAGCCCCTGCATGGCCTAAGACGGCCCTGGTCAGATGAAAGCTGCGCCTTTTCCATAATACATTTTTGTTTTTCCTTTTAATATAAGGATGTTATAATGATAATAGTTCACCGATAATCACGAATAATTTTACGAAATTAGTCTAGTTTCCCCTAGATATACGGGAAACGTACACGACCTACGTTTTCCAATCTTTAAAACACATTATACAGTTTTATTATTCAAAACACTATTCTTCAATGTTTAAACTAAGATAATTTAAAAGGACATAGATAAATTTTAAGTTTTAAATGTGACAAACAAATTTTGAAAGAGGGTCAAATGTGACTTCTGTTATCAAGTTTTTAAAATTATTTTGGGACGTCAAGGGTTACATCGGATTGTGTATGTTGTACATAATTTGAAACTTGTTTCGAAACTTAAAGCTGTGCATGAGTATAGTATTTTCATTGTACATATATACAAAAATTAAAAACATTTTAATCCAACCTACCACACAGCTCTAAATTTAAATAATAACACATTAAACGGTCGCAAAAGTCCAGTAATTCAACAATCTGCACCAAGTGTCATACACCATCCCACCTGCTCCTTTCAAAAACAGCATCCCCTAATAACAATAGCTAGTACCGCACCATGTGTGGGTATTCAACCATCGACAATCACCCATAACACACCTGGATATAAGGGCGAAAGTTGTGGATAACAGCGGCACGCGCCTGCATTGGTGACCGTTACATGTTCATCCCTTGTGCATCAACAATTGCACATCTGCACGTGCCTATAGTGTATTGTTACATACGTGCATGGATTTGTGTGCAGCGTCATCTGTTTCATGGTTTAAGATTGTTATTAAATGTTTGAATGAGTTTTCGTATTAAGTATTATTTGGATAAAAGATGGGGTGGTTTATACTTTCTTCCGGTTGGTGAACAATTAATTTTTCTAGAACTGTTATGATTTTATATAATAATGATTTGTTGGTGCTTTATAGGATTATTTTAAAGTTCTTTCAGAGCTGAACATCCTTCTAAATACCGCTTGGAAATCTGGCTGAGATACTAAAATTCGCAAGAAAATAATCCGTTTTTTATATTACCTGACTATTTATTTTGTAACAAAAAAGAAATATAAAAAATAAAAAAGATATTACTCAATTATATGGAACCCGTCTTACGTCAATAACATAAATTTGTTGAACAAATTTAAAAAAAAAAAAAAATCCATTGTATGTTATAAACATGAGTATTCAAACTATTTGTATGCATTGCAATTGTTAAATATGAATTCTCTTGAACAAAGAAGATTGTATGCAGATATTCTTGTATAAGATATTAAATAATTTAACTGATTACTGATTAAAATTGTATGCATTACTTTTCTTTCCTAGCTATAATGAAAACTACAATTTATTCCATTAATGATACATTTAGACATTTTTAATATGTACTTAAACGCATTTATAAGGAATCTTATAGCCAAAACATCACAATCATCTAATATTTCTTTCGTCCACTCATATAATGTTAAATGTTGTTAGACAATATCAATGCTAGTATTATGTTCATATTTTTTTAATTTAGTAGTTATTGTCTCATATATAATATCTAACTTTTATTAAATTAATTTAAAAATTATTTTATAAGTCGATGAAACCTATTTTGGTTTTGTAAACTGTTGACTTCACTCAAAAAAACAAATAAATAAATAAATAAATAAATAAATAAATAAATAAATAAATAAATAAATAAATAAATAAATAAATAAATAAATAAATAAATAAATAAATAAATAAATAAATAAATAAATAAATAAATAAATAAATAAATAAATAAATAAATAAATAAATAAATAAACACCAACACGATGGGAAGAACTATCGATATAATTTCACTAAATAGGCAAAAGAAGAATTCCACCAAAATTGTCTTATAAAATTTCTTCTGAGGTATTGTCAGTTGGGTCAAAACTTATTCTATTTTGTTCTATCAAATATCATCTTTTTTGGGTACCTTGTATATCAATTCGCGCTTATTAAATCTTCCGTTAGTTTATCTTTTCATCCTTGCAAAATTATGCAGGGGTAAAATATGAGAAAAACTGAAATTTTTCTCCTAAATTATCCTAATCTTAAAAAATTGCAAAATAGTAAAGTGATCGTTCTATGCTTCTTCATCCGTATTAAGTATCATATTCAATATATGCGTCTGTCTTTAATTCTTTCTGTGATTTTCATCTTCAAGTTAAGCTCTTAGATATGTTTATTCTTGTTGCTTGACCGTTTTCGCTTTGTTTTTGGCTTCACAAAAATCCACAATTTATCTTTGTTCAATATGTATTTCTAAGTAACTTGTGTACCAATATTAGCTTTCTATCTGTCAGCCGACCATTTTAAATTTTTTGCGGTTTTTCTGCTAGCCAGCGGATCAAAAAACATCCAAATTAATGGAAAATTGGCCAGTTATCAGAAAATTTACGAGCAGTGTACTGGATTTGAACTCCTCAAGGATTATTATCCAGTCCATCTTGTCTTAACAATTCTTTTTCAATTTTTAATCTTAAGTTCTTTCAGATATTTCTATGTAACTCGCCTTTAGCCTATTAATACTTTGTTTTGCGAATGTCTGTGGAGATTCTTTTCACTGAATCACTTCTTGTATTTTCTGCAGGTGTCCTATCCATCTTAGTCTTTTGATTTTATCAATTGAATTATATCCGCATCTTTCTAATTTGGTACAACTCAAAATTGGGTCATTCCGTGTCAAGTGGCCTGATTTTAGAAATTGCGTACAGACATGCATCTTCGGTTTGGTTGAAATCTTAACTGGTTGTTGTTTTAGGCCGCAATATTAAGTATCCAGAGAGACATGGCATTCTGTGTGATACAACGCCGTTGAACATCCGCAGAATATTCAAAGTTTGACCGGCTGTAACTCGACAACCAAAGCAACTGTTGATCTGAAAATGAGTATACAAGTTCATCTTTTTGCTGTGAATTATAAAAAAGTATGCTGAACATAAAAAAAAAAACTTTGCAGGATAACTGATGAGAGCGGATAAAAAAGTCTAAATTGTAAACTGAAGCCCACCTTTGCGACCCATTATTTATGGAACAAACAAACATGGAATCCTGATATTTGCTGTGCTTATTAAAGATACATATGTTAGTTATTGTACTGTTAAATTATCAGCCTGATTACTCAGTTTGATGTGGAGATATTGCACCGAAAATGCTGTGGAACACAAAATCAAAACTGACCTAGGTTCAGCCGCAAATATCAGGTAATTATAAACTCAGATTAAATTTTTTCAGTACGAATGAAAAAGACAGGTTTGAAACTATAAGAATCAGCTGTTTTCTTTTTGATATCCCTTCTGCTAAGATATGAAAAACAGGGGTAAAAATCCTGATAAAACATACGCGATCAGATTTTATTATCTGGTGCCAGTTTTGAATTAACAAATTTAAGACAAATCTCATTAGGAGTAAGCGTTTACAACTTGATCCATTTAAAATGGCTACAACTGCAGCTGCAATTTGGCCACCAATCGCTCCCTAAACCTCATTTTTTTCACATACCATAACTGTGTGTATGTCTTAGACTTTAAAGTGGGTTTTACACGATTCAATTTGTTGATCAATTGAAAAAGTTGGCCTTTAATTAATTGATGTGTGTAAAGTGTAAAAATTTCGTCAATTAATTGACAAAAAATTTGATCAATTTATTTTGAAAATAGAACAAGTTCTATTTTTCGTAAATTTTTCATAATTTTTCTAGGTATATTTTTATCTGTTAAAATATTGCCAACTGTTTAGTTGTAGCATAACTTCGAAATATATTATTTGTGTTTCGTTTTCGTCTCTAACATAACCTCAAACGTTCCAATTTATCATCATCTAGGTTATTTCTTTTGTTTTTGTTCACAGCTCGTAATTTTGTGAAGAATTTTCCAATATTTTCATTTTGATAAATATGTCAACATGTTTAACAGTTGGTAATGTAAAAATTTTCAAAAAAAATGATAAATAAATTGATGTGTGTAAAGTGATGTTTTTTTTTCAAGGTTACCAATAAATTTTTCAATTAATTGACATAAAACTTGATCAATTAATTGAACTGTGTAAAACCAACTTAAGATAAATGAGAACTGTACGCAAGACCGAGTATCACACAACAACTGTGAGGTAGAGAACTGCGATGGATAGGACACGTCGTGAGGATGATAGAGGGTATGGGATTTTTAGTTTTTCCTTTTCTCTCTTATAGTTCGCCAAAAACCAACAAGGATGTCTTATTATACAGACTGTAAAACTATATTTAAAGTAATTTTGCTATTATTTTCTTCATATCAAGGCGTGTCTTTTGCACATTTTAAATTAAAAGTAATAAATATATTACAAAAATCACAATAAGTTCCTAAGTTTACATTTTTAACACCTTCCGACATCATTGTGAAACCGTAACAAATTTTCAGTGATAATTGATTAAAATTTCAGGTAAATACCTACCTGGTAGTTTTGTTTAAGCATTCTCTATTCCATTTAATTATTCCAGTGCTAACGATTCATTGAAATTCTTCCTCGTTCCTACAGAATGGTACGTGTCAAATTCATAATATACGAGTCGGTTTCTAACAAAAGAATCGCAAGTAAAACGATGAATGGCCAACTCCAACCTGAATGAATTTCTTTGGTAAATACAGAAATGATCGTTTCAAACGATTTTAAACTTTATGAAACAGTGTATAAGGTTTAAGTTGATGGTGTATTGGGTTACCTTAGGTATCTTTGACTCTCTTTATTTCAGAAATCAACTATTGTTACGTTTATGTCTTGAACTGACGGCGTTACCAAGGCTATTGTTGAACAGCTGTTTGTTCAGAATGTAGTTTTTTAAAATTTTTGGAGGGATTGTGGCTAGCTATGTGCAAAACATTTTTGTACAATACAGTTCACCTGTTTGCTTTTTCTTAGAAATTTTGTGTCTCGAGATTAAGGAATGCACCCAGAATATGCTGGACCATTTCTGAAAAGAAATGTTCCAGCATTTGGAATTTAATACAAACATTGTTATTTCTATCGTTGGCTTAAAATATACATGGTTAAGAAATATAATACAAATGTTAGTTACATGATTGTCTTTTGTAATTAGTAAATAAAATAATAAATAAGATACAAAAATAAGGAATTACATTATTATAAAAATACAGTAAAATTACCAAAGATTACGACAGATTGGCGACGAGGATCAAAGAAAGGCCAGTATATAAATTTTTTAAATACACAATAAAAAGATACACAATGGATGCAAATCAAATTTTACAACAACTCGTACAAGCTATTAGTCAATTAGCTCAACCACAAGCAAATACAGTACAGGGAATAAATTTTCAACATTATGACGAACAAAATGAAACCTTTACAAACTATATTCAAAGATTGGAAAATTATTTATCTATGAAAAACCTTATGGGGGATGACCCAGGAAAGGATAACGATATAAAGCGTGTACAAATTTTAATAAGCTGTTTAGGCCCTAAAACTTATAATCTACTAACTAGTTTAACCACTCCCGAATTACCTTCTTCAAAATCTTACAACGAACTTATAAAATTACTAAAAAAGCACCTTGATCCAATTCCAAATGAAATAGCGGAAGAACACAAATTTTTATTGCGTTTACAGAAAGAAGGAGAATCAATTAGCCAATATGTAGCTGAGTTAAAGAAACTTATAACAAATTGTAATTTTAATTGTAGCAATTGTGGAAAGCCAACCTTAAATATACACCTACGTTCACAGTTCATTCGAGGTTTGTTGGATAACAGCATAAGAGAGAGACTTTTGCAACAAGTTGAGACGATAGAATTTGAAGACGCAGTAAATTTTGCTCTATCTGTCGAAGCATCAAAGCTGGAGAGTAAACAGATTGCTACAACTTCTACAACCTCTACAACTGCTAATGTGCATAAAATTAAAAATGAATCGCAATCAAAGAAGAAAACGGGTAAGAAAGTAATAAAAGAAACTGAGCGAGAACGCTGTTACAGATGTGGTTTTACAAATCATAAAGCAGATAAATGTAAATTTAAAAAATACAACTGCAGTAAATGTAATAAAAAAGGTCATTTATCAAAGGTTTGTCAAGCAAATGCAAGTACATTTTTTGGCAGAAAGAAGAAAGCAAATTATATTACAAGCTATGAAGAGCATAGTGATGCAGAAGAAATAAATGGCATATGTTATGAAATGAATTCCATGGGTAAGCAAAATGACTCTGGAAGCATATTCCTGAATATACAAATTAATGGAAAACTGTGTCGAATGGAATTTGACACTGGAGCAGCAGTTTCTACAATAAATAGTAAGGATTTCAATTTATTAAATTTAAATTTAAAATTACATCCAACTACAATAAAACTTAAGACCTATTCTGGAGAAATCATTAAACCTATAGGAGTAGCTTATGTTAATATTGTATACAATGGAAGGGAAACAGAAAATACAAGACTGTTTGTGCTTAATAAAAATGTAATTCCTATTTGTGGCAGAGAATGGATTAAATCATTAAATTTACTTAATCAAAATTTATTATCACTAAATTCTTTACAATCAAAAGAAGTTACAAGGGAACAGAAAGGAGTTTTAAACAAATTACTGACAGAATACGAAGATTTATTTACAGATGAAATTGGAAAAATACCAATTAAATGCAAGCTTTCTCTTAAAGAAGATACAGTTCCGGTTTTCATGAAACCGAGACCAGTCCCATTCGCAATTAAAGAAAAAGTTGAAGAGGAAATTAATAAAATGGAAAAAGAAGGCATAATAGAAAAAGTACAACATCCATCATGGGGAACTCCAATTGTACCTGTAATTAATAAAAGTGGAAAAATTAGAATATGTGCAGACTACAAAGTTACGATAAATAAACAATTAAAAGATGACAAGTACCCAATTCCTACACTGGAAGAAATTTTCTCTAAAATGAATGGTGAGTTATTTTGTAAAATTGATATACATAAAGCTTATTTACATATGCAGGTTGACGAAAAAAGCTCCATGATACAAACGATTAGTACACATTTAGGAGCATACAAGGTGAAGAGATTGATGTTTGGTACAAAAGTAGCACCAAGTATTTGGCAACGTTTCATGGATCAACTTCTACAAAATTTAGATGGCGTTGTTAGTTTCTTCGATGATATTCGTATACAAGGTAATGACATACAACAGTTAACAAGTCGACTACGAGCTGTTTTTGACAGATTACGACATTATAACATTCGTCTAAACAAAAGTAAGTGCCAATTTTTTGAAAATTCTATAGAATATCTTGGATTTCGTTTAGACAAATATGGCATACATAAAACGGATAGTAAAATAAAAGCTGTTTTACAAGCAACGAAACCTAAAAATGTGAACGAATTACTATTACAGCCTTTAAATAAATTGTTACAAAAGAATTCAAAGTTTATTTGGTCAAAATCTTGCCAAAATTCTTTGGATTTAATTAAGAAAGAAATTACAAGCGATAAGGTCTTAATTCCTCATAATCCAAAACTACCTCTATTACTAGCAACGGATGCATCACCTTTTGGATTAGGAGCAGTCATTTCACATTTAATGCCAGATGGAACAGAACGACCCATTGCATATTTGTCTAGATCACTTACACAGGCAGAACAAAATTACAGCCAACTTGATAAAGAAGCAACAGCAATTTATTGGGCATTACATAAATTTTTCATATACTTGTATGGACGAAAATTTACATTAATTACAGATAGTAAACCTCTGACATTAATAATGAATCCTCATAAAAGTTTACCTACACTTCCAGCAGCTAGAATGTTACGTTATGCACAATTTCTTGCAGGATTCGATTACGAAATAAAATACAGGTCTACATTACAGCATAACAATGCTGATTACCTATCAAGGTTTCCTATAAAAGATACAGAAGAAATTGCAGAAGATGTAGTAACTATTTTTCATGTGGATCAATTAAATACATTGCCAGTGACCGCAAAAGAAATTAAAAAAGCTACATTACAAGACAAGGATTTAAAGAAAGTTTACATGGCGTTATTATCAGGAAATTCTTTACAAAATACTATATATCAAGGTTGCGAAACAGAACTTACATTAGAACAAGGTTGTATTTTCAAAGGTATAAGAGTTGTTATTCCAGAAAAGTTGCAGTCAAAGGTACTAAAAGAATTACATGAAGCCCATATTGGAATAACAAAAATGAAAATGTTAGCTCGAAGTTACTGTTTCTGGAAAGGTATCGATCATGATATCGAACAAACTGCAGCAAAATGTACAGCTTGTCATATGACTCAAAATGAAAACGCTAAATCTCATCACCCTTGGCTTTATCCATCTTCTCCTTGGAATCGTATACACATTGATTTTGCTTACCCCAGTCAAAATAATTATTTTCTTATCATTGTTGACGCATATTCAAAATGGATTGAAGTTTTCTCTATGAAAAAAATTACAACTACAAAGACAATTCAAAAACTTCGTGAAGTTTTCGCAAGATTTGGATTACCTGTCACTGTGGTTTCTGACAATAGCAAACAATTTGTTTCAGAAGAATTTCAAACTTTTTGAAAGAAAATGGAATTAGACACAAATTAACAGCAACGTACCATCCAGCAACTAATGGTCAAGTGGAACGCTACGTACAGACAATTAAAAAGAGTCTGAAATCTATGTCAGATGAACCGGGAAACATAAACTTAAAATTATGCAGAATTTTAATGCAACTACGGAAAGCGCCGAATATTACAACACAAAGAAGTCCAGCAGAAATACTTTTTAAACATAATATACGTACACGATTAGATTTAATGAAACCAAATTTTACAAATGAAATGCAAGTAAGACAAGAAAATTTCCCTAAGAAGTTGAAGAATCTACATGAGTACAGTCCAAACGAAATAGTGTTGGTCAGAAATTACAGAGGAGAGGAAAAATGGAAATATGGAAAAATAATTAACAAAATAGGAAACTTACACTACACTGTAAATATAAATGGAAACATTATTAAAAGACATGTTGATCAATTAAAAAGAAGAGGCAAGAACTTGAAGACAGAAGAGGAAGATGAAAATACCATACCAAAGGAAGAGCAAAGACAGACTAATTTAGTTAATAAAAACAAATGTTATGTTTCAGATTATTCTTTTCTTTCACCTAGCATTAGGGGAAAAGCTTCAGAACAACCGGAAGAGAAAAATCAAGTAAGAACAATACAAGAAGGTACATCTAAAAATACATTTGAAGAAACAAGAGTAGAAAATGAAACTCAGCAAAACGAAGTTACAGACTCAAATGAGTCAGTAATCACCACCACCTGTTTCCATACGACATTCAACAAGACCTACACAGAAACCAGACAGGCTCACGTATTATTAAAATTACCCTTTTTATTATGTGGGGGTGATTACTATATATTTTAAGGTTACAGTTGACATGTATGTTGTCATGTTGACGTCTTAAACGTCAATATATATTTCATAGAAACAGGGAAAAACAAATATAATACAAATGTTAGTTACATGATTGTCTTTTGTAATTAGTAAATAAAATAATAAATAAGATACAAAAATAAGGAATTACATTATTATAAAAATACAGTAAAATTACCAAAGATTACGACATTAAGGTTTTTAAATTAACGTGGCTAGTAATAGTTCAGAAGTTTGGTGTGATAATTTAAATAATTTTTGTGGGCCTGGCGTAGCTGTCTGATAGCCATATTGAAATAATGCTTATTATCAAAAACTCTACGCTTATTGCCGTTTTAATTTATTCTCTCCATGGTTTTCTTGATCTTCTATACTTACGCCTTTGGAGACATAAATCCTTACTAGTTCTGCCAACTATAGAGGTACAAGCCTGTGACCGTAAGTATTAAGTTGTTTGTGCTCTAAGTAAGGGTAAATTGTAGTGGATGAGACTTCTACTACTGCCTATGTCAAATAATTTGTTTAAAAATATTTATACAAATTACAGGTTCTGCTTAGCCGTTTGCAACCAATTATAAATTGAAGGTGCCTTTCTGTATAGGCTAAAAAATGGACGTAATACTGAGCATATTACTCCTGAATGTACACAAATTGACAAAATGGTCATGATACCTGGAAACATGAGGCATAGTTTCACCACGGGCTGTCGCGCTAATGATAATGGTTGTTTTTCCAAATTATATTTATTCATTCTTTATATTAGACTAGTCCAATATTCTATTAGACTAGTCCATGTAAGTTGTTTCTATCTTAGATTACAAATACGCAATTAGCACTATATGCAAGCGAAACAGTAGTTTTCACTTTTTTTGTGGCGTATAGACATAATTATTAACCGACTCACGGAATCAGTCAGTAAAATAAAATTGAAAATAAAATTGACTATACTGATGATAATAATAATAATAAGAAGGATAATATTTTTATTTCAGTCGATCTGTACACACAGACATAGGATACGTCAAAGAAATACATAATCAGACCAATTCTGTAACTCAGTTACTATGAAAATAGGAACTAAATTCGTCACTATGAGCAAGATCAGTTACTACCATGAATGAAAGTCATTGTACTTTTTATAATATTTTATCTCGTAGTAACGTTCCTACACAGTAATTTTTTACAGAATTGATCTGAATATGATACACAGTTATAGTTACAATAAGTTACATTAGTTAGATATATCCTAAATACGTATAATTACAGGACACGATTTAATTATGCAGCACAATCTTTCATGTATTCATATACCGAGTAATATGCTTTCTTTAGTAGGAATAATTTCAATTTTTTTAAAATAATATTATAGAATTAATCTGCTTAATATCAGAACTTAGTTTATTAAATAAGCATATTTGACTGTACATAGGAGAGTTCTCAAATGTAGATAATTTGTGTGTAGGTATTTCTAGTGAATGAAGCCCAAATCTAGTGTTATACCTGTGATTGTAATTTAATAGTTTAAAATCATTTAAATTACATCACAAGGAAAAGTAAAAATTTTTAATTTACGAAATAGATTTCTACAAGAAAAGTTTCTGCGCACGCTGCTCATAATTCTAATATATATATATGTATATATTTTGCAGTCGAAAAATTCTTCGAGAATATTAGGATAAATATAGGGAAAATGATGCCTGTTTTAAGGATTTTTGGAAACGAGCCACTTTGAAAAATTTCATTAATCAGATAGGACAAGTGAATGTTAATAGTATTGATACACCCTTGGTGATACTAGGAAGAAATGAGAAGGAATTTCAACATAATGTAAATATATGCCTTGAAGAATTAAAGAAGAAAAATATGAAAATAAGCGAAGAAAAAAGTAAAACCATGATTATCAGCAAAAGAAACACCACAGCATAAAAATAGACGGAACACAGATAGAACAAGTACAATCCTTTAGATACCTAGGAGTAAATGGACGAGGAAATGAGTAAGAAATTAGGAGCTGCTGGTAGACTGTAAAACGCTGTTAAAACAACTTTACTGGGGAAAAGAGAAATACTGACGGAAAAGAATGCATACTAACGTATGCGTTTGAATCATGGACGGCAACATAAAGGCACATGAGCAGGGTGCAAAGTATGGAGAAGAGATTTCTCCGAAAAATAGAAGGGAAAACCAGAAAAGACCAAATCAGAAACGAATTTGTCAGCGAAAAACTGAAAACAAATACCTGTAAGAACAAGCATATAAGAAGTTTATGAAGCAAAACTGACATCAAAAAGAACAGTCGGAAGAACAAAAAAAACATGGCAAGGAGAGGTAAAATGAACAGAAGACAGGGGAATCAAGTAGAGATAAGTGAAATCTCTAGTGCAGGATGAGAAGAAGTGGAAAAATATCTGGAAAAGTAATTCAGAAACGCGAATGTGACTAAAATGAAAAACTCAAACTCACACAAATCTCACACCTGGTTGTATGATGGTTCTACGAAAATCCCGAGATAACAACCATCGTGGTTTAGCTCAATTAGTACCACAAGATTTTAGGCTATACAGATGACCTGGATATTATTTCAAATATGGTTGAAGATGTAATATACCTAACTGGCCTTACTGACTTTAAAGCTCAGGACCCTTAGTAATGAAAAAATCAAAGAGTATTTGATTGTTAGTAGAAGCATGATCAACTTATAAATTAATGGCAACACTTATGAGAAAATTTATCAAACACCTGGGCATGAAGAATCTAATACAATAGGAAATTACGAACAGAATTACAGCTACTAATACATCGGATTTTGCACTTCTCTCTTCAAAATGAAACTCCTATACATAAACACCAAAATCTGGTAATATCAAACTAGTACGATCTATACTTATGCATGGTTCCAAAACATGCACCTTAACAAAGCGAGATCGACAATACCTCATAGTTTTCGAAAACAAAATATTCGGTAGAATCTTTGATTCTACTCAAACTAACGGTAGGTATTATATAAATACAAATATAAAACCAAATATTCGAGAACCGTACTCAATCCGAGTATCACACAAGAACTGATAAATAGACTATTACAGTAGATAGGACAAGTCATGAGGATGAAGGAGGATAGAATTGTAAAGAAGATACGGGAAGAAAAGCGAACACCTGTCAACCAGTGAGAAGACCTGACAAGATATGGAGAGATCTGCTAACCGAAGATCTTAGAAGTATTGGACTCATAAATAGTACACAGAAACACATGGAAACAGATCAAGTTGGAGGACTTAATCCTCGTTTATAATAGTTCAATAACTTAATGCATAACATAGTGCCCATAAAGATGGGACAAAAGGTTTCACTCTTCTGACCATCTGTTTCTAATAATCAAAGAGAGTACTGCGATTTTTATGCTATGGTTGTACTATGTATCTATTATAAACGAGGCTTTATGTGAGTGAAATCAAATATGAACTCGACTGACAGTGCCCAAATAAGAAGAAGAACCACTATGTTATACGGTGGTAAACTTTATATGACCGTATGTTGTGGAAGCAAAATAAAAAAAAATAAAAAAAAAAACAAAAAATAATGTGCCGGAAATATCAAAATTTATATATACGAGTATATATTTAAATATAATTTCTAAAAGTATTACATTTGTATTTGAATTAACAAAAAACATCCATGTTAAATGATTATTAATATGGGTGTAATATCTTGCCTAAAGGTCATCAGGATTTTGCAGGATAAGAAAGTAAAATCATTGAAACTAAATCACATATCCTTTCATATTCCCTAACAAATTATTTTTGAAAAGCGTAAAAATAATCAGATAGTGTCAGAATTAGCATTGAAATAGTTACAGAGTTATGGTATGCTATAATACGATAATCACGAAATCCATGCAAAATGTGTTGACAACTGGTATTAATGTATAGTATTGTACAGTATGAGATTGTAACGAAATGTTCTTAATGGAAGTTTAATGAATATGTCACGATAACAGGTTTACAACAAAATTGCGAGAAAATTATATTAAACTTGTAATTAAGTGAAAGAAATATTAAGTATACAGCTTCTTGGAAAAGTAGCAGTTCAAAGGTTATCATGTGTTGTGCATATTAAATATTACAACCTGTGCCACTGTAAAATTATAAATTTTTTAGCCGATTTTCATAGCGTGCAGTTTAATTTTGTACGGTACTCATCAACGAATACCTTATTATATTCCAATATAAGTCCAATTCGACATTCCAATTTATTATCTGTGACAGGGTATGTTTCTCCTCCATAGACTTGACTAAAAAATTAAGCGTTAAAGAACTTTATTAATAAGAAATTATTTTAGATTTAAATTAACACTTTAAAAATGCTGCTCTTCTACATTGGCGGATGGAGTTCATGGCTGAACATTTTGTCGGGGTCCTTGCATCAAGCTGATATTTTTTTACTAATAAAATCTTATTCTAGTCATATATACGTATTTGGTACGCGAGCATAGTAAACTAAATACCATGAGTAAAAAAAAATTACATTAGTGTTATTACATGTGTGCTATGGAAAATAAAAGTAATGTCACCAGCAAGCTTTAAAATTAATTAACTGTCATCACTGTTGTTGTTGTCATAAGTTTATATTGAAAATTTAATCAAGCTACAATTGTAATGGGTTTTACAATAGAACACAAAAAAATTATGACTGAATCATATTCTCGAAATGTTTTTTATTTACATGAGTTGCTGCCAGCAGATCACAATCGACAAATTGTGTATTGCTACTGGTTCCAACAAAATTTAATTAATAATGATGATTTGTTAAATTTTACGTTTTTTTTTTTTTTCTGACTAGGCCTGGTTCTCCTTTTCGGGGTATATAAATTCACAAAATATGAGGTTATGGAGTGCTCAAAATCCTCATACTTTTCGCGAAACTCCCCTTTACTCGTTAAAAGTTGGTGTTTGGATTGCTGTGTCTCGAAGACGTGTTAGCGGACCCATATTTTTCCACGAAACTGTTACTGCTCAGAGATACCGGAATATTGTACGTGCATGTATTAATCAGCTTCATGAGGATGAGCTCCAGCGAGGCTACTTCCAACATGATGGCGCGATTGCCCATACCGCTCAAGAGACCATCAATTACCTTCGTGAATTTTTTGACGATCGAATAATTAGTTTACGTTCAAAATCAAAATTTCCACCTAGATTACCAGACTTGACTATTTTAGATTACTTTATAGTCCCTTATCTGAAAAATAATGTATACAAGACCCCTACTAGCAACATCGAGGAACTGCAAATAGAATTACCGAACAGTGTGCCAATATGACTCCTCAAATTCTTACAAACTCTATTAATAGTATGAAAAGACGAGTAAATTTGTGTCTACAGGAAAACGGTGGTCATTTTGAACAGCTTCTTTAGGTTTTATGATTATTTTTCTGTACCTGTGAAATCAAAAATTTATAATTTCCAATTATTACAAACATCATCAACTGTATTTTGAGTATGAACTCTTGGTCTTCCAGTTCTATTTCTATGAGTAATACTTCCTGTATCTCTGAATAAATCAACACATCTTCTAAGTGCGCTGCAAAAATCTCCTTTAAGGAAAGCAAGATCTGGAAATTGTAGCCCAAATTTCTCTAAACATGACACCGCACTGTAAATCCATTCGCCGTTCCCTCGAACACCATTTCGAAAATATGATTCAGTTATACATTTTTTGTGTTCTATTGTAAAAACCATTATAATTGTAGCTTGATTGAATTTTCAATATAAACTTATGACAACAACAACAGTTATGGCAGTTAATTAATTCTAAAGCTTGCAGTTGACATTACTATTTTATTTCTCCATTTATTGATATTTAGATTAAATTCAAACTTTATATCACTTTATTTCCAAAAAATATAATTTCATATTCTACTCTATATCCAAGATAGGGGCGGTTAGAGGCCGGGGAAGCCGATACAAATTACCGGGACCGGACAGACTGCAGAAGTCGGGAACTGAATTTATTATACAAATCACTATCCAATTTTTTTACTTACGGTTTTGTTGCATAATATTTTGTCGGTAATTGTAATAGGTAATAATAATTAAAATTATAGTTGTAAGGAACTGGAAATGCGAAACATATTGAGTAGGGATACTTGTCAGGGATGACACTGCTGTATTTGCGTCTGTGTGGTGAGCATCATAAGAGAGAGATATCACCGTGGTGGAGAGGCAGCATTTTCTAATGGCGGCTATGTCACAATGGCCACTTGTCTATTAATTACAGTACAGAAAATCATTCTTTTTTAATTTGAACCCCACAAGCTATCTAATGATACGCCTTACAAAACGCAACAAGAATATTTATACGTCCAGGTCTCAAACTCGATTTAACTGCATAGTTTGTTTATTTATTTAGCTGTCTGTATTAAATCATTTTAGAAAATATAAAGAGCAATTTCTATCTACGCGCAGTTTTTTTAAATATTTTATCAGGCCCGTAATTATTGTTTTCTGAGTGGTGGTGTGGAATTGTGGTCGATTACAATGGACATTCTAAAAACTTATTTAAAAAAAAAATGCTTTATTTTTCTCCACAAGCTAATTATTATTTTGCTTTAGTAAAATCTGATTAAACTTTTTAATTGTAGTATATTTTTTAATTACATAATTTGGGGGCCCTTAAAATATTGGAGGCTCTGGCTGCAGCCCAATCAGTCCCCAATTAATATGCCACTAATCTGTTGCGGCGGTACATCGCCAATGTCTTTCCACGTCTGGAAAAAATCGCTTTCAGATCAATTTTCGAAACTTTTTTTCTCTTCCATCGTTTGGTGTCCTTTTAAGGAACCCTTTAGTTTGAAAAAAAAAATAATAACACTCAAGTTATTTTGGTAGATAGGGCTGGCACAAAGGTCTTTGACGCTCCTAGGCAAGACCATTCTGAATCACTAGGCATATTTTGGCGCGTCTATGCAAAACATAATTCGCCACCCTCTATATCATAGAGGGTAGAAAACATAATTTGGCGCCGAATATAATTCAACGGAGGTACCATAAAAATAGTAAAACATAATTTTTACATACTATGCGTGTACTGTCGCCTAATGGTGATACCGGTCCTGGTGGTGTATTGGGATTTCTACTGACTTTGTTCTTTGGCAAAAACAGCAGAACCATAAAGGAAGTGTCAGGTGGTGCGTTTTCGTGTTCGTCAACGTTAGTCAAAATGTCTTCACATGACCCGTATGATGTTCGTACTTATTCTACAACCTTTCAGTACAGTCGATTGGTACCAATTAATTCGCACAACTTGATTACCTTTTTGTCGGTTTTATAAATTCCAACCACTTTAAACAGGTCCAAGTCAGAGCATCTTCAAAATCTGTTTTGAAATTGTTTCTATCGCTGTCTTTCCGAGTTTGAAACAAAATTTCATACAGGGCGCCAATATTCATAGTGTATACATTGTAACTTGCTGTGAAATATAACTAAATATTTTTTAACCATGAAGTTGAACTGTCGACAATTCAGTTATATGTACATTCCCATTTGTTTTTTGGTTTGTTTTATTCCCTATGCTTCAACATGTAGTGCTTACCTATTATTTCCTCTTATTTACTTACTACTATATCCTTTAATGATCCTGTCATCTATATCAGGATCTATCGTCCTAATTAAGATCCCATGTATCCTTCGATTGTTCCCCCATACGCAAGTATTTCATAAAATTCCTCTTTTAATTTACTATGCATGTATACCATAGCGCCTTCTTCTTGTGAAAATATCAGTTGGTCATCTGCAAATAAGAGATAATATAATATTCTATTTTGTATTACCCAGCACCCATTAGTTCTTATCTACATATTTATGAAAACATTATTCAATAATAGGTATAAAGTATCTGAATTGTATATATTAGTGTATTCTTATCAAACATGTATTTTTTGCTCCGAAATTGGAAATAATAAAAATATAAAGGGACAGAATGATATATGTTATTATAAATCAGCAAAAAAATCCAAATGAAACCGTTGTCACATAGCAGCACAATATGTGACGTCACTCTAATATGGTCCCTTGAAAACGGTGTGTATATATGTTTTCTAAAGCTTCTTGTTGTCAATAATTATTTGTAATTGGTTTGCAAATAATTATACTATACTAATTACGATATACAAAAACCATAAAAATTCAAAATGTGAATCTAGGTATCACGTATTACTTATACAATACACATAATAGACGATATAAGAGTATTTTTGTTATACCTACGAAAGTGCCGAATCAAAAGAACTACTTCTCCCAGTAGATTTCTAATGTGAATGTATGTTGCATGAAACGATTTCATAAGACTATACTTGAATAAAACAACCAGTTAAGACAGGTTGCTTCATTTAACCATCCTTTTGCATTAAACTTCCCTATATCAGTAGCGTGCAAGGTTTATGAAAATAATTACTTATTTCTGCTCGTAATATAAATATGCGATTCAAGAGCAAACAGCGTGCCGATAAACTATAAATTAATGTAGCATAGGTTGTAGTTAAGTTTTTACTTTAAAAACCACTGCAACATTTATAAACATTCATATTGCTGTCAATTATAGCCAGTAGTGTAACGCCTTGATTTAATGCACTTATCACGAAATTCATGAACTGTCTGAAATTCTAACCTTTCATTTTAAATGCAATTCACACTTTTAGTTTCAACAGGAAATCACCGCGAATAATAATGCTTGATTTGATTGTCATGATTTTCGTTTTTATGTTCAACAAGTATCGTTTATATATTTCAAATAAACAGTAAAGAAATCGTGTTGGGAAAGAAGTATTAGTAGGAGATCGTTGATAATATTGAGCAATCACGTGCAAATGATTTTATTTAAAAATTATGTAAAATGTAAATTTTCACATTTTTAGGGTCTTGTTGGTATGTAGTCAATACGTTTAGGTGGATAGGGCAACAGAATCGAAAGCAGAAAAGAAGTCCAACGAGAAGAATCTCCAAACAACAGGTACCCGGACATGGATCAGTTGGAGAAAATCCTAAAAAAACTTTAAAAGGTTAGAGATGGAAAACGATCATATCCAGCTAAAAGCTGATTTATTTCTCCAATAAGAAGAAATCCGGGTTATAACAACGAAATTAAATTCAATACAAGCCATAAAAAACAGAATTATAGATAAAATGCCTATGAGATATTAAAGGAAAAATTATTATTTATTATTTATTATTGTTATTAAAGTAAGAGCAGAAGCCAAGGGCTTGTTATGCTCAATACACAGGGTGTTAGGTAAATATCTGGCACAATTTAAAAGACAGCATGGGTGACGTAGAATGCAATCGATTTTTCCTTTGCCAATTTTCTCTAAAATGTGAATTTCGTCTAAAAATAAACAAACAAAAAGATGCCCCAAATTTTGAAAACCACTGACATTTTTTTATTTTTCATATTAATCCAGAAGTTGTGTAGTTGCCATAGAGAAAAAAATATTTTAATTGTAGTTCAATAATAGAATATCAAAGTACGTGTACGTCATAATCTAAAATTTTGTTCCGATCTTGTTAAAAAAATGGCACATTACACAATTGAAGAATATGCAGACATGCATTTTGTGTATGGGGAATGTGTCGGCAATGCTGTGGAAGCAGAACGACGATATGCTGGACGGTTTCCGAATAGAAGACACCCAAACAGAAAAACTTTTGAAGATCTTGAAAATCGTGTTAGTGCCGCTGCAGAACATATCCGTAATTATACTGGAATGCAACGAGTGGAAGCTTCTTTAATACGGAGAGAGCATGTTTAGATGGAAATGGAGCACATTTTGAGCATTTGCTTTAATTATATATATATATATATATTTAACATTTTATTTTTAATATTAAATTTTTCTTATTTCTTTTTTCTTCATAAAATTGAAAAAGCATTTTGTTGAAATAAAATACGGTATTGTTTCCATGATTTCTATTTATCTTAGTCACATATGTGATTGTTGTAACAGAAAAAATATTAGTGGTAAAAAATAACAGTGGTACTGCATCGAGTATCAATCGATATACGCATCTTATCCAAAAATGGTTCAGGACTTTTTAGCTCTAAATGGGCCAACAATGCTGCCTTTAAAATTGTGCCAGACTAACACCCTGTATATGGGATATAATCATTTTATACTTACAAACTACTTAAATATTATTTTACAATCTAAACAAATATTATAACAAATATAGTAAATACAAAATTACAATAAAAATAAAATAAGAGTTATTATACTTAGATATAACCTAATAAAAATTGTTCAAAACTCAGGGAAATAGGTAGCTTATCCTAGCTTTGAATAAGTTTATGGTTCGGGCAGACACATCTTCTTTAGGGAGAGAGTTCCTAGAAGTCAAAAACACGATTGGTTACGAAGAAATGCCTCAGCTATCGTCTGTACTTCTCGTGCTTCAACTTGAGATTGTGACGCGAAATCTCTCGTCAGTAATGACGTGGGACATACTGGTGGAAAACTTGTGTGATGTAATCCTGTACATCTGAATTAAATCTCCACGTTTTCTGGGATCTACCAGAGGCTGAATGTGCAGGATCTTTAGACGCTCTTCTCATGCCATAAGACGAAGACTCCTTGGCTATCTGGTTGTGCGCCTCTGAACCCTTTCCAGGAGCTGTATATCCCTTTGTAAGTAAGGCGACCAAACTACAAATTTTTAAATTATATACTTGTCCAGCCAGATGAAGCTGCCAAAATAACAACAGCTTGCTCTTTCCTACTAATGTAGCGAAAACTCTGGAGAGAGATACGGGTGATTTTTTTTTCATCTTTTTTTTTTTTAATCGAATCTTAATTTGTTAATTTATTTCCTATTTATTTGTATATTTATAATATTGATATTTAAAGACATGCAATTAATTTACAGTTTATGGATACAAAAAACAATTGCCATCGTGAATGCAAAATGCAAAGTGCAAAGTTGCAAAGCAAAATGGTGCAACAGGGCCCAGGTTATAACCAAACTACAGTAAAATTTGCTACCAGGTCTGGAAACTAAAATTCATACTGGAGGTTAAAATTTAAACGAATTTATGATAAATTTTCTTAAACCAGTTTAAATATTTTCGGTTAATCTTTTTGAAAACCCTGATAACCGATATAGCGGTGTTGAGATTGTGTAAGTTTACACAATCTCAAGTTGTCGCAAAGGGCCATATTGCAATTTTTACCTAACGTCGAGTAACAGATTACTTTGAAACGTCTAGTATCAGATTTCTGTGATACAAATCTGTGTCCATAAAAGAAAGGATTGTGAACGAAATAAAAATTGTGTACAGTATTTATAATTTAACTTCTTTTTTGACCAATTTAAATACTAATTTTAGTTCTAGATTTTAGTTCCCGGGGAGTTCATAGAGTGCAGTAATGTACCTATAGTCGAACTTTTAACATGGAAAAGTCACTTCTTTAGTAAATGTTCTGTGGACAGAGACTCAAAAACGTCGCAAAAAGGGTTAAAATATTATTAATTACAGACTGCAATTTAATTTAATTAATTTCTGTTTTTATAACGATGATATATTTGTGATGCATGTAAATTATTGAAAAGTGACATTACCGGTGGCGATGCTATGATCGAAGGTAATATGACTCGCGACAGAAGTAATAAGCTACCAATTTGCACATAGCGAACCGGTAAATTTAAGCACAATATGTTTTAATTTTATTAAAATGGGACTAAATATATTCGACATTTTTGAATTTGTAAGCGCTACACTTGCATTGAAGTGTATAAGAGAAGGTGGGTATCAAATTACAGTATTAAAAAAATAGAAGTTTTATTTCAGTAAATTTATTGAAGTATAATTTGCAAGCGAGCAGGTGTAAAATGCTGAGCACGTAATTTTATGTGGTATATTAGAAGCTAAATGTCAATCATCTAAATTTACAATACATGAATTCTGTTTCCAAACAATTGCATTATTTCAGTGCCTCATGAAATAAAATTAGTTTTACTCGGACAGAAGAAACTAAAAGTTTAATTTGCAACTTGCTCCTGTAAAGCCATAAGTGCTAGCATATTAGTGTACTTTTGTTTTTCTGCAATTTTGCAAAAAATGCAATGAACAGACTCGCATAGTATCAGTTAATATTTACCGTAACTCAAAACGTATTCCCAAGCCTGCATCCTGTCCATAACCAATTCTGTTCCCAATATGGATTTAATATTAACTTTTCCTCCATTCTTCTTAGGAAAAGTAAAAAATTAATAATAATAATAATATTTTATTAACAGCCTTACGGGCAATAAAAAAAACGGATACATATAAATTAAATAAACAAAATAAACTCTACAAAAAATGAACAAAAACAAAGAAAGAACATACAAAAGTTACCAAAAATAGACACTAAGCTGCCTATCTTTGTCCTTTCTTGAATGATAGCCAAAACCTCTAAAATTTGTTCTGCGTTTATAGTTTTTCGCAACTTCTGTCGTATTGTAACAAAATTCAGTACTAAAATACACGTAATAACCACAAACCATTTACTTCAACTAAGCACAACTTGTAATTTTGCAGTATTTTTGCACAACTTGTATCAGCTGTATTTTTGCACAACTTGTATCAGCAGTATTGTCAAGCAGCCGGAACACCGCTCCACCATCTAACGATCTAACTGACCAGCATAGCGTCTACCAATACACGCATCATATTAATTTATTTTCAATGTTGTTCTTTATGTGATTACTTCTCATCTATAAACAATAGATATATGGGTCAAAGGGCTTTTTTTTTTCGTTAGTTAATACTTTTGCATGTAAAGTAAATTTTCTTCGTAAATCTTTAAAGGTAACAACGATATTCCACAGCAAATTAAACGTTATTATTTTCGCCAAAATTTAAAACTTATAAATGATAATTGTGAGTTATCTGTTAACCTGGGATATATGCTACCGCGGACTTTTTTAGCCGTCGTAATAATTTTATGTTCCGCACGCAAGATTTTTTTCTGCTTATTTCCATCAATAGGCTCTAAAAATATGTACATAATTTAAAAACAGATTTTACACCTTTAGTTCCACAGAGTCCTAAAGAGTAGCTGTGCAAAATTTGGCCTAAATCGGTTAAACGGCCTAGGAATGTATAGCGAACAAACAAACAATCAAACAATTTTCCTCTTTTATATATATATAAGGCGTTTACGTTTAGTCAGCCAGATCAATCCGAGTGATCCAAGTGCTCCCAATCCGTTCGTAAAGTCAGTTGGAGCGTACACATTAGCTTATTTTTAGGCAATCCGATTGACCCGCCAGAGCACTTCGAGCGTTTCCAAGCAATCCGATGATCTGGCAGAATTACTGGGATTAATGGATTGCTGGTGGTGAGGGTTAACGCGGGTAAATTGAATCTTACAGCTAATTGGAATGAGTTGAAAACATAACTTAACAAAATAGACGAAATAAGTGTTGTTTGTGATAAAATTCTATTATTGGTAACAAACTCATATTTATAAATCAAAACGCGGTAGTGGTGGTAATCAACAACAGAAATTTGATAGTTGTATTTAGCGCTACCGACATCAAGCGTCACTACTTAACTTCAGACTTAAATTCCTTACGAAAAGTGTTAACAAAATCTGAACAATCCGACAAATCTTGTGACGTCACCAGATCAATCTGAGCAATTTTGTAGATTGACTAAACGTAAACGCCTATAGAAAAGAAAAAGATAATTGAGGACTCCTGAACCTTAAGGAAACGAAAAATTAAATCCCTTAGCGATACTTCACATTGTTGAAAACAAAGTACAACGCCAAATACTTTTATGTTATATGTAAAGTCGTGTTGATACTCTAAGTTCAGGGTCTTAAGGTGTAGTTATATCCAGTTGTCTTTTGAATTTTACATTTTTTACATTTTTATTCAATCATTTCACAAGAAGTGATACAATTATTTTAAAAGAATAGAACGAACAAGTAATTTATTTTAAGCAAACAATAAGTTATTAAAATCTTGACATATCCGTTTAATGATAACAATTTACAATTTTAACCTTCATTTAAAATACGAACTTTAACACGACATAACATAAAGCATAGAAATAATTAGAATCTATACCAGATATACACTTAAATATGTGCGTAATATATCACTGTGAAAATATTGCACATAGTTGCAAAACACAAGTAGGCGTATGGCCTATTCAAACAAATCTAACAGACCATTTTTACTTATTTTCTGATAAAATTACAACATAACCTCCATTCCGCGTGTTCAATAATTTGTGTCCTACAGAACCGTAATTACTGATTAGTATAGCTGATATTTGACAAGAAAAAGGTGTTGAAGTTATTGTTTTTCATTGTGTTTATTTGTTCATTTGTTTTACAGTGTTTTGATTTATCTAATTTACATGTTTAAGCAGGAATTTACATTACTTCCTTATAAATGAGAAAAATTCATACCAAATGTGATACGTTTTTATATAAAACTGATTTTCAAAATATGCAAAATATGTATAAGTCGCAAACCATTTTGTTGAACCCTTTTAACCCTAACATTCATATATATGCATACTCCATACATATGCCAAAAACTAGTAATAGAACAAAATTGTTCAGTAATCTGATGTTTACATATGTGACCATATTAATCATAAGTCTAGTGGTGATATCTATTAATGAAAAACTGTAACTTTTCTATATTTCTTACAACATGAATTATGTCGATGTCTGACCAAGGTATAAGCATGTCTTCATCATCATTAATCAGCCTTTCTTGTCCACTGCTGAATGTAGGCCTCCCCAAGCTTTTTCCATTCGGAACGATCTTGTGCTACTGATTTCCAGTTCCCCGCAATTCTCTTTACGTCATCTGTCCACCTAGTTGGGGGTCTTCCTCTTCTTCTGTTGGTATCTCTGGGTCTCCAATCTAGGATCTTCTTTGTCCGTCTGCCATCTTGAAGTCTAGCCACATGTCCAGCCTAGTTCCATTTAAGATGAGCAATTCTTTCGATGACGTCACATGCTTTTGTTTGTTCTCGAATCCACTGATTTGTTTTCCGATCAGCTAGACTAATACCTAGTATTGATCTCTCTATCGATCTTTGGGCAACTCTTAATTTTTCAGCTGATTTAGTTGTTAATGTCAGAGTTTCCGATCCGTATGTTAGACAGGTAGTACGCATTGGTTGAAAACTTTTTTCTTCAAGCAATTTGGCAAGTTGCTAGTGAAAACATCTCTCAACTTGCCAAAAGCCCTCGATTGTCTCGGCCAATACTAATGTCATGCCCTAGATATTTGTAGCTGACTACCTATTCTATCTGTTTGCCACCGAGTTATAGATGGTCACTCAATACTAGGTTCGTTATCCGTTGCGTTTTAGAGATATTTACTTTCAATCCAATTTTTTCAGTTTCCCTTTTTAGTTCTTTCGGCATGTACCCATGTCTGCTACATTATCTGATAGCAAAAAAAAATATTATCGTCTGCGAATCTAAGATGGTTGAGTCACACTCCGTCAATCAGACCAATTCTGTAACTCAGTTACTATGATCATAGGAACTAAATTTGTCTCTATGAGCAAGTTCAGTTACTATCATGAATGAAAGTCATTATACTTTTTATAATATTTTATCTTGTAGTAACGTTACTACACAGTAAATGTTTACAGAATTGATCTGTATATCTATACCACGATTCGCCTAGTCACAGTTTTTAAAGGCCAACTCCAGAGTTGCGTTGAATAATTTGGGAGAAATCGGCAATAAGCATTTACAGGTTACTTAATTTTTATGCAGTTTTTTTATACAACACGTATAATTTTTACTGTTTTTTGATTTGATCTAATAACATAAGACTGATAGGCCCGGTTTCTGAAAGCTTAGATAACTATAATTATAGTTATCTACCATTAGATTATCTGATCATTAGATTATAATCCAATGGTCAGAAAATGGTTGCTTTGGTTACTTATTGGATTGTTATATAGTAACCGAGTTTAACCAAATGGTTAAACTCGGCTAAGCTCCCAGAAACCGGACCGTAGTGATATAATGTCAATTTAACCTCAAGTTAAAATTTGCATGTAATATTTCCATAAAGGAACTTCATGTATACATATGTGTACATGGAATTTGAAATGAATATTTAGCATAGAGGTTATATATGTGGACATTGATAAATATTTAGCAATGGAGAGAAAGTGAGAACAGACGAGACTAATAGTCAAAGAAGTAGAAGTTGATTAGATCGACTATTTTGATAGTGGTGATGTAGACTAAGACAAAATTATATTATATGAAAAACAAAGTAGAGATAAGTTAGTGGGAAGTCAGAGAATGTGAAAAAACAAGATTTATAGGAGTAAATTTCACTAGACGAAAAGGAATAATATTTACTGGCTCTGTGATTTTTTATACCAAATATATTTTCTTCTTCAAGTCCCATCTCCATTTCGACAGTTGGTCAATAACATAGCAATCTTAACCTTGGTTGCTACCGTCCTGAAAAGATCTAAGCTTGACATTCCGAACCACTCTCTTAAGTTTCGCAATCAGGATATTCGTCGCCTTCCTGCTGATATCTTGCCATTTATTTTTCCTTCCATTCTTAACTGAAAATAAATGGTATTTATTATTACGCATTCCGTGACCCAGATATTCCAACTTCCTCTTTTTAATTTTGAACATAAATTGAAGTTTTGTTCCCATCCTGATGAGTACTTCTTTGTTCTGCTGGTCCACTAAATGCGCAATATTCTTCTGTAAATCTACATTTCGAAGGCATCTATTCTCCTACTTAACTCGTTAGATAAAATACAGGCCTCTACACCATACGACACTACTGGAAATATGTAGCATTTCACTAATTGAAGCTTTAATCCCATTTGTAAGTCGTGAGATATAAGTAGTTTCTTCATTTTACCAAAAGCTGACATTCCTTGCTCTATTTGGGTTTTACTTTTACGGGAGTTCTCTCCAGTGTCATGCAGTAACATCGTAAATACTTATGTATTGACCCTTTTAATTTTTGTCTGGACCCACAAAACAAATCTTGGGATGGCACTTTATTTTTACTTATCATCTTGTACTTTGTCTTCGCGCTGTTTATATCTAAGCCGTACTTCAATCCTACGGAATTTAATTTGTTTAATAAATTTTCCAGTTCTTCTTTCGTTTCAGCCAAAAGAACGTACGTACAACATTTACTTGATAGATAATACTTTATTTATGTATCTTTCGTTTTAAATCTACATATTTAAATTGAATAACTTTATATTTCATAATAAAAACTATAATTATTACTAACTAAGGTATCTTCGTTTCAAATCCCGTCTTTTCTCCGAGACCTCTTCCACCCATGTCCATCCATAACCTAAATCTCACAACACGTCTTTTCTTCTCCCTTATTTAAATTTCATTTCTCCGCAATTCTTCAGCATGTGCTCTAAGATTTCTCTTTCCTCTCCACACAACCTTCTTTGTGTACATTCTTTGTGTATCCTTTCTCCAGTATTAATTTTCCCTTTCCTCATTTCCGCAACTAAATCTCGCTATTATTTTCTTCTTATCTCCGTTCATTTTTGTTTTTAGGTACTCTGGTATCTGTGTCGTCCAAGTCTTTACGTATTTGCTGTTATATCTTGAATTAGTTAGACTCTTGCTTCTTTCTTGTTCTTGGATATCCGTCATTCAATCTGTTATTTCCTGTGTCATATCTTGTCCTCCCGACCTTATTTATAGATATCTCCCTTGTTGTGTAGCCGTTATATACAAATATTTTTCTTCTTTTTACTTCCCATCTGGATTCAATCTTTCTTTGCCCAACTTTTCTTTCTATTTCTGCCCAGCATTGGTTTAGCAATTTTTTTCTAGATTTCGTATTATTCTCTCTTCAAATTTAATTGCTCTTTTTGTAGCTTCTATTCTGATGTTATCAACTTTTATTTCTTTAAGTATTTTGTCCTGCCGTGTACATTTGTCTAGACCTAATGTCCACTTAATATATTTATTTTGCACCGCTTATAATTTCTCTTCGTCTTCCCAACCCCATATTTCTGCTCCATACATCATTATACTCCTGATTATGGAGTTGAACATGAGCATCCTTATTTTCATATCTCCTTTAAATTTCCTCTCACCTATGCCCCATACTTGAGGCAATACTAGACAATTGATTTCCTTACTAAGGTCCTAATATGTGCTTCTCGGCCTCCACTGCTTTTAAAAACATATCCCAGGTATCTATATTCTTTCACTTGCTCAATTTGTTCTCCATACCAATCCCATTTCTCGGCATCCTCCTGTTTTAAATACCATAATTTTAGATTTAGCGACGTTTAACTTCTTGAGGAGTTTCCTCATTTCTTGTTCTGTTTTCGCAACAATAGAAATATCGTCTGCATAGGATAGAGAGACACATTTTGTATTGTTTACTACCAGTCCGCCTGTTTGCTCTATCTGAAAAACTTCTTCTAAATCTGACACGTATATGGAGAACAGAGTTGAGCTTAACGGACATCCTTGCCGTAATCCTTGTTCTGTCCAGAATTCTTCGCTGTATTTTCCTCTATTATTTACCTGGTTTCTTGTTTCTTTGTAAATATCTTGTATCCTTTTTCTTATTCTGATATTTACTCATTTTTTGGCCATCATTTTACAGAGCTCTTCCCGATCTACTGAGTCGAAAGCTGCTTTTAAATCGGCGAAAGAAACATATAGTTTACCTCTTTCCTTTGTCAGTTCTCTTCCTATTACATAGTTTAGAATGAAAACATTGTCTATTGCCTCTCTTCCTCTCCTGAATCCTGATTGGTTGTCTGGTATTATTTCATTTTCCGCTATTTCTTCTTTCAACTTTAGTTCCATAAACATTTACTTGAATCCCAACAACTTTATTCTCGGTAACCTCTGAGAAGATGGCTTCTGAATAAATATTAAAAAGGAAAGGAGACATTAAATATGTATTTTTAAAATTATCGTGGACTGGATACTTTTCGCCGCGGGCCAGCAGAGGTCCGTGAGCCGATGGTTGAGAAACACTGCTCAAGTTATTATGCAAATAATCCTTCTTGTTAGGGACTTAATAACAATCTCAAGGTGGAACTCTCGCAAAAAAAAAAATTGCTAATAAATGTATTAAACAGTTATTAGCAACTGGAACTCTCGGCCCTTAGTTTAATAAATATTATTTATAACAACTTCTGTTTTAAATGCCACTGAATATAATTTATTTCCATTCCCAATATTGCACAATATAAAAAAATGCCAGTTTCCATTGTATTACCAGTATATTTTTATTCAACATTACCCAGACATTGATAAAGTGTTCAACTTAACCTTCAACTGAGGCCACAATCAACACGATTTTATCAAAGGAAATATATTCTAAAAATAATATCATAAAAATAATCCAGTTTCTCGAGAGATATTTTTAAAAAAATCACCATAATACATTGGAATTTCTAAAATAAAAATCAGAGATAATGGTCTGTATGAGCTTAAAAAGGAAAAGTAAGAGACGCACCTTTACCAACCTTTGACAAAGATCACTAAATGTGAAATATTACACAGTTGGTAGATTCGTAACGACAGGTAGTGCATTTCTTAGTATTTCTTGCAGAATTCAATGCATGTATTGTTCGTTGCTTCGTTTAGTACAGGTAGTATGGTGTGCTATGCATAAGACAGGTATTTTCTTTTATTCCCTTAACACACGGTCATGTTTGGACCAGATTCAATAACACTAAAAAATAATGTCAAATAACATTCTTTCTGCATTTCCGGATGAACTAAACTTATGGATTTTTGCCTTATCCTATTTTTTGTTAATAAGGTTATAAGGAGATAATACAAATCGATTACAAACTTCTGTAGATACTAAAAGGAAGAATTATCGACGTATTTAGTGTGAATAGAAGTTTTTTGAAAATAATACTTCCTGCTTTACTGCATTTATCGCTATATAACACGATAATGGAATACAGAAATGAACAAAACAAAATATATTAGAGATTTACTAAACACAGGATGGATCATAGGAATGGCATAGGAGGTAAATCATTATTTAATGTTTTTACATACGAAATTGAAATTAACTTTAATATCCTCTTAAGTAATAATTTAAATTTTATGGAATAAATAGTAATTTGGGTACTAAATAAGCGAAATGCCAGTTCGCGTATGAGCTACACACAATATTTTTTCTACAACTGAATTATAAACTTAAAAACGTAAGGAATTGTTAAAAAGTAAGTTAACGTGTTAAGCAGCGTTCGGAGCTCTTACATTAGTTGCTTATAGACTATAACTTATGCACTGTCGATTGTCACTACCAAGTTGGTCATATGGTAAGGCGAGTAACCGTTCAGAGCTCCAAATTTAATAGATTATGATTGTGGATAGTTTTCTAAACTTATGGTTAGTGAGTTGTTTTAATGAGATATATATAAACACATTGGTTATCTCAATCTACATCGGAGTATGCCTTTACATAACCTAACATAATGTCATGGCACCGATTATAACAAATCTCGCCCAAAATTACAAAGACGAAGAGTATGATCAATTTAGGTAATTAGGTTAGGTTTACTTAGTAAAAATCTAGGACAGTAGAATTAGGAAAACGATAATAGGTAATAAACATTTTACGAAGGCACCGTAGTTGGTTTAAAAACACAAAGATGTCGCATTATTCGTAACTCTCTCATTTGCTTAGCTGTAAACGCTGCCTTGAATGTTAAAACTATCTACTAAACATATTCATAACGCACAGTCAACATTCAACTAGTTTGAAGAGCTCTGAGCACAGCTTTAGAAGAAAGTCATTTCTTCATCGATTTTATATCTTTAACATTGTCATGTCAGCGCGCAGTAAAGTATTTATTGCACTATGAAATAAACTTTATTGCACTCTATCACGAGTAGCTTGCTAAAACATTATAAGTTAAGGTGAGTGTTAATAATAATAATTTTTCTCATATTTTGTTTTAATACCGTTTGTAGTAAAAATTTTGAATACAAATCTGGATCCACATTAGTGTGTAACGAAGCCGAACGGTTCGCAAAGTGTCCAGTTCAAAGGAATTCGCCGAATTTGTATGGAGACGTTTGAGATAGTTTTGACGCCCGCAAGCATGGACGTTTGACACAAAGTTTACATAACCTAGAGTAGATAGCAAATATTAGTTGATATATGGAACTGAATATGTGATAAGAAAGCTAACGGAAAACATAGACTTATTTTGGAAAGCAGACTGCTTGCCAGATATATGGAGGAAGGGGATAATATACCCAATACATACTTACTTTACTTACTTAATCCTGATGCCTTTCTACCTTGCGGTGTAAGGCTATAGTCGAGTTACTTATTTTCTGGTGTTGTTCTCCTTACTTCTTTCCATCGTGTTCTGTCCTTTGTATATTTTCTTATCTCCTTCTACTTTATGCCTCTCTTCGTTGCAGCTTCTTTTGTTTCTTGGTGCCAGATTACTCTCGGCCTTCCTGGTCTAACTTTCTTCACTGTTCTTGCTTCAAAAACTTTCTTTTACCATTTTGTCTGCACTCATTCTGTGTATATGTTCCAGCCATCTTAATTGTCCTCCTTCTATTATTGTCTCCACTGGTTTTGTGTCCAGGTTTTCTCTAAATACTTAATTTTTTATTCTGTCCAATTATGTTTTACCTTCAATTTTCCATCTTCCGAGAAAACTGTGCCTAGGTATTTGAATTATCCTACATGTTCTATTATTTTGTCATCTATTTTTATTTTGTGTTGCATTTTTGTCCTGCTTATTACCACTGTTTTTGTCTTTTGTGTGCTAATTTTCATATTTATATCCTTCAATTCTTTATTGTATTGGTTCAAGTTGTTTTGTAGTTCCTTGCTATTATAACCATGTCATCCGTATAGAAAAGTTCTGCTACTTTCACATTTTCTATTTTCCAGTAACCCACAGAGTATTATTTAATATTTTGTCTTACTTGTTTTATGGCGTCGTCTAGTACCAGTGAGAACAGTAGCGGACTAAGTACGCATCCTACCCAATACATAAGGTAGGAAATAAAAATATGGTAGATAATTATCGAGGGATAATTTTAATGGACACTGCACATAAAATATATGCGAAGATACTGGAAGAAAACCTAAGAGAAGAAACAGAGACAAAAGCAATTATCTAGGATATACAGGCAGGCTTTACAAAGAAACGAAGAACAGTAGACAATCAAACCAATTCTGTAACTCAGTTACTATGAAAATAGTAACTAAATCTGTCCCTATGTGCAAGGTCAGTTACTATCATGAATGAAAGTCATTATACTTTTTATAATATTTTATCTTGTAGTAACGTTACTACAGTGTAACTTTTTACAGAATTGATCTGTATATATACATAGTGAATTTTATTATTGGAAAAGAAATAGTAAAGGAAAAAGGGAAAGTTTATGCTTTCTTCAGTTTATGCTTTCTTTATCATTCATACACTTTGCGAGAGAAAGGGTTAAATAAGAGAGTAGTGAACAGGATAGAGGACACATACAAGGATACAAGAAGAGTGGTCAAAGTAGGCGAGAAACAGTCCGAGGAATTCTGGGCCGTTCAAGGAGTGAGACAGGGATGCCCTCTGAGTACAACATTATTTATTATATATTTAGCAGATATGGAAGAATATCAACAAAAAAGGCAAACCTAGTGATTGGAAACACTTTTGTTTCCGATTTTTTAATATTTATATTTCTTCAATAGTTTGAAAACAAGGTCCTTTTAAATCAAAACCAACAAGACACAGGGGCTAAGTATAGTGGATAGAAAATGAGACTTACTTTACTCTTCGCCAAAAACTGACGCAATACTCCTATAAGGAAAATGTAAGTTGATTTGTTGTCCAGATTTAATATCAGGCTTGAAATTTGGGATAGATTATCACCTTCTAACTTACTAACTGATGGAGAGTGGTTTCCTGACTCATTTTTAGTAAAAATATATTAGGCGTCTTTATTTTAACAGTTTTATTGAGAAACTGTTACTTGCAAAAAATTACTTGCATCCAGGCTCATTTATGGAGAATGCAAACTTTACTATTAACCAGTCATTTTTGAGGCCACTAACTGCAAAAAGTGACCCGTTTGAAAGTGATCTTGCTTTTACAAGCTCAAACAAAACTGTTTGATTCTAAAAATTCGCATTATTATTACAAATTTATTTCCAATGCATTAAGAATCATTTTACAGAACATGTATACCATTAAATTTGCAATAGAGTCAACATAAAAGATATTTTATATATCTATCCAAAGTTTGTGTGTGGTCTTTATTCTTCAAAAAGTATGAATTACAGGTTCCATTGTAGAAATCCATTGAAACATTTTTGTACCGACTGTATGTTTGCAAGATCATCTGTTCTTACAACAGAGCAATTATTCAGCAGCATCTTTTTCCATTAATATTCTTCTGTCAAACATTCTTCCTCCTTGCAAACGTTCTCCCTAATTGTTTGAAAAAATTTCACCATTTAGTTCCTGCATGTGGCTCATATTTTTATCTTTCAGCGTGTTTTATATTTTTGTCAGAAAATGTGGGATGGTGTAAAAAAGTGACATTTAAAAAGTGGTACAACATTTTTAGAGCAGAATGAAGACATTTTTAAGTTCAGTATTAATTTAGATTTAACATTATAATTAAAATATATGGAAATATATTGAAATGAAGACATAGTTAAAGTTTAAAAATTTTGACAGTACTACACCTTTTAAGAACTTTATGGTATTTCGCACTATAGGCTTTGCGGTTGTATTCGTGTAATTAATAGTACTTTACAATTATGAAAAATAAAAAATAAATAAATATTGTACCTAAATATCTCAACACAATATAGGTAAACTTGATTAGACAATATAGGAAGATTTTTATCTGTGGTGTGTTTCACCACACCACAGATGACTTAACTTGCAGAGTTAAAATTTGGCATGCAAATTAGTTCTTTGGCCCGCATATAAGGATGAAACTTCAAAAATCACATCGTGCAAAAATATAAACAAATACGCCATTCGCTAATTAAAAATATATTAGTAGCAAAGAATTATTTTGCATTTGTTCCATCAAGTTGGCAATTTCAGAATGAGTTATGAAATATGTCAAACGACAAATTGTTATTAAGTACCACATTTCGTAGACTGGATTGCCTCACTTCGGGTGAGGGTGATGTACTTCAGTATGCCCAGTACACAGCGTTAATTGAGGTTGCAATGTTAAATAACAAGTATCAATAACATAGTACCTACACAAACGCTGTGTATTAAGCATACTGAAGTACGTCACCCTCACCCGAAGTGACACAACCGTATAGTTCACGGACCGTGATTAAGTGTATGCTGCCGGTCACAATGGTGTAGTGGTTAGTGTAGCGATGCACTGTTTAGACCAGTGGTACTCAACCTGATCCCTACCGCCCACTAGTGGGTGGTAGGATTTTTTTGGTGGGCGGTAGGGGTTTTGTCCAATGCTGGCTACTTTCCGTTTTTTTTTTCGTATGCAAAGTACAAATAAAAATCAGCTGTGGCCACCACAGGACCGACCGCCATCACAAACTACTTGTTTATGAATATTTCAGTCGAGTATCTCTTGATTCTAGCAGCACAGTAGAAATAACTTGGCCTAATATTTTCTAACAGAGATATTATTTATCATAACCATGAAAACGTTACATATAAGTAGGAATAAATAGATACTTACAAAAATTTCGAAAAATTTTACAAAATTTTTTCCAAATTTTTCGTTTTATCAAAAACGTCTCATATAAAAGTTATTAGTTATTGTATTTATAGCAACTTTTGTTAAAAAAAAATTTTCGAAATATTTTCATGTTGTGAAATATTCGCAAAAATCTTAAAATCGACACGAGTAAACTCCCATTTTTAGTCAACCGATTTTTACTAAAAGTTGATCAACTCGTCCATTGATGGCAGAAGCTTAAATATGAAGTTTCATAAAAATCCTTTCAGCCGAATTTGCTCTGCACGTGTACACAGACAGACGGACAGACGGACAGACGGACAGACGGACAGACGGACAGACGGACAGACGGACAGACGGACAGACGGACAGACGGACAGACGGACAGACGGACAGACGGACAGACGGACAGACGGACAGACGGACAGACGGACAGACGGACAGACGGACAGACGGACAGACGGACAGACGGACAGACGGACAGACGGACAGACGGACAGACGGACAGACGGACAGACGGACAGACGGACAGACGGACAGACGGACAGACGGACAGACGGACAGACGGACAGACGGACAGACGGACAGACGGACAGACGGACAGACGGACAGACGGACAGACGGACAGACGGACAGACGGACAGACGGACAGACGGACAGACGGACAGACGGACAGACGGACAGACGGACAGACGGACAGACGGACAGACGGACAGACGGACAGACGGACAGACGGACAGACAGACAGACATCATGCTAAAAATAGTCAAAACGTTATGTAGGGACCTTAATTCGTGGAGATCCATCGAAATCTTGAAACGTCAAAATTGGTATGATCACAATACCTCCCTTATACCTATATATGTTGGCGGTCGGTAAAAAGATAAATTTAACTAAATGTTTTCATTAAACCTCTACTCAAAAATTACGGGTAAGGGAAATGTGGGTACTGTGTTACACAGGGTACTTTGTGACATCCAACGTTGCCACGTTTTGGTGCATGTATATTTGTTGTGTTTAATAATAAGAGATGATGCAGTAAGTTGTTTTATAAAGATTTTGCAGCTAAATTTTGCGAAAGTATTTGGTAAGTTATTATTATTATACAACAGGTGGGCGGTATGAAAATGTTTCTACCAATAGAGATGCTAAAGTGGGCGGTAGGTATGAAAAGATATGAAAGGCTTTGAATCCCGGTTACGGCATGTATATTTGTGTTGTCCAAAAATAAAAATAAAGTATATACTGTCAAATTTATTTGTACACGCATTTATGACCTATTTATATTTTTAATAATAAATATATATTATTATAACAAATTAGCCTAAATTAGTCTCGAGGAGGCGAAGAGCAAAAATTATAAAATGTTATAAAGATCCGTATATATGGTAATATCGGACAACACTGTCCTAGTAACTTACCTGGAAAAAATATAACCTCTCAATACAATTGCCAACTTTGGGTACCACAGTAACAAAGAATTCATAATCAATCAGTTTAATTAAACGACAGAAAGTTCTTCTTTTTAATTTGGGTGAGGTGTCCATGTCCGTAACTAGAGCGTGGCGAAGGAGGCGCAAGCCACGAGCACAACTACGGGAAGGGCGCAAAATTTGTATGGGTTTCCCTTTTTTACTCATCACTTTGATCCTACTTCCTTTTTCTCCGCGCATTTCTTTGATAATTCTTTCAATATATTCGAGGCGCTAAAATATTCGAGAGTGTGAAAGTTGGATACTTGTCACCGGTGCTTAGTTCCCTCGTAACTACCCTGTGTACCGTCGTACCCATCTAACGAAAGCTCCTAATACGTGGATAAGGGAACAAAATTATACTTTCGAAAATAAAAAATATTTTCCCCTGATTTTTGTAAAAAAATATACCAAAAAACTGTTGTCCCCCATCTAATTTCTTAAATGGGTTGATCTAGAAATCAAATTTTTTACATTTTTCTTTTGATAAATAAATAATTTTTTTGTGTAGTTGAAATTGTTATTTTACGAAAACTATTTTTTTAAATATAAATTTAAAAAATCTTGTAAAACTGTGTAATAGTTCACACTACATATTTCTATAAAATTCTCGATTTAATTTAGCAAAATATTACAGGAATATTTTGCTATTATAAATTCTGATATATAACAGGCGTGCACCCATATTTTTTTCTTAGAATGACCCAAAAGCGAAATGTTTTTCTTGAGAGTTCACGTTCTATTACAAGAAAAATGTGGCCCTTAAAAACGTGTTTTTTAAGTGCTGCGAAGGGGCTGAAACCCGTGAGCCCCCACGTGGATGCGCGCATATTACTAAAATTTTACTTCATCGTCAATTAATTCTTTGTATTATTTAAATTCTTTTTCAATATCTGTTTTCTTCTTATTTCTTCTTCTTCTTGCTTTAGCAATATGATTAGCATAGTTAAATATTTTACTCTCACTGTAGTTCGTCAAGTTCCGTCCACGATCCGGTAATGTATATATCAGTAGCGGCATTAATGGAGGTGCTGCAACCAGAAGTATAATTGATATTTTCTAAAATATAGAAATATTACATTTAGGCCCGATCTTTCCACCTTCAGATAAAGTCCCAGGTAACTATCTGACAGATAAGGATATTTGTAACTTCATCTGCTGAATAAATGTCAATACCAGTCAGTGAATCCAATACGTCAGTCTCATTATCCGTTAGATAACTATCCGATAGATACATTTGTATAGAAAGAAGGGATGACATTTACTCAGCAGATGAAGTTACAAATAACCTTATCTGTCAGATAGTTACCTGGGACGTTATCTGAAGGTGGAAAAACCGGGCCTTAATGATTTAATAGGTTTTTTAGTCAAGTATATAGAAAAAATAACTTTTTTTGTGGTGTTTAGAACACGCGATATCCTGCATTCTTATTTTTGCATTTGTTATAACAAATCGTCTATTTCTGAAATTTTTTAAATATTAATAATTTAAAAAAAATGAATTACACTATATTTTGCATACGCTCAACACCAAAATTAAAAAAATATTAAAAATACAAAAATATCTGTATTCAAACATACACTTCGCGAGATTTTAACTGCAAACCTGTGCAGCTCCGATAGGAAAAATACCGCTAATCGCTACTATACAATAAGCAATTGGTTCTGCCAAAGCAAGCAGCACATCAAGTCACTGTAAATCATAACTAGTAGACGAACTATTGGTTGTACGCACGACGCACAACATTAGTGACGGATTTTAATTAAAAATTAAGTAAATTTAAAGAGAAAATAAGAGCGAAAAATTATAAACGTTTGCAATGTGTAAATTAATTTAATTTTGGGAGTGCTGCAGCTTATGTAGCTCTTATATCCCAGCCGCCACTGTTATATATTATAAATGTATTGTGGGGACTCTGATATATAAATATGAAATGTCACGGTTGGCTGATTTATTTCATTTGTACTTACTCTGTACTAAAGTACACTCTGTACTAAAGTGAGGGAGACCTAAAGGTCTCCCTCACATTATGGGTTCCAAGACTGGCAAGCGGATCAAGTCTGGACCCCCCCCCTATTAGTCCGCTAGCTGGCTGCTATGATTCTTGGAAGGATTAAGGGCTTTTCTATTAAACTCAACATTTTAGCTAATCTACTTTAATTATGATACGGTTTAAATATTTACACTAATTACACTAGACTTACAATTACATCGATACAGCTAAATCCAAATAAGACACACATTCGCACACACTAATTTAACCACTACATGTTTCTAAATATTGTCTCTCCACTTGTTAGCTGGTCACTACACTAACGTTCATACGGAATTACATTGTTACTTTATTTCGACTCGCCCAAACACTTTAAATGTCTCTAACCCATGTCTCTTAAAAACCAACTCCAAAACATGGTCTTAACCATACGACGGCTTAAAATCAACTACTTTTGTTAACATCTTAACGTTATGATGGTTTTAAATCTACTACTTAAAACGCGACCAACCTGGAAATGCTTACATCGCCCAACTGTTAAATGTCATTTTACACCTCTTGACTGTCTGTCTTACTTACTTGACTGTCTATACTATCTTAAATTCATAATTTATTGGTGATAACTCAGATAAATATCCCATTAGAAAACAGCCCAATCATAATATTTATATCTCAGACAAAAATTAATTATTATTTATGTGCTTATGGTTGACGTATATTTTTTTTAACACAATAATTTACGATTCACTTTTCATGTTACATTGACAAAAATGTCAAGTTGCAATAATAAACAAGTTTACCGTTATCTTAAATGCCCTTTCTAAGAAATAGATTATTGTTTTATCGATTAACAGATTAAATATTTTACTTTAATTGAATGATTATAATAAATTTATTTATGAAATTTTATTTATGAAATAATACCTAAATTACCTCCCTATACAGATACAATACTGAACGAGTAACCAAAGATTTCATAAAATCGAGGTCCCAGTTATTTTAAACTGAGCTCATCAAACATAAATCTTAACAAAAGAAACCAATGAAGAAGCAGACAAAGGTCCTATCAAACATTAAAAAATTATCCATCGACACCATACATCTTGTCCATATTTGAAACATTAATCCCCGCACATAATTCAGTAGTCGCAAACCCTTCTTCTCTAATTGAATAAATCAGATAAGTGATTTTAAAAACACGTGTGCGTGGTAGTCGCGTGGTGGCTCTAGCTGCAACACACGTGTGATCCGCTCAGGCACACCACATCTGACATCTGCTCATGTAATGATGCTGGAACATATCACATGTTTCGTCACTATTATCGATAAATGCGCATATTCAACAAATCGATTACAGACAGGTATAGATTGAATATATTTACATATATTCCAATGACTGGTGTTTGGATATTAAATTATACTGATGCTACATGAAGATTACAAGCTTAATACTGGTGATTTAGAATATTTATAGTTTTTTTGTTGGATTTGAAAAATTGACGGTGTAATAGGGATTATATAAATGCATGGGTTATGTAGCTGTAAATGCAAGTACAGCTATTAATCTTGGGGACTTCGTGGAAGGGAAAATACAATACCAAAACAAAAGAATAAGTAAAATGTAAATATCTCGAAATCTCGGTTTAGAATGACTTGTCTGCACAAAAAAAATTATAACTGATTATTCAATAGTTCTAAGTGAACTGAGTATAATATGATCAAACTAGGACATTCACGTCTGAAGCTTAAATATGAATTTCTTAAAAATCCGTTCAACCGAATTTGCTCTACACGTATCTACAGACGGACATCATGCTAAAAACAGTTGTTTCGTGTTACAAAAAGCCTAATTCGTGCTCAGCTTGGTATGATTACAATACCTCCCTCACTATATGTGACGGTCAGTAAATTTTTTTTTAATTCGTTCTCGCAAACTGGAGATTTTACGTTCCTAAATCTGCATTCAGAGCTATAAATTAATGCACTGTGCGTAGTAAGTTATTCCGTGTAGATTGTCATCAACCAGTTCGTCATATAGTGACTTAAACGACCGTACACAGCTACAAATTTAGTTTCTTGTAAATTATTTGTCCAGTTAATGAGTTGTAGGCTGTGGACCAAAGTTTGCAAGCTTCATAGTTAATAGACTGTTTTAATGAGACAGGTATATAAACACATATTAGCATTCTCACTTTACATAACCCAACAAAATACTGTCACATAAATTTTAACAAATTTCGGATATCGTGAAACGAAAAAAAATGCTCTAGTTGCGGTTACAATTTTGTTATTAAAATATGTTGAGAAATCACATTCACGCGGAATGCAGGTTCGTAAAAAGTCAGATAAATGCATTTAAGTCTTCGTGATTAGGTTGAAAATATATAGGCTCGATTTCTGAGAGCTTAGCCGAGTTTAACTATTTGGCTAAACTCGGTTACAATATTACAACCCCATAAGTAACCATGGCAACCATTTTCTGACCAATTAACACTGTATTTTCACAATAGAACAACATAACTATAAACATATTTGTAGAATAAAGCTTTAACTACAATTTGTCACATCGTACTCTAATATGCGTCGAATGGTTAACAAGATGGCGTCCATAATGCGAACTGTTTATATACTTTTAATCCTTTTTTTTTTAGAATTAAAAATATCCTATTAGATAGATAAAAATTCGCTGCAAATTTTATTTATAGATTGTTACTAAATTTTTATTTAAGTTGTTAATTTCGTAAATTATGTAAAAAAACGTAATTTAAATTTGCAAATTAAAGTATTTAACAATTTTTTCAAAACTAAAGTAAATAGGACGAATTTCCAGAAAGATAGGTCTATCTGTTTTATAGAAGACCTATTTTATGGGCTATACTTATCATTCCTTTAAAAGTTAAAGGTTTTTTTTAAAAGAAGATACATATATGGAATTTGGACAGAAGCAGGAAACAACAAACTATGCTCACTAGACTGAGAATTGGGCACACTAAAATCACACACGAACTCACCTAACCTAACCTAACCTAACCGAATTAAATACAAGATACTAAACACCTTTAAAGAAGCACTCCAGAACAATAACACTTCAACCACGAACCTGATCAACTTCCTAAATGAAGAAAAACTCACAAATGAAATATAAAAGATATGTATGTAAGTAATATATGTAATATTATAATAAATGTAATAACCAATAACTGACGTTAAAAATCATGTTATTGAAGCGTCATTAAATAAAGATTAATTTCAAGTTAACATACAAATTTAAATATAACTATCTTACCGCAAAATCTGAAAAAAAATGTTTTGATTGCTACATATCTAAACATTTTTAATAATTATGAATAAAATACAGTTCATAACAAAAAATCGTGTTTTCCTTTATGCAAAACATGTAGGTATTTTACGTGTCGGAGCGGATAAATTCATTTTATCTAGAATAGAAAATGTACATTTTCACGATAAAATTGGTAGGATTCGATTTCTTGAGAACCATTTGTAGGACATCACTAACTATTGGAATCTCATTTTGTTTTATTTTGCTAAATCTGCTCACATTGCATTCTTAGGCATCCTTATTTGATTTTTTTCTTGTTTTTTTTAATAGAAATCTGTGATGCTCTCAATAAAACTTCGTAGTGAGACGATCTGTGACTCGAGGTATTGCTGTATTTCATGTTATATGTCTAGTAGCTTCTAGTGATGCTAGAGTTCTTGTGAAAAAGTTGTTTCTCTTCCTACAAGGATCAAATTCGTTGTTTAATGTTTAAAACCTTGCATTTTATTATATGTGTGATACTAGATGGCTACTTTACAGCCTCTATCTTGCACACATTTGTTTCGTTTTTGGAACAGATTTTTATCTAACTTGTTTGTATTCGTCCATGCAAGTGTCGTTTATCGTAATGTTTCTTTTAATCTAGATAAGTAAATGGGCTATGATACGCGTTTATAAGAATACAGGTGGGCCTTATTTTACGCCGCTTTATTTTACGCCGGTTGGCAGCGACCTTAAAATAACGCCGCTTTGAAACAGTTGAACGTCGGAGTCGGGTGTCGATGATTCAGGGGTCGAAGCGGGGATGTCTCGTGGTTTACGCAGTCGCAGTAATCGCACTACTGAGACGTATTCAGTTGTAAAATAAATTTAACTCGCTTAAGAGTGTCTGCTTTATGATATGTACATATTTGAATTTAAATAAATCTAAATCTAATATTTAATATAATCTAAATTTAATAATTTTTCTATATTATTTTTATTAACTTACCTTTAAAATTTAATTTAAAATTATTGAGTAATAATTATAATTTTCATTAATACCAATGGAAGATATATCTACAAAACACGATAGAAAACAACGTAGGTCTATTTCGATTGAGACAAAAATTGAAATTATTAAAAGAATAGAGAATGGTGAAACTCGTCCGAAGATTTGTAGATGCCTAAACTTACCTCCATCAACGGTGACTACAATATTGAAAAATGCAGATAAAATTAAAAAATTAAGACATTTGTAAGACAGATCATGATTGCGAACGCAGTTCAACTATAATAAAAAATATCAAAACATCTATTGAACCTTACGTAAGCCTTCTGCGTGAAAGAAAAAATAAAGAAAAATAAATTTTTAATATTCTTTCAAAGGTTTTGCTTTTATTTTTGATTATAATTTTGATTTCTGTTTTAATTTTTGTTTATTTGTATCGTATTGTTGCATTGTATTGTATGTTCTGTAATAATATTATAATTTTCTGTATATATAAGTAATAAATAAAGAAAAAACAAAAATAATTAAAAAAAATACGTAACGTAACACCGGCGTAAAACGAGGCCCACCTGTATAAGGTGTGCGCCAAAATTTTTAACTTAAATAGCTGTTCCATGATCCAATTTTACTAGATAATTGTAAATGATCCTAATTTATACTTCCAAATTAAATCGTAAACATCTTGAAAATTATATTTTCGTTTATTTTTGTTAGGTTCAGCGTTAATGTATTTTCCAGATTTCCCTCCAATCTAGTACATCTATTGCAAAATAAACATCCAGACGTTAGCTGCAACAATGAGGGGCGATCACCTGGCTGCCGGGTCGTGCCGCCGCTAGGGAAAGAGACACCTGCGGGAGCTCCGCGCCGTGCGCTACCGGTGCTAACCTGGACCCAGGCTCCAAGCTTAATTGTTCACGGAGCATGTGTGATACAGGATGGGACTGAACCATTTTAAATCTTACAGTTTTGCCAATAGATACATTATATAAAATAGTATCAAATCTACTCTGTTCTATGGAGTATTTATGCTATTTTTTCTAAAATTAACATTCTTATTAGTATTAAAAGGCGCAAATGGAAATAGATTGGTCATTACTAAAACAAAATTCAGACAACGTTGCAAGGAGAGTATTGGATTGACTGCAGAGGGCAAAAAAATGAATAAATAAGGAGGAAATTGGAAAAATAAAAGCCTTACTGACGAACCGTCCTAGAAAACGGTAGTTCGACCTACCTTTGCTCCTCCAAAGTAGTTACTTTAAAAATCGTCGATAAATTTGTTGGTCGCCATAATTTAGTTTAGATTGTTTCGCATCTTAATGCCTCTAGGATCCGTGTTATGCTACTAACCTTATCCAACCTTTTTCATTCGCGAACCAATAATAGATATAAATATTTTAGCAGACTGGGAAAATGGAAAATATAATTTAAATTTCGCATATTACATCAAAACTAAATATTATTATATTATTACTTTACAGCAAATATATATTCATGTTGTTTTTGAGAACTGTTAAAAATTGCTAACTTCTTTATTATAAGAGATACGAACAAGGTTAAATTAGAAAAGATGAAGTATTTTATTCTACAAAGCAGAATAATAAATTGGAAAACAGGTGAACATCAAATAAACTAGTTATTTCAAAGAGTAGAGTCTTTTAAATTGAACACTCAATTGAAAACAATAAAAAAGTTATTAAGATTTGATTTTTAACAAATAATTAGTGAAGTAGGTAATAAATAAAACTTAATAGTCTTAATATTTTTTTTACATTAATTTTTTAATATATAATTTTATAATCATTTTTTTAACGTGAATACGTTTTTAATAACAGTTCGAAATATGGCTTGCATGTTCAGAAATGTCACGAAAATAGGTCAGAATTTAAACACTTATATCTGAAAAAATATACTACGCAGGTGGAAGTTATTGGTATCAATGGATTTAAAATTTGTAAAATTTATTTAGATTGATTTTATTGCTGCCTCATGCGCAGCACGCTTTGGCGTGCTCAATCAAATTCGGCTGCCCATACCGTGCGAACACGTAGGCATATGTTCGTGAAATTCACTTTACGTTGTTCATTTCATCGAGAACTATCTAAAGATACAATTTGAGTTCAATCGGACTAGAATTGTAGAAATTATGAGTGCACCTGTGCTTCAAAATCAAAATGTCACGACATATGCGTCAAAAGTACAAACAGAAATAAATACAACAATCAAAATCCAATAGATCTGATCCTGAGGAATTCAAAAATGTGCCACACACCAATTTGGAAAGGTGCAGAGCTTACAGAAAGCACATGAGAGCTGACGCAGCAAAGCCGAAAATGGAGCGAATTCAGTACAAAAGGAGGACCACAAGATATTAACGTAAACCCGAAATGTCTACCCAAAAACAACCTACACCGATGTTTTTAACACTGGATTTAGACCCATACCACCGTAAAAATTTGATAAAGAAAAATAAATTTTATATGTAACAGATACAGGGATTCCATTTAAAAAAATTATTATTTTGAAATAACTCGTTCATTGGCTGTATAATTGCGTTCCATCTTTCGTTACTTCATCTTTCTTAATTTAACCTCCTTCATATCTCGTATGTGCCTTAAAAAGAAAGCTTTTGAACTATGCGTTGTGACCGTCTTAACCTACGGGGCGGAAACCCTAACACTGACTAGTTACTACTAGAAAGTTTCTGCTAGAAAGCTTCAAGTAAACCAAAGGGCTATGGAACCAGCTAAGCTCGATGGGAACAAAATACCAAATGCTAAAATTCGTCAAACGACAAAACTAACCGATATCCTTGTAGCAGTAACTGGAGTGAAATGGAAATCGGCAGACCACTAGCTAGAACGTAGACGACAGATGGATCAAACGGATTCTCGCCTGGAGACCATGGGCAGATAAACGTGACCGAGGAATACCGTCCACTCGCTGGACGGATGACATAAAGCGTATATGTACGAACTGGCTACAAGAAGCTAACACAGAGAAAATTGTCGGAAATTTGAAAATATCCAGCAGTCGATTTGAACGGCTGAAGATTGTTGCTGATGATGGACGTATCTCGTATAATAAAGAAGTTAGCACGCTTAAACAGTTCACAAATACACCTGTATATTATAGATCGTTACTTATTTTATTTATTAGCTGTACAACTTTGCTTCCGCCGTTTTCCGATAGATCGCTTTAGCGATAAGTAGTGGTCGAAATAAATAGATCATAGACATCATGCAATAAACTTGGGCATCTGTCAACATAACCCCATAAAAACATTAGTCGATTTGTGTCTGCATCATAAAGTTATTCTCCATTGAAAATGTCAGTTAACGAGCCAAATTCTCTATTTGCGGGAGGTTTTAATTTTCTACTTTAATATGAAGAAATCTGCGGCTGAGGCTCATCGAATGCTTTCAAATACTTATGGGGACGCCGCTATTAGTGAAAGAACGCGTCATGAGTGGTTTCAACGCTTCAAGATCGGTGGTTTTCACGTCAAAGACCGGCATAGCGGTGGAAGAAAGAAGGTTTTCGAAGATGCATAATTGGAGACATTACTTAATGAAGGCTCGTGTCAAAGTCAAGAAGAATTGGCACGATCATTGGGAGTGACTCAACAAGGAATTTCCAGTTTTTTTGCAATAAAGCCTCGAATTTCGGAAAAAAACAGCGGAAGCAAAGTTGTACACCTATGTAGATTGTTAATTTATATGAGAAATTTTTGAGAACTATGCTGTTCACTATTAAGTAGACCATAGTAGTTTACATGTAAGTATATAACAGGGTCGCTCAGACTTAAACCATCGGCGATCGACCATAAAAGCATTAGGCGGCAAGCGATCGACTAGGTAAAAATAAAATACAAAGTTCATAAATGGTTATATTTATTAATTGCAAAGAACTAATGTTATTTTGATGTTGATGTCATCTTTGCACGTCATGTCATCAAACGTCATAAAACGGCACATAATTACAAAGTGCCAAACGCAAGCATGAATTAAGATGTTCGTCACTGAGCCGATTACGATATTTAGATTTAATTATTTTCATTTCGGAAAACGCAGACTCGCACAAATAAGTTGACCCAAATAATGCTGTTAACTGAAGGGCTATTTGTTTCAAACATGGATATTTTTCTTCAGATAAACAAGCCCAAAACTTGTTATCTGTTGCTCTGGCTTTGAGATGTATATTTGACATAATTTTCAAGACTGGAATGAGATCTACCTCATTCCAAATAATATCTATTAAATGTTAAATCTTAAATTATCATCTATTATTCTATCAAATAGTTTCACATTTAATGTTCGTTACTAAATTAAAAACTATTAAATTACAATAACTGTAAAAAAATATTTAAAATACTTTTTATAAATATGTACGCGGTTGACTTAAAAACCTCTTGCGATCGACTGTTTGAGCGCCCCTGGTATATAAGTTTAAATTTGAAATCAGTGATGTTGATGACACCTGAAGACACCTCTGTATTTCACACACAGTTCGCCACGCGTCAATCGATCAGGTCGCATATATGCAGCTGGTCTGTGAGGGTGTACCTCCCCCATACACCATTCCTTACGTCTAGCATCTTGTGTGTGTGTTCCGCTAAAAGTGATTTAAGATCGTTGGCAGGTCGCTCGTCACCAAGCTCTTTCAACGGGATTCCTTTCATATCTGTTACTTAGTCACTGCTTTTTATGGCTTTCACTCAAAAAATCCGCTCCTATACACATGTCTACCATACAACTATGATTTATGTATGTTTTTATTTATTTTTTTATTGTATTATAAAATTTGATTGAAATAGAAATAGACCTGTTTATGACAATATTTTAGTGCTTATTTATGTTTGAAATATTTTAATTTAAAAGAAGGATTCTATAAGTTTTGGACATTGAAAAAATGCGGTAAAATGAGATTCTTTTTTATAATTTTTGCAAGATTATCTCCAAAGATAGTTTATTTTTTGTAAAGATCTTCTTTCAACGCCCTTTTTATAAAAAAGTATGAATGGTCGCTTTTAATGTTACTATTTTAAACTTAGCACATGTGTTCATTATCTGATTTTTTCTGAAGAAGGAAATATAAAAATGCCTTTCTTGTCACGATAGATAAAAAAATGGATGTAAAATGTAACACATTTTAGGGTTCTATTAAGTGATTGTTTGGATATTTGCAACTGTAAAACCGTATGCTTAATTTCTTTTTAATTAGTCCATTGGTTAAATTAGACAACAATTACCATTTTATAAGAGAATACCAACGAAAGAAGCATTTTTTGTTTAATATTTTACACAGACACTTCCACCGCACCCTAACGGTGACCATAGTTCTGCATTCTCTATAAGAATACATTGAAAAACTATCAAAGGCTGGTAAATTAGTCACGTGCTACATCTTGCCGAGAGCGCGCCAGTTACTGAATTTTTTATTACTTTATTACTGAATTACTGAATAATTTCACAGTTTTACAATGATGTTTAGTTAGTACAGTTGCAATTATTGTGTAATTAATAATTGTAACAATAATAATTAAAAATTTAAATATGGATAAAATTAAAGATAAAGTTTTACGTATTTTGGTAATATAATTAAAAATAGAAAAACTTTTACACAAAAATTTCACTTTTTTAATCTTAATTTAATTCAAATATTAAACATGTTTGTTTTACTATGTCAAACTTAAAATTTTACAAGGGTGGTGCTTAATTAAAAAGTTTTAATTTTAACATTGCAACAGATTTCTACTACACAACTATGTATATACAGGTTGTTCATTTTAAATTACTCACCATTGCTATCTCAAGAACTGTAAGAGCTACGAGGCTGCTTAAATTAGACAAGAAACACTCTTTTACAGGAAAATATCAATGAGTGAAGCAATTTTTTATTTCGACCAGTGGTTCTCAAAGTACGTTTTGCAAGTTTCTTATTTTAAATAGAAACACACATTTTATTTTTCGCACACATTCGTTGAAATCAGAATAGAATAGTATATTCTACCACTCATTCGACAGAGATCGAATAAGTAAAAAAAAACACCGTTAAAATCCGGACAAAATTGTTTTATGCAAAAAGTTGTTTATTTAAGCCAATATACAAAGATATCAAAGAACGATATTATATCTCTTTTAAATGATCCTTGCTGAGAACTGTTATTCTATATAGCCACCCTGCGCCTCTATCACCTCCTCGATCGTCGCCCTAAAGCGCGAGCACGCTGTTTTCAACTGATCGCGGTTCATGGCCGTGAACTCTGCCTCGATAGCGGCCGGGAGGGAGTTGAGATTAGAGTGTTTAGACTTGTTGGTTTGTCTCTCGACTACATCCCACATGTAGTAGTCCAGAGGGCTGAGGTCGGGACTGTTAGGAGCCCAAAAGTCCTTCAACCAAAACCTGTCAACGTTGTCAGAGAGCCAATTTTGCACTAAATGGCTCGTGTGAACAGGTGCTCCATCTTGTTGATAGATATACGGTCTCTTAAAGACCACAGTCTCCATCCACGGCTTCACCACTACCCTTAGGACATATAAATAAACCTCCTTCGCCCTTTTCGCTCTTCTGGAAGAAGTGCGGCGGCATGATATTGGCCGGAAGTGGATATTGGCCGGAAACTTGGTCTTTCCCACCACAGGGACGTACTGGGGGTTATGGGTAAGCCATCGGTCGATCCTCCGGTTAACTTTGGCGTCCACGGTGAACATTTTTTTTATCAGAGAAAAACTTAATGCGACCAGCAGCTTCGTGTTTTAATGAGCACAGAAGCAACTTGCAGTGGCGAATTCTTTTGAGCTTGGTGACCTCGGAGAGCATTTGGCGGACTTGAGGACGTAGGAGGTATATCAGAGATGATCTTTTAGCGATTCGACGGACGATCGTTAAGCTCACCACTAAGACGGACGCCAATTTCCGAAATGAGGTCCCCAGGTCTTCTAAAATCATGTCTTCGGCTCTTCGGATGATCTCTGGAGTCCTTGTTGATTGCTGCCTAACCTGTATTTTCCTCGTCGGAGTGGAAGAGCCCTTCTCGGACTCCTCTGTGACTGTGTATCACTTCACAACGTCATATACAGTCGACTTTGGGCACCTGAAGAATTTAATAATTTCGGTGGGCGTTCTTCCGGCACGAAGCCTTTCTATAATCGTCGCTCTTCTATCATACTCCACGCTTGGGTTTATCAGCTCGGTAATTTTGAGGTTATAAGTCTTACTGACATATTTAGCTAACTTTAGCGCCAACTAGCACCTAACCCTGAATTCAAATATTGCGGGAACTTCAAATAAAATTTTGTCCGGATTCTAACGGCGCACCCTAGTGCAGATAATTGAAAATTTTGATGCACTATATCAAAGGCCATTCACGTCTACACAGACTAATAAATATCACATGGTTGATCTGAACAATATTCAATATGAAAACCAAACTATAAAACTTGCAAGCTTTTGTATGTTTTGATTTAAACTTTGATTGCCCCTCCAGTTGCTTAGTTCTAGAGCCGAACTGGAACAACTGTTTTTTTCTCATTCGAAAGATTTTGTTATTCTGAATTCAACGATATAAATCCAGGCATAGCCTAACATTACAAAATAATTTAAAATATACATATATTATTATTATATATTCGTACAGAAGTAAAATTTATAGCTTGTTAATTCAACATCATATATATAGTAATTTATATTAATTTTATTGAAACCTCGTTGTAATAATAGTGCTATGAATGAGAATAATTGAACATTCTTATTTTGTTTCATTACAAGTTGTTAGACATTTGTAATTTATGATTACCTATTATTTGTTGGATTAGTATTTCGACAACAAAATGAATAATCTCATCGGTGACGATTGATATGTTTAAGTTACTCATTTTGTGTATTTATACTCTTTCAGTTTCTCTATTTTCCTCTTCTCCCCTCATCCATTTTTGAAGATCTAGTGACTTACGATAAATAAGATACCTGGAACAATCTGATCCTTAAAGAGCAAGATGGTGGATTTCTGTGAGTGAAACCAAAAGTTAACCCAGCTGAAATTAAATGGTCAAGGCAGAAGAGACAATCTTTAAGATACAAGCAGAATTAAAGAATGGAAATAGTAGCTGGTGCTGTTTAGTTACTTGACAAGAACAACCCCTCGCTTTCATTAAAAATACAGTTACTCGAAACAGCTTGAATCTTGAATTCTCTTTCTTTAGGAAATCTGCTCCCCAAAGACGTATAAAAAATTGCAGAAAACCGTTAAGATTAGATCCTTATCCTTGAACAAACATACAGTAACCACACTTTTCATTGAGAACAATACTCGACAGTTTCAAGTTACAATTCTAACTAGCAACTCCTTGTGTTAACAAAAGCCATTCGATCCTAGAAAAAGAGGTGCGCCTCCATTAAAATATCAAAGAAAACAAAAGCTAATCATGGTCACGTGGCGGAAATAGCCGACAGACGACCGGAACCGATGGTGCTGCCCTCTGCTCTTGACACAAGTACTAAGAGAGAGTAACCTGACACCAGTAAGTGACACACGATGTCTAGTTCAGATGTTTGAATATAGAGGCGCGGCCTACTGTCTACTATGATGTGTTTTGCACACGTGCCGTTCATTTCCTGTCGATATTTATGATTTTGTTTCCGAGTTTCCGTTTGTCTATTGTTGTATTTATCTGAGTAAATAAAAGATTCCTCTGGGGGAGATATGGTACGGTATTTATTAAACTTGCACAATAGCGAACTTCATAAAAAGTTGTATAAATATAACTGTACGTCTTATAATATTTCATCAAGACACAATGAATTTCATTAAATACGGTACTGCGAAATAGATCCTCCAAAGCGAATGATAATTTACAGGAATATGATTTTTACTGGATCATAGGTAGAAGGCAATATTATAGATTTTTTTCTCACAGGGGGCTCAGAAAATAAATGATTTTAGGGGGGATTCAGAATCCAAAATTTTTTCTTGAGGCGGCTATAGCTCAATTTCAGGAAAAATGTGCCCCTGAAAAACATATTTTTTAATGTATACGATGTCGTGGAGTCGTAGTCAGAGTCAGCCTCGGGAAATTCATGTCGATTCCGACTTTTTGACTTCTATATTTTTTTGTAATGCTTCATATGAATTTTTACAAAAATTGAACACCGACTACTAAATTATAAAATTTTGTACAATTTTCATCTCTGTGTACATATTTTAATTTATAGTATAATTTGTAAAATCGTATTATGTAAATACCACACCGTTGTATTAGCTTACGTTTTATAGACGGAACATCGAAATAATCTATATTTTAAATTGAGTAAAGCGTGTTCTACATTATACTTTCGTAATTTTAATTATTATAATTCGTCAATTTTCTAAACTTTTTTCTTTGAACTAGAAGTTGTCTCCAAAGTTTTAATACAATTTATTTTTCAATTTTTTGGTAGAGAATGAAATTCTTACACGTGTTTCAGTTCATTTAAAGTACCAACATAAAAATATAATTCATATCTTGTCAAGTGTTTATAACGTAGCTATTAGATTTGTAAAATTACTGATTTACGTACAAAACACAATTTATATATTCGCCTATTCAAACCAATGATCAACAATTTCACTGATTTATTTCTAGTACAAGTTCTAGTCAAAGAAATAAGTATGAAAATTTGACGAGAATTGTATATTGTAGAACACGCTTAACACGCTGCATAAACTACTTCATGAATCACCTCTGCGAATCTGAACTGGAGATTCCGGATTTTTAAAAGCTTGTGTCCGGAATTCAGCTTTGATCATTATTCCTCCGGGTCGCACCAATTGTAAAACATTTAATTTATTTTTATATACTACTGTTAGAGTTTTATTCAAGTGATCTTTTTATATCGGCATCTTGCTCTTGAAGTCACTCTCTAAATTTCTGTCCTCCACTCCTCAAGAGATTTTCGAAATTTCTGCTCCCCCGCTTCTCAAGTGATTTTCCGAATTTCTGCCGCTCACTCGATAAGTGATATTTTGGAACACCCCTTTTTCTGTAACATTCAATTTTCCTGTTTCTACTATTCAATTTTCTTTTATTTTCGTGTCAAAGTGAAACGCTAGGTGCTAACTCTAGATATGCCATTTGAAAATGCTATTGCTTTACTAAGTAAAGTTCAGTTTTTTAAAGAAATTTGTTCGATGACAAATGGACGAATCAACAATCAACTTATTTATTTATTTCGCACTCATACTTGAAAAACACGTGCGAGGTCTGCATCTATTTAATTTTTGAGATTAGTCATTTAATGTTACGAAAATTTTCAAATTTGCCTTTCAGAAAAACTGTTATGAATCAAACACATATAGAGCATTAAAATCCTGAGTTTTTTATATTGTAGTATATAAAAAATATTCAAACCAGACGTTTCTATCCCAAACCGTTTTTGAATTATAATATTTGTCCAAAATTTAATACATCCTAATACCACCAGATCTTCGTGGACGACCTTTGCAGATTAATAGCAAAGCAAGGATTCCAAAAAAGTTCTTTAGAAGCAAGAATTGCTCCTTGAGGCACCCCTCCATATACGTCAGGTAATTCAGAGTGATATAGTCAGTCATATTAAATGGTAAATCACATATTTCCAAATTTTTGTACTAGAAGATGCTAGTTGCATTCAGTGTACAAACGTTGCTGTCAGATGATTAACAGTAATGCAGTTACTTATACAAAAATAAATTTAAAAAAGTGAGTATTTGATTGATTTAAAGTTACAACAACAAGGGTGCTATTAATCCTGGAAATTGAAGCACCATAAAACAATAAATAAAAAAAAAAAATAATAAAAGTTACAACTACCTTACATTTTTTTCATACTACTCAAATACTGTATTGTGTTATTGTTTTTATAATTTTTCCCTCTTTTTTTTTGCTTTTTTTTTTAGAGCTTAATAATTAGACAGTATTTTAATCTCAAAATATTCAAACTACTTTCACCATGATTTGGTTTTGTTTATACGGCCATCTTATTTTGAGGATTGAGTTATTAGGAGAACCAATGATGATGATGATAATAATGAAGTACTCTAAGTCCAGTATTACACACTAATGAAAGGCAGACAATTACAGTGAATGAATGATACGTGATGAGTATAAAAGGGGACAATTGGAAAGGAATTCTCGGCCACTACGAAAACTTTGCGAAGGATGGTCGAATCTGCTGACAGAAGTTCTAGTGACTTACTATAAACAAGATACCTGGAACAATCTGACACCTAAAGAGCAAGATGGTGGATTTCTGTGAGTGAAACCAAAAGTTATACCCAGCTGAGATTAAATGGCCAAAACAGAAGAGATAGTCCTGAAAATACAAGTACAGTGGTACCTCTATTTTCGTCGATAATCCGTCCGAAAACAATCGTTGAAATCCGAAACCGACGAAAACCGAGGCAATAATTTCTAACAATAGACTCTCAATAAAAAAAGCACAAAACACTGGAAAGCAATGGAATTGTTTGGCTAGACGGGCAGGCTAGATGCTCACACAACGAGATACAACTTGCGTTATTTCTAGTTGTGTGTCTCACTGAGAAGCGCGTGTGTCGCGGTACGCCGACGAAATCCGAGGCAACCGACGAAAACCGAGGAAACATGTTTCGCGAAAAATCGACGAAAACCAAAACCTAAGATAACTGAAGTCAACGAAAACCGAGGTACCACTGTATTATTAAAAAATGGAGATGCCAGCTGGTGCTATTTAATTACTTAGCAAGAACAAGCCCTCGCTTTCTTTAAAATTTTATTCGGGATGATTTGGCCATAGTGTGTTTATGATTTTATTACAGATTTAACTTGGCTTTTCTTTTTAGATGCCAAAATATAGGTTATTCCAAAGTTTAGGCGGAACTAACTAGAATTTTCATTTTTGTAAGTTGTCATGAGCTCTCCTTTTGTGGTTTGAAGTAGGTTTTTGCTAAACAAAATTATCAAAAGCCTCACTTAATCTGTAAAAATAACTATAATTAAAAATCTAGTTCCGCCTAAACCAAAGTAACAGATTTTACGTGTGAATAGCAAAGTTTAAACGCTGTAATAAGACACAGGCATAATTAACCAAAGTCTTAGATGCTTAAATGCAAAATATGAAAATATGTCAGTTTATCGTGAAGTATTATAGAGTTGGCAAGAGAAGATTCGGGAACAAATGACAGCTAGTGCGAACGTGCAGGGTGTGGTAAAAATTTGTACGAAAAAGAAAAGATCAAAGACTGGATTTAGTGTATTTTATATCGAAAGTGGTGGCATGAAAATTGCGATACTTGTAATTCGTTTGGGAAATAGAAGAGGATTCAATGGGAACAGAAGAATAATCTGATAAAAAGAAAAAGCAAACGAAAAATGACTAAAAAATTAGATGGTCATCTTGTTCGATGAATCATGATCATCTTTGATGGATATATCGGATGAGATCGCCAGTCACGTCTTTTTAGGGTTTTGTAGGTATGACCAAAAATGCATTATACCGTTATTTTGTCGTCTATCTGTCTGTCTGTCTGTCTGTCTGTCTGTCTGTCTGTCTGTCTGTCTGTCTGTCTGTCTGTCTGTCTGTCTGTCCGTCTGTCCGTCTGTCTGTCTGTCTGTCTGTCTGTCTGTCTGTTGGGTAAAAATTGTAGCCAAACGGCTAAACCTAGAGAGTTGAAATTTGGCATGCTTATACAACTCTTTGACCCGCATATAATAAAAATACTAAAACATCTAAAAAACATATCCCCCTAAAAATATAAACAAATATGTGTCCATCGAAAAAAAATATATTTTTTTATAATTCTGAGTAGGGTATCAAATGAAAGCCCTTGGTACGTGGATTAACGATCAAATTTTTATTTTTGCAAAATAAATTATTTTGAAGCGATTTTTGCCAAAATTGTGCAAAAAAATTTTGTCCCACACCCTGTAGCCCAGATGGTTAAAACTAAAAATCTGAAAAAATTCTAAGTAATGTACATTTGTGTGAACCGGAATAGTGCAACAGGTATTGTTGATCAGATTATGTTTTCGGAAAATAGCGCATTTTTTGTGTTTTTAACTAAAATATTTTAAATACTTAATTCGCAATGTAACACAATAGATAAGCAGGCACTCATAGCGTTATTCGTTTGGTCGTTCATTTGTAATTTTTGTAATTTTCAAACTAGAGTTCGAATCCTGTCAATGTTAATTTTTATATTTTGTTTTGCATTTTTATTTTGTTTAAATTATTTTGTCAAAATTCTAGTTATATTTTAGTAAATGTTGCATTTAATTTTTAAAAGCGTAAATTTAATAACCAGTGGGAAGTTTTCTATTACATACATTTAATTCTATGTTTGAATGTATACGAAATCAGAGGGCGGGGCTTATGATTTAAGCAATGATGATCTTAATGAACCTTGCTATATAAAAAAACAAATACTGCACATATTTAGAAACTTAAATAATGGTATTAGGCATTCGAATTAAAATTCATAAAAAAATATTTTGACATAAAATTTGTTTTGGCATTCCAAATAATCATCATTCAGTTACTAAATACCTGCGAAACCCTGAAATGTGTGAAAATTCACACTTCACATCAATTTTTTTAAATTTTATTTAGAAATGGAACTATTCAATTTTTGCTAAAGATTGTAAAAGTTGATTAATTAAATATTTTATTACAAATAATATTTTCTTTTCATTTCTACACGACCTTAAAAATCGCTTTCAAAAAACTATGGCCGTATCACCTTGAATTACCCTACATTACCAAGTTTGGTGAGATCTTCTATTTATATTTGTTAATTTCTTTATGAAGCTCAACAGGGAAAAGAGATCCAAACAGAATTTATAACTGGATATTACAGTATTAAATAATATAATGCAAAATATAAAATTTTCTTCGCGTATTTCCCAGTATCGACGCGCGTACTATTGAGACACGCCTTTAGAGACCACTGATCTAACCTATCACTCATCTAGAATTCATAATCACAAAAAATTATATGGTAGAGCTGTCAAACAAATTTTCTAAACCAGTATTGCAACTTTTCCAATACTTTTTTCAATCACCTTTTTTGCTACTCATTCCTAAGGTGTGAAAACTAAAAAAATCTGTCTTATAAAATAAAATATTACCCATAAATTTCTTGGTACTTATCCAGATAGTTAAACGTTAAAATTAAATGACCCATCTCATTTTTTGGATCCGAAATAGTAGGCTCGATAACAATAAAACCCTCAAATGTAATTCTGATTTAACCGTAAAAATTCATATAAATTTTATCAAACAATGGTTGTATTTACCATATCTTTAATGAATATTCAGCATAAGTCATGTACGTTAGGTGACATGATTGTCTTGTCTAGGTTCGGGACAGTTGGGGTAACGTGTGAAAAGGTCCCATACTGAGATAGCAAAACCGGAATCACTTCAACTCGAAACTTGTAGTGGTTAGTACGTTAAAACTCATGGATGACTAGAATTTTATTAACAAGTTTAGAGAATACAATATATGGAATGAAAAAAGTAATAAAATATTGTGACAGTGATTGATAGAAAAATGATAAAAATGTTATTTCAGAATTATTTCGAAAAAAATGTTGACGTATTATTTGAACATTTCTACACAAAACTATAATCTGTTTCTTTGATTTAAGCGGAACTAATGGGAGTTTGTTTTTTTAGGTTGTCGTCAGAAGGAAACCTACCTAAGTTCATGTTTCATGTTGGCATGTTAAAATTTAAAATTGCAACAGAGAAACCATGCACACGAGTAGCATTCATTATAAAAAATATAATATATAATACATTTTTCCATTTTATGAAGCCGAAAAAAGATAAAAATAGGAAATTTGTGTTAAGAATGACAAGAAAATGTAAATTTAATAAAAATGACATTTTATAATGACAGTCAACTTAACCTAGAATTTGCAATGAAAGTACGGTTTATAAAGTTTAAACAAAATGGTCAAAAGCCCGATTTAACCGTTAAAAGTTACTAGATTTCAAAATATAGTTCCACTTAAACGACTGGACTAGACTACACATCACACGAGTGGGCTTGTGCTAAAAAAAAGATCAAAAGCCTCACTTAAATGGTAAAAGTCACTATAATTCAAAATCTAGTTCCGCTTAAACCAAAGAACCAGGCTATTTAATTTTGATTTCTAGTAACTGTCAGCGTTTGATTGAAGCTCATTTTGTTTAGCAAAAGTCAACTTCAATCATTAACAAATTAGGTCGTGACAAGTTAAGAAAATTAAAATCCCATTTGGTTCCGCTTAAAAATTTGGAATAGCCTAAGTATATAATATATATTTTATTTCTATAGACGTATTTGATACAATGAAATAATAAAGAAACGTTTCGTAATATTAAGTTTTAACCGGGATACTAGGACCGGTCGAAACGGCACACGGTGGCACCAGGTGGCTTTCATATCTATGGCCGGCAGTCTAGAAACTCTGCCCCGTATACGCCTTTCTATACGTTGAGATCCTCTTATTATTATTATTATTATTTAATTCTTCTAAATATAGAAAAATATAACAATGATTATTTCCAGGGATACAAACCTTATTATATTATGCTATACTCAGGACCGTATATTGGGCCCCCCTAAACATTACAAAATACAAGTTCGTCACGAGGTCCTCACTTCTAAAATACAAGTGATGACCTAAAAAAAAGGTTCTCACTCAAATACAATTATTATGCCAATATTTTCTTCTCCGGGCCCCCCCTTCGATTTGAGCCTCGGACATGTGCCCCTGCCTAGTTACTGCACTAATTCTTTTATAACAGAAAATATTTTAATAAATAAAAAATCAAGCTTTAATGAATCTGGCATTAAAATATAACCTTAATTAAAACTACCTAACCTTAAAATTTCTCAAAGAAGCTCAATTTACAATGTTAAAACAATCGGTCTCAAAGTCCCATTTACTCATAAAAGGTCACTAGATTTCAAAATATAATTCCACACGATGCTAAGAAACTGATAACATAGCCTGGGGGTCTGTTCTATAACTTCTCGACAGTCATAAACAGTATCATGTCACCTATGCACACTGAACTGTCTCCATAGACTGTCCTCTGTGATGTTGTTTTGTATTCGACATCATCGAATATAAGTGGCGCCATTTTGAAATTTTAACTAATTGTAATAGTCAGAATAGACTCCTAAAAGGGGGTTATTTTGAATATAAATGCCAAAAGTTTTACAAGATATTAATAATAATTCCAAAAATATATCGAATTCCGTCAAGAATATTAACTGTAAGATAATATCGTCACTGGGATCAATGAAGAGGATTGCAGATACCATTGGGCAATTGTGCAAAACAGCTTATTTTGACTAAATAAATTTTATTAGAAGTATCTTATATGTTTCATAAATAAATTAAATAACACAGAAATAATTATAAAAAATAAATGAATTCTCATTAAATTACCGAGCTCTCTTGTCTTCTCCACTTCAAGTATATCTAAAAATTCATAAAATATATGCCCCATATCCCTGCGCCATAACTTAAACATTTCAGTTAAAAAGTAACAAAAATATATATTTCCATATAAAAAACACATTTTCAATCACACTAACCTACAAATATATTCACACTCATGTAAACAAATACAAATGTCAAAAAACAATATCACTTTTCAAAGAGGACACGTTTCTAGGCGTCACAACCCTGTTAAAAGTGTACTATCAATGAGTTACAGAATACCAACACGAAGTGTTGAAAATCGGAACTTTCGACAGGATACCATAGATACGATTGTCGAAAAGCTTATAGAATAGTTTAATTTCCTTAGTTTAAGCGGAACTAGACTTTGAATTATAAATTTTTTTACCGATTAAGTGAGGCTCTTGGCCATTTTGTTTAGCAAGAGCCCTCTTCAATCTTAAAAAGGGAGCTTATGATAACTTACGAAAATAAAAATCTTAAACGTTTGGAATAGTCTATACTACTTTATTTTTATAATACAGAATATTTTTACAGATTGTAGTACAATACGACAAAAGGCTTTGTTACTAAAAAATACTAAATAAAAATTACTTATTGTGAAACTAGACAATCACTACAATTTTAATTACAACTTTGTGTAAAATAAGAAAGTATGAAGCCATTATGCGTACGAAGACAATTCCAATAATATACTCATTGCTAAATTTTAATGGCGTTTTCAATAACACAAACAGAACAGTGATATTTAATTAAATATTTTTTAACCAAGGCTGCAACACATCAGGTACGCACTACGCCCATTGTTACATCACATTCTATGTCTGAATATTAGTATCATGTTTGTATGTGTGTATCTGCAAATACATGTATTCGTGTATCTGTAGTTGTGTCTGTGTATATATGTGTCTGAATACTTATCTAGGATCTGTATGTGTGTTTAACTAAGTATATATGTGTCTGTATCTTTCCATGTATGTATTTGTATTCGTCTGTGTGGGGCTGTGTGTTATCTGTGTCTGTGTGGAAATAATAGCAGAGACATTCTAGAGCTGTTGTCGATTGAAAAGTGATTAACGATATGAAAGATTATTGACGATATCTCCAGGTCTGATTTTTGAGTCGAGGCAAGCGTGCTGAAAATTTATGTAACCGAGATGTCATTAATTGTTTAGACTAATCACTTTAGATCGAGAGATTTAATGAGTACAACTGCCCAGAGATATTGTTATGAAACTATATGGACGACTATTTTTAATTGTTATTGTTAATACACGACATATGTCATGGTAGAGCCCATAGATGCAAGTTAGCATTCAGTTGACAGAAAAAGGTTCCATTAACAACGATAAGTAATTTTTTTTAGGATTACAGCGCCAAGGTGGCACTGCTCAAACTAATACACAGACACAACTCTTTTGACGTACGGATAAATTGTAATCTGGCATCTTTAAAGAATATAATTAAAATTTTAAGGCTTGATTTATACAATATTTTATTCTCATTAATAATAAAAGGAAGTCAATAGATTTGAAAAATGTAATTTAAAGTTTAACTTGTAAAAAAATATCGTCAACCATAAAAGATATTTAAAATTTGGTTCTTTTAAAAAGTTCTATCGAAACTTGATATACGTTCCCATTTAAAATATTGTCCTTGATATCCTGTACTTCAGGTTAATTTCGGAGAATTTCAATAGGTACTACCATTCAATTCTTTGGATAAGCTTTGGTAATCAGCATTTTTTCCAATTAGCTCACACATCGCCTTTTTTTCTGTGCCGTCTTGCAAACATCATTTTATAAAACTTACTGATGTAAATATTTATGTATGCCGTCTGTTAATGAAAAGAACTGAACTTTTAAAAACCACATTTTTTCATTGCGTAGTTTACTAATGTTTTTGTATCGAGCTTGCTTTTATTTCTAAGTTTTTTTTTTTGAGTATTTCTATAAATATATAATCGGGTTATAAGCGTTTAAAATATGGCACAGACACAATAAAAACGATGACGCCACGGTTCACCTGTATATATATATATATATATATATATATATATATATATATAGGGGGGCCGCAGACAATTATTAAATAATTTTAGGGGGTCCCGTGCCAGAAAAGGTTGAGAAACGCTGATCTAGTATGTATGCTTTACTGTCCCGTCCTGTGTGATATTTAGTTTAAAGTATCTCGAATATTTTCAATCTTGCAGTTTCCTTATTTACTATCAATTTGAATGAATCCAAAGATTAGGCGTAGTATTTATTTATTTATTAATATTATTAGTATTTTTTTTTGCAATCAAAAAGTGTTTCGGACCTAACTTTGTTCAAATCTATGTTTCGGAGCCATACATAAATATGGAACACATATAGTTTAATAGATCCTGCTCTTGGTATTTCTAGAGGAGTTTTATTTTACAAAAGACCGAATGCAAAATAATATGCAACAGCAGCTTGAATTCTATTTCTTTTTATTACTTGTTGACTTATATTTATCTAATTTGGTATGATGACTACGTATTTGAAAGTATAAACTCTTTCAAAGGTGCTACCATCAATTAATAAATTGGTAGTATTTTCATGACTTCATGAACTATGGGAAACCAGCAACAGCTTCTACTATGCGAGGTATCATTGATAACACAAGGATATTCCTGCTCGCAGGCTGACCTTCGCCAGCGCTGGCAGCCAGCTACCAGCAGTCTACAGGGCCGGATTTACGGAAAGGCCCAAATAGGCCCGGGCATAGGGACCTGCGGATTTTGGGGCCACAAAGGAGGTTTTTCCTTTCTTTGTCCACGTCGATTCCACTTGCTTTAGTCTATCCATTTGGTCTAGGGCAGTGTTAGCGAACCTTTTGAGCTCGGTGTGTCAAAATTCGGGGAAAAAACTAGCTTAACTCGGGTGCCGTGTCACGTCTAAAAATATCCATAATTTTGTGATATTTGCAGCCCTAGTAAAAAAATAGTTATATTTTTTTAATATATTTATTTATTAAAAAAGCAAAAATAAATAATTGTTTACATTAGTGACATTTATGTTGCTGAATTACAATTGACGGTTGGTATTACATGCACTTCAAGCCCAAGCAAGGGCTACTAACTTCATCTGTGAGTCTTGTATTGGTTTAATATTATTTAAAGCCGAGAATAAGGTCCCGCAAAAGTACGTAGAGGGAAAAATTTTGGCACTACTGTTCTTCACCGTCCGTTAACGATGCGTGTCACCCAAATGTCTTGGCGTGTCACCTGTGACACGCGTGTCATAGGTTCGCCATCACTGGTCTAGGGTTTAATCTGGTATCGTATGTCTACTAACAATGAAATAAATGAATAAATGAAAAAATGAATAAGATTCTTGATTTTTTCATTAGTGATGTAAAGTCCAAGTTACTGAACTGGGATATCAATGAGTTGTGTGCGGTTCAACTCTCTCACTTTGTAAGTGTAGGGTCGTGTGTTCAATCCCCAATACGTAAAAAAAAATTCTCAAAAAAATTCTTGGCAGTTGTAACCGTAGGCCCACTCAGCCTTCCCTCAAATGAGTGCCTGTATCTCTGAATTAATATTCGGGAATATGAGGCGTGTTTCAGAGGGCACGTAAAGCCGTCAGTCTCTGTGAAAGAAAATAAAATAAAATAAGTTGCGTCAGCTATAATACATCTGCAATTTTATATGAAATAAATTTCAGCTAATAATTGTAAATAATTTTGCATTTGGGGTAGATGAGTATGCAGATACCTAATTGTATACCCTAAACATTTAATTATACCCACCGATCTATGAAAAGAAGAAAGTAATTCATTAATATAATTTATTCTTTTAGTTTTTGTTTAATTTATAGGTATATGAACTATATTTGTGCACCATAAGGTCCTTTGATAACAAGTTCTGGTTTTTATTTTCAGTAAAAATTACATACATCAATACCATCAAAACTGTCGTCATCTTTCCAAAGTAACGCGCAATTTACAAATTTCAGATTACTACTATCTTATTATAAAAATGTTTATTACTTCTTAGATTTTACTTTTTCTATGTGTTTTCTCCTAGATTATGTTAATCAGTTAATAAAAACAAGATGTCCGTTTTGACAAGTGGCACATCAAAAAAATCAAAGCAAAGTCGGTTAAATAAATTATGAAACGTTCTAAAAAACTTCGGTCATTTTAAATTCTCTCACGGGACATCCCAAAACTATAACGTACAAACAACTTCAAGTGTCTGGTCCAGTTCAATTATCCAGATGTGGGGCACTTTGTAACAAACTAACATGTTTTAACAAGTCCTTGATGTTAATCCTGACGGTTAAACTTCAAGCTGGTCCAGATGAAACCGTCCAACCTGCTCTGGTCCATCATGTAAAACTAAGTCGTGGGATAGTTCCACATCCGAATTCCGGTTTACCAGTTGCGGGACCTTTGACTAGTCACCCTCCTTATATTTTCTATTGTATAGTTTTTATTTGCCTCGAAATTCAGAAGATAATTTAATATTTGTAGTATACTGGAACATGAGATTCTCAGACTGGTGTAATTCTGAACACAACTTGTTTATATTAACAGCGCTGTAAACTTACAAGGTCGGCCGAAGTGTTAAAAATCCTATCTCGTAGCTCATCTGTAATACCAAGCTATGGGAAGGTCCATCTTTAACCATTGCGGACAATTAATTATTGCCCCTATAATTAAATGTATACAATAAATTCAAATTATAATTTATTGTTTCCAGTATTTTGTTTACAAATAAGTAAAATATTGTAGCTTAATATTCAATAATTCTTAACAATCGTTTCTTCTTCTTCTTTGGGCACTATCAGTCAAGTTGACTTTTGGCCTCACTCTCATAAGTCCTCCATCACGATCTATTCATTGTTAACTCTTGCCAAGTACCCGGTATACTTATGCTTGTCAGATCTTCTGTTAGCTGATCTCTCCATCTCTTGCGAGTTCTTCCCACTGGTCGACGGGTATTCAATCTTCCTTCCCATATCTTCCTAAACATTCTGCCCTCCATCATCCTCATAACGTGTCCTATCCACTGTAATCGTCTGCCTCTGAGTTCTTGGGTGACACCTGGCCTTGAATACAGTTCTCGGATATCTTTGTTCTTCCGGATTGTCCATTCACCATTTAGTTTTAAATCGCGTTTGTAGCTGGTGGTTTAGTCGTCGGTACTGGCTACGGACGTGCTAAAGATCTATGGTTTATTGATATAGTTAGATTAAGCTATGTCTAGCAAAAATTTACTATCAAACAATTGGATGGAGAGAAAATTATGAAAACAAAGATACCTGGCTAGTAAGAAACGGTGAAAAAATTATACTCGACAAAACCCTCGATCTAAATTTAGCTAAAAAGATAATGAATAATAATAAAGAACGTATCAAGATTCAAGAGTCACAAAACTTTATTAATTAATAAATTAAAATATTAATGAACTGTAAATTTTCCGATAAATAATTCATGTTTAGTTTAGTTTAGTTTATATTTGTATTTTCCATATACAGACATTACAAAAGAGTACAATCTACAATAGTGCAACACTATATATGAAAATCATGTCATACAGAAATTTAATTTATAAATCATAAAACATTAATCATATTATACAATATTACAAGAATACAAAAAAATATAAAAATATAAAATATATATATAAAAAATACTACACAGTGTTGTAGTCAGGAATATTATAGATGGTATTTTGTAATAGGTGGCGTTTTACTTGAAATTTGAAACTTTGCATATTTTCGACCTTTTTAAGGTTCTCAGGAAGTGAATTAAAGTATTTACAGCAGTTAAAGTATGCTCCTTTTTGGTAACCAGATGTATTATGAGCCTGTGGAACAAGTAGATTTCTGTTTCTTGTATCGTGAGAGTGATTGTCGCTTAACGGGAATAAATTTCTATTTTTGTACACCAGAATGACAAGGGAGAGGATATATTCTGCAGGGACTGTCAATATGTTCAAATTTTTGAAAGATTCTCTACAAGAGTCTCTGAAATTTAGTGAATCTAGGATTCGTATTGCAGATTTTTGCAACACGAAAACTCTATTCCATCCAGCTGATTGACCCCAATGAATAATGCCATATTTGAGATGCGAATGGAAACAAGAGTAATATAGATTTTTTAAGACTCTTTTGCTGCACTGCATTTTTAGAGATTTTAATGCATATAAACAGGAGCATAACCTTTGGCAGAGATTATCTATATGAGTGGTCCACTTTATGTTTGAGTCTATGTAGAGTCCAAGTAATTTTGTATCTTTGGAGAGGTTTATATTTTCACCGTCGTATGTTAGAAAATTACTTGATATTGTTTTGTTATGTGATGTTTTAAAGGTAATGCAAGTAGATTTGTCTATATTCAAAGTTAATTTATTTTTATTTGTCCAAGTATGAATTTCAGTCATAACGGAAGCAAAGGATGTTTCCGTGTCAAGAGCAGTTTTGCATTTCGTCAGGAAGTTCATATCATCGGCGAAAGCAGTCATAGTTAAATTCGGAATGTTTTTAAAATAGTTGGGAAGGTCATTGGAATATAGAATAAATAATGTGGGACCAAGAACAGAACCTTGTGGCACGCCCATTTCCATAGGTTTATTTTTAGAGCGGTGAGTGGTATTATTGCTATTGACAATTGTGTACTGAGTTCTACCTCTCAAATAGGATTTAAACCAGTCCAAAGTTTGTCCTCTAATGCCGTAACGTTCCATCTTATTTAATAGGATATTGTGATCAACGCAATCAAACGCCTTACTCAAATCAGCAAAAATTCCCAAGGCTGTGTCTCCCGAATCCAGTATTTTGTGTATATCAGCGACAAAGTTAAAAAGAGCAGTATCTACTGATTTATTTTTTACAAATCCATGTTGAAAAGGTGTTAGAAGATTGGAACTAGAAAGAAAGGAAACTAATTGTTTATTAACAGTCGATTCTATTACTTTTGAGAAGGGAGATATAAGGCTTATTGGTCTGTAATTATTTAGTGTTGTTTTGCTGCCTTTTTTGTACAATGGTTTTACAAGTGAATATTTTAAATTTTCAGGAAAAACTGCCTGTTGAAAAGAGAGATTTATGATATGCATTAAAGGGCTGCAAATTAGATTTTTAGAGAGTTTAATTAAACTATTCGAAAAATTGTCGTCCCCAGCTGCATGCGAATTTTTGAGATTTGATATTGCCTCCGACACATCGCATTCACAGATAGGTGCTAGGAAGAAAGTGTTGTTTGACAGAGGAATATTGGAATTAATATACTCGTAGTCAATATCTCTGTCAAAGTTTATACTCATGTTTCTTGCTATAGAAGAAAAATAATTGTTAAAGAGGTCAGCTACATTTTCATTATTTATGTTATCAATATCTATATTTTCAGATTTTTTTTCGAACACGGAAAAGTCAGTATTATCTGTTAGATTTTGCCTTGTTTTATTGATTATACCCCACATTTTTTTTTGTTTATTTTCAGAGTTATCAATTAATTGGTCGTTATATTGAATTTTTAATTGTTGCAGTAAACTATTATATTGTCGGTTAGCAGATGTGTATTGGTCTCTAAATATTGGGTAGTTTTGTGATAATTCACGATATGTGTTTACTTTATCCCTAAGTTCGTATGCATCTTTAGTCAACCATGGTAGCCTACTTCTTCTGCTGTTGGTACTTGAAACGCGCTTTTTAGGAAAACAGATATTGTAATAATACGTGAAGATATTATTGAATAGTGTGAATGCTTTTTCGGGGCAATTTTGTTGAAGTACTGTTTCCCAATTTTCAGTTTCTAAAAAGTCCAGAAACAATTGTTTGTTCTTAGTGGAGTAGTCGGTAATACATTTGTATGTAGAGTCCTTATTATTATTATTACTTCATGGTTTCATAAGTTCAGGATGTGCACCACACGCAGGTGACTCAAGAAAAGAGCGACTTAGATTCTTACAATTAAAGGGCGGATAGTATGCACCCGAGTGGAATGTGGGTTCTATTGTAGCAAATAACGGTCCTATGAATTATTGCACACGGATGGCTGACACCCACGCGGCGGCGTTGGTATCTAGTAACTGGAACCAATTGGTGGGCACATTTTTACCTGTCACAAATCTAAATTTCTTAACTGAAAATCAAATAAATTTGGAGTTTTTTGGCCATACATTTTATCAAAACAAATGAAGTGACATGCAGATGTACTTGTTATAGAAATATGGCCTAATTTAACTGAAGTCGTATTTTCTCTATGTTTCGAGATCCCTATACATTCCCGGTTAAATAGAACACCCGGTACATATTTTTCTAGTAATATGTTTCTCGAAATCTTAGTAGGTTCCCAATATGCGGGTTAAAGAACTATACAGAGTGTTCGATATTGATTTACAGTTTGTATTACATTATTATGTAAGACTAAATATTGACAGAAATGCAAAATGCCCTTTTACACTTAAAATTATATTCCAGTGCTTACGGATTCGTGAATTATTTCCTGTACTGTGTTCTTATACGACGGTTATCTATGGCGGTATAAAACTTTGAATATCAATGAAGCTAAAATGGCGATTGTGTACCACTCACATAATAGACAATATCAGATACTTAATGTATGCATGCCAAATTTCAACTCTCTGATCCAAGCGTTTGGCAGAAATTTCTACTTTACAGACAAACACATGAGCAACTGTTTAAGGATTTCTTGTTCATTTATTCATTTATTTATTTATTTATTTATTTATTTATTTATTTATTTATTTATTTATTTATTTATTTATTTATTTATTTATTTATTTATTTATTTATTTATTTATTTATTTATTTATTTATTTATTTATTTATTTATTTATTTATTTATTTATTTATTTATTTATTTATTTATTTATTTATTTATTTATTTATTTATTTATTTATTTATTTATTTATTTATTTATTTATTTATTTATTTATTTATTTATTTATTTATTTATTGTGTTTGGGTGGTCAACAGAACTATTTCATTCCTAGAGACCCCCACTAATTACATATATTATTTTAACGTGTTGTATATTACAACATAAAATACAGATATATTTTTAAAAGTTTGTGTTCATTTTTTTACAATTTTTCAAATTTACAATTTTGGTACAAAAAAGAAACGAAACAATGAATTATAAAAATGAGTAAATTACTCCATTCCTATTAGTGTATCATTAACTATGATTTTAATATTTGAAAACTACAAGAAGTAAATATCACAATTGTTAAATAATTTATTGAACGTATGCATTGTTCTGTTTAAAGGAGAATTTTGACCTAAGTTTGAAGTATTAATTTTTCTTGTTTGAACGATTGGCGTATTGAAATTTATTAGACTCAGAATGTCAGTTGAGTCTATCATATTATTTACTATTTTATATATAAATTCATATCCAATTTGATCCTACGGTGTTCTAGGGTGCAAAGGTTAAATTTGGCCAGGCGATTATTATAAAAGAGCAACGGATCTATACAATTTTAAAAAAATGTATTTTGTGAAACGGTGTTGAATTGTTTCTAGTTTATTAATGTGTGTATTATATTGTAGATTCCAAATGAGACTGTTGTACTCAAGCCGGCTGAAAACTAAAGATTTAAATAGCATTTTAAGTGAATTTTGTGATTTGAAATGTTTACAAGAACGCAAACATTTAAGAACGCTTTTTCATACCTAAAAAGAACAAAAACCCATGATATTCTCCACTGTGAACTTGTCTCACTAACAAGCTTTTATAAAAGAATTTCCATTCATAATATATTCTTTATGCAACAGTCCAGTATCTGTTCATGACATGTAATGTCCGTTATTAATCCAAAATCCACTTGTGTGGGACCTGTCTATGATCAACCCCTCACATCACATCCACTTATTCTAACCAACGTCGAATTAACTCGGGCAACTCTCAATGAAATCATTGCATAAAATAAATATTAAACAACAAACAGCATCCGTGACGCACGCATGTGAACGCGTGCCTTATTCATAGCGTGGAACATCGACAATATGCTCACAGTCCGTTAAAAGTACTAACAATAGTCCACCCTAACTGGCGTAATGCGTGCTGCAGTGTTTACTGATGGTGGTTCCCAGAGAATCATGTGTCTATATGATGGTGGGTGCATAGTGTGTTGATTCGTGATGCTGTTTTTATGGGAAAATAATTCTGAAGTTTTGAATATAATCGCATTTAGATTTGCACATGTGAATCAAATGAAGGAGGATAGATAACAAATGAAACTACTTGTATGGAATCAACCTAAATGAAGGAAACATGGAAGGTCACTGAAAAATATGCGTGTTAAAATTGGAACAAAAAGCTTAACAGTAGATATGTATTCATACAGATATCTTTGGACATTTGGAATGGATGAGCAATATTGGCTATTCCGTTCAAACTAAATAGTACAAATTTATGCTTTTGAAACGCGAAAAAGAGTAATATTTATAGACCGGGAGCTCATGACAGTTTTTGGTCTCCGATTTCATACAGCATGCCTTTTGGAGGAGAGAATATTTACCTTGCGACAACAAAAAAGGGATGGTACTAAACCCCTGCACGCTTTCCGGTCATAGGGAAAATTGCATTTCCACTTAAACACAAAAATTTTGTGCTTTTCTCTGATTTAATATTGCTTGCCCTTTTGTCAAAAGAAAGTTATAACAAAAAAGTCTTTTAAATATATGCATGCGATTCGGAGGGTCCCAAAGGGCTCAAACGGTCATGTGATCTTGCAATAAAAAAATATGGTTTTCCGCGTTTTCATACAGCATGCCTATAATTAAAAGACTTTAAATTTGTTATAATTTTCTTTTGACAAAAGGGCAAGCAATATTAAATCAGAGAAAAACACAAAAATTTTGTGCAAGTGGAAATGCAATTTTCCCCATGACCGGAAAGCGTGCAGGGGTTTAGTACCATCCTTTTTTTGTTGTCACAGGGTAAATATGCTCTCCTCGAAAAGGCATGCTGTATGAAATCAGAGACCAAAAATGTCATGAGCTCTATTATGATAATGAACCAGTTAACTTGCAATTAAGTTTTTTTTTTAGGATTTTAGGATATCGTTAGTAAACCAAGAAACATTTATCCGCTACTCATGCGTCGGTTTATCAATCTGTCTGGCCATTGTCTTACCATTTTTTACTATTTTTTAATACCAACCTGACATACAATTTCAAAGGTACAAACTACTGAAATCAAAATTTCCTCTTAGTTTGGTTTTACTAAAGTGAACAGCATATATAGGCTATTCCAAACGTTAAGGCGGAACTAGTGTTTGAAATCCAGTAGTTTTTATCTATTAAGTCGGACTTTTGGTCATTTTGTTTAAGCTTTGTAAATCATACTTGCATTGCAAATTCTAGATTAAATTGATTGTCAGTATAAAATGTCATTTTCATTGCATTTTAATTTTTTGTCATTTTTAAATAAAATATCCCATTTATTTATTTGTTTTGTGTTAAAAGTATTTAAGTTTTTAGTAAATGTCATTCGTTTACATGGTTTCATTCACAGAACAATTTCACTGTTCGAATTTTAAATTTTCATAAATTGTTATTATAAGAATAAAATGTTTTTTACGTTTTATAGAAAATATATTAATTTTTCCTTTCGATACTTGAAAATATCGATATTTTGTTTCGATATGATACCGATATCGATACTTTTTATTCGTTAATATCGATACCCAAGTATCGATACTTTCTCAGTATCGCATATCCTTAAATACAAATCTTCCAACTTGATAAATTGTTAAAAATGGCAGTAATAAACGCTGGACTACTTTCTGTGGGGCTATGTAAAGTCATTGGTCTATGCGGATAAGCCACAAACGCTTGACCATTTGGAAGACAACATTCGCCGTGTTATTGCCGATATACGGCCACAATGTTGGAATAAGTCATCGAAAATTGGACGTCCAGATTGGACTACATCCGAGCCAGCCGTGGCGGTCATATGCCAGAAATCATATTTAAAATGTAATGCCACAAGATTATCTTTCGAATAAAATAAAATTCATGTCAATCGAATAATCCATCGTTGTTTTATTGCAATTTAAAGTTCTATACCTCTAAAAAAAACACCCATTATGTACATATACATATATTATTGGGGAAAAATATATATTTTTTAGTTTAAGTGGAGTATCAAATAAAAGTTCTTGACTAACGGGGAGAGATAATTTAAATTAAAAACTTTTTATTTTGACGGAAATCTTGTTTAAATGTGGCAACAAATCATTAATACAGTGTAGTCAACCAAAAAAAAAAAATATATAAATGAAATAGCCATAGGCGAGAGATGTAATCATCCGAGTATAATATAGCCATTATATGCGAGTCAAATACAATATTTTATCTACAACTATATAGTTTTATCATAACAAACATAATAAATTTAATTTGAAAACAGAAATTTTGAGTGTCAATTGTAAAATTTTAGAACTGACGTCACCAAGATGGCTGCCAAACTATCAGCTGATTGTATCCTAGATCAGTTTTTAAAATATATTTATTTATTATTTTATTTATTCTAACTTATAAATAACATTCTATTATAAGATGGGCTCTGTGAGGCTCAAATAGCCATCGTTGCTGAGCGCCAAAAATTTAAACTAACTAAACTAGTTAGAATAAACTTGTCTTGTATAAAACGTTTATTATTCATAACTGAACACGCAAGCGCGACCCATTAAACACGGCGTGCAATATGATCAGCTTTATGAATTTACAATTGGACACGTAATGCATTTATTATTTGATAGTTGTAGGTAACAAAATTTGTACCACATCCAAAGGGATTGTTCTAAAAACAAAATTTTAAGTAATGCACATTGATGTGAATCGAATAACAGAAATTTTTGATCAGATTGTTTTAGAAAAATTACTTTTAGCAAAAAATATTTCTAAAAAAAAAATTGTCTATCCTGTCACCGTTAAAGGCTGATTTAAAATGCCAAATACAAAAATGAATTAATGCACATTGATATGAACCAAAATGGTCTAAATAAAAAAATGAATTACTTTTTTTTTTTTCAAAAGATGTGATTATTTTTGATAATATTAACTTTTAATTTCATATACTCCTTATATGTGAATTAACATATGATATTCATTATATTGTCCAATTCGACAAGATTTCTGCAAAAAAATATGATAGGCCAAGACATTCAGCATTCAGACACACTGTTAACCGTTTTCACTAGCTACTTGCGAAACTCTGAAATGTGTGAAAATTGACACTATATTAACGTTTTTTAATATACAACCGATTTAATAAACAAGTGACTATTATATCACCCTATGCATAATACAAATCATAAATGATTCGGTCAATATGTTCTATGTAATAATAACACCTACTATCTTCCCACAGGACCACTAGTTCTCCACACGATGACACTAGTTCCCACTTGTGTCCCCAGTTCCCACGGGTAAAATAACGAGCAGTGTATCTGATGTCCCGCACTGGGAACGTCCAGTGCAGGACCAGTGCATGCAGCGTAGCGGTTATCCGGACCAACTATCCCATGGGATGGGGTGCAATCACAGCTCTAACGGACTGAGAACATATTGTCTGGTTAATCTGGCACGTGCACATGTTATATGACGGTTTTAGGGGAGGATTGTTTTGCTGATTTACAGTTACGAATGTGTTTATAGGATGGGCGATAAATATAGATTTAGCAAGTGCACTCATCATTATAATAGTACATACGTAATACAATATGAACAAAACAAAAATCCTATAGAAATCCAGAATATTTTTTAAATTATATCGGTAGTATCACTGTCCAGTATCATTTTATTGTTAACTTTTTACATAAGGTTATATTTAAAACAAACTTACAGTGAATCACAAAAATATTCAGACAGGTATACGAGATGTGATCCAAAAGTTCATTCTATTTTGTATTTACAAAACAATACTTATTTCTTCATCATTTTTTATATAGTCTCCTTCAAATAGTCCCAAATGGATATAATTAGACTTACAATACGTCCCAGTTTGACCAGGACTGACCCGGTTTGGAGGTATGGTCGCGACGTCCCGGCCAGTTTGTCATTTTGTCCGGCTATATGGTAAAAATTAAAAAGTGCCGAATATACTAAGTATACCGAATATCCAAAAAAGTGCAGCATCGGAAAATGGCGATTAAGCAATTAATTAAAAATAACAAAGAATTTTTAAAGAAATTTCACGCTAGTGATAAATATTAATAACTTTTTAATAATAAGTTATGTTCAGTTAAGAGTAATTAAAAATTATTACTACGTATTTTTTATTTTTTTTAACTAACCACTTTACCAAACCACTCCGTTATTTATCCTTATAATAAGTACTTAACGTAGCTTTCTACGCTAAGTACGTAAGCGACGTACTTTCTGTTTTGAGCAAAACCTCAAAATTTTCCCAGTTTGAGAAAAAAATATTATCGTAAGTCTAGATATAATGCACTTATACCACCGTTTTTTTCAGTCTTCAAAAACACTTCTGAAACGCAGATTTTGGTACATCGTTCAACTCCTCCAGCGATTTTGCATTTATTTCTTCAGTATTCGTAAAACGTTGTCCTTTTATTACATTTTTCATCTTTGGAAAGAGAAAAGAGGCATGGGGCCATATCTGGTGAATAGGGTGGTTACAGTATCATTATGGTGTTATTTTTGGACAGAAAATCTCGAACAAGCAATGAAGTATGAGTTGGAGCGTTACCATTGTGCAATTTCCATGAATTGTCCTTTTTCTACGTATTGCTACACGCAGCCGACACAACAAGCTCAAATACTATTCTTTAGTAACTGTAACATCTTGCGGTAAAAATGCATGGTACACAATACCACGATAATAGAAAAAAAAAAAAAAACTGTGAGAAAAACTTTAACATTCGATCGAACTTTGTATGCTTATTTGGATGTTGGTTCATTTGGAAGCTTCCATTGAGATGATTGAGCCTTTGCTTCAATGTGATAACCACGTCTCGTCATAACGACTTCTTTACGACACATTTTTCGTTCAAAACTTATCAATTTCGGAACAAATTTTGCTGCCACTCTCCTCATGCCCAAAACATTAATGAAAATTTCTTCGCATGAACCATACGATATACCAGCTTCTTCAGCAACCATTTTTTTTTTTCTTAACTTCTTCCACGTTTTTCCAGCAATTGAAATACTGGGTCTCCCAACTCTATCAGCATCGTCAACTGAATCACGATCGTCGATTATGTAATTAATATCAATTTTTTCCGCTCGCCCTGTAAAATATCTATCAGTTTTTATTTATTTGTAATGTTGTGTTTCCGTTAACATCTTTTCTAAATAGTTCCAAACCTTTTCGATTGGGTACCGTGATTGTGCAAGGATTTTTATGATTGTTGGAACATTATACAGTAACCAATCACGTACAAGGAAGGCACTAGAAAACAAAATTTCATTCTAAGGGAGTGTTTGGAGGTTGAAACTTAAAATATCTCCCTTATTATTGACATAAGAAAAATGTATATAACAATAATTGTTTATAATAAGAAAACAAATCTTATTTGCTCTATACCTTTTTTAATTTTATGAATATTTGGGGACTTACGGAGGGTACCCTAAAACTAATCTTTTGAAAATATCTCCCTTAATATTGCATTAACAGCAAAAAATTTAACAAAAATTGTTTATTTAAAGCAACAAATCTTTTTTGTTTTATGCATATCTTCAATATAATGAAGATTTGTCTAAAATATTTCACTTATTTTCAATTAATATCAAAAATGCAAATAATAAAATTTATTTAGAAAGCAGAAGCATTTCTTTTATGTTCAATAAGATGAATATTGGAGAGGAAGGGCAAATGGGGAGCGCTAGCTATACACTTGAAATATCTCAGTTATCATAAGCACTTTTCAACAAAAATGTACTTAACAAAAACCGTACTAAGTACGAGCACGTCGGGTAGTGAATAATAATAGTAATATGTATCAGTGTTGCCAACCGTACGATAATTATCGTACACATACGATAATTTGACTCTCTGTATGATTTACGATACAGTTTTTATTATCGTACGTAAAATACGATAATTTTGACTACTGTACGATAATTGGTACGATAATATCTGGAATTAAAGATTTTCGAAAATGCTTAACTTGCCCTGTTCTGCGTCTACGGAAAGTAGTTCTAAAAAGCAGCGCAACTGATAAGGTACATAGGAAAGAGTTTGTACCTTACTAAGTAACGTACGTAGGTTGAATCTTACTATGTACATGTTTTGCATTTCATTTAACGGGGATTCCCAAGATCACTGCTTGCGTACCTACTACATTAATGACGAATGAAGAGCAATGCCTCATTCAAAAATTGAATTAACTGGACAAGAAAGTTCAGATGAGTTTTGGATCAAGTATCTCAACTATTCCAATGAAATTATCTAGCCTTCAAAACCTTGCATTGGTTGTATTAAATGTCTTATATCTTCCACATTCAAATGCGCAATGTAAAAGAGTATTTAGCAAAATTATTTTAATTATTTTACACAGTTAACGGCGTTGTTTTATCCAGTTAGCATGTGAAGAAACATGGTTCTTGTCAAAATTTTAAACCGGGAAAAGATATGTTTGGGAATCCAAATAGCAATCAATATGTATAAATTTAAAAACGTGATGAAAAATTAAAAAGATGATTTTTAATAAAGAATTTAATTTATAGTAAATATATTATATATAAAATCACAACTTTTCATTATTGATGTTACTTATTGAATAATATTGTATCTATCCTCACAATTTAATTCTAATTTTGAATTATATATTACAGGCTATTCCAAACGTTTAGGCGGTATTGGGTTTTGAAATCTAGTATTTTTATCTACTAATTCGACTTTTGGTAATTTTTTTAAGCTTGGTAAATCATACTCACATTGCAAATTCTAGATTAAATTGATTGTCATTATAAAATGTCATTTTCATTGCATTTTAATTTTTGCCATTCTTAATAAAAATGTCCCATTTTTTTATTTATTTTTTTTTGTCTTCTAAATATGTAATAATGTATGCAAATTTTTAATAAATGTCATTCGTTTCCATGGTTTCACTGTTGGAATTTTAAAATTTCACATACCAAACGTGACAACCTAAAAGAACGAAATTCCCATTTAGTTCCTCCTAAACGTTGAGAATAGCCTGTAGAATATTTGTGTACGTATTTCCTTTCAATAATAATTTATAATAAAAATGTATTGAAAAGTGAATAAAAATGAAATTTTTAAAATTTTATTACTTTACTATCACGTCTCGCGGGTGTACGATAATTTTTATGAAAATACGATACTTTTCGCTACAGCGTACGATTATTTCATTATACGGAGTTGGCAACACTGATATATATATTATAAGCACAATTAAATATTCTAATTATTAATAAAACCATGTTGTTAAGCGGTTTGGCCAAATTTATAATTTGGTTCAAACCGGTTTTAGACAAATATAATAAAGAACGTAATAAAAGATATTTTCCGTTTTCGTTCCGGATGAAAACGAACGGAATTTTTTTTTCGTTCCCAATCCCTGTTTTAGATAAAAATATTTTAAGACATTACTTTTACTTGTGTGAACTTGAAGCAAAACATTAATATGCATATTTTAAAGACCCCTACCAAACCGACTACGCTTTAAAAACCAACAATAGTCCACTTTTCACAAAATTCTAGAATTTATTACACAACATTCACCAACTTTAAGACATTTATTTGATGTTTTAGAATTAGAATTTTGGTGGGTAGTTGGTTCCCATGGCTCTAAAAGGTCCATATCGGATGGTCAATACATCCGATTATAAGGAAGGAAATAAAATTCGGAAGCAGGGGTGCATTTAATATGAGAACAATACATGTGTAGGTATAAAGAAAAAATCGCTTCTGTGAAATAAAAATGATAGTTGTTCCCAAGGTGAAAGTGATTCTAGAAAGATTTCAATGCTAGGTTAAATAAGGAGGCTGATAATTTTTCTATTATATTTTACTTAAAAACGTTTAGAGAAGGTATTAAATTATGTTGATAATAAAGTTGAAATTCAAATACATTTTAACTATAAATAATAATCTCAATGTTTACACATTAATAGAAATTACTAGTTTCTACTATATTCAATATATTTTTCTAATACAGTAATACTTATAATACTTGTACTTATATAATATACTTATATTGCTATTCCAATATTCTATTCCAATATGCTATTCCAAACGATTAGGCCGAACTAGATTTTGCAACCTAGTTACTTCCATCGTTTGAGTCGTGCTTTTTTTACATGTCAACGTGAAAAAAGAAATAACCCAAGTAAGGTCTCTTCTCGTGACAATCTAAAATAACGAAATTTCTATTTAGTTCTACTTAAACGTTTGGAATAGCCTGTATACAGACAAAAGGGATTCACGGTAAGTTCATCGAAAATCAATTCATCGAAAATCAATTCATCGAAAATTAATTCATCGAATATCAATTCATCGAAAATCAATTCATCGAAAATCAATTCATCGAAAATCAATTCATCGAAAATCAATTCATCGAATGATCAATTCATCGAATGATCAATTCATCGAAAAAAAAATATTTTGTAAATATTTGAGAGGAATGCCGAGGGGATCGGAAAGCCAAAAAAGCAGTGGTCAATAAAAGTTGACAGACTACACTTATTAAATAACTATCATACTTGGTCTATTAATAATTTTTAAATCTTCCATTCAGAAAATACGCCAAGTAAAAGATACCTGTTGGATTATTTTGAAATCGAACAGGGCTCCTTAGATCAGAAAAACCCGGTTAATGGGATCATAAATGTACTTAATACACCCATTCTTAAAGGATTATGAAAATTGTATTTCCCCATCTGTTAAGTCTTAAGAGTTTTGTGTTATGTACATAGTTTTACTATTCATATTTACTATACCACACATGATTTGTTCAATGTACGGTGATTCTAAACAGGTGGCATTGTTATGTTAGTGTGAGTTTGTTTTGTCATTAAACTAGATGATGGGTAGCTCGCTTCGCTCGGCTTCTTCTAACCAAACCCTTACTAACCCAACCTAACCTAAGATAGTGTTTTGACATTAAACTAGAAGATGGGTAGCTCGCTTCGCTCGGCTTCTTCTAACAAAACCCTTACTAACCTAACCTAACCTAAAATAGTGCTTTGTCCTTAAACTAGAAGATGGGTAACTCGCTCCGCTCGGTTTTAGACTTTTACTAACTAAACCTAACCTAATTACCTTGTTTTTAGGCGCATAGTACTTTATTTTCCCTCATATTAGCCCAATTAAAATGCGTATCATTGTGTATGAATTTATAAAAATTATTTGCGTGCAATTGCCCATAACCTGTCTTATTAAACCTTAAAAACAAAACATTTATTTCTTTTATTATATAAGTTTTCTTATTATATTTCTTTATTTATATTCAAACACTATGTCACTTTATTTACCTTTTTTTAAACCATATAAAAAAATTGACGCAATTATTTCTTAGTCTGTCTACTTTTATTGAGCACTGCTCTTTTGACTTTCCAATCCCCTCGGCATTCCTCTCAAATATTTACAAAATATTTTTTTTCGATGAATTGATCATTCGATGAATTGATCATTCGATGAATTGATTTTCGATGAATTGATTTTCGATGAATTGATTTTCGATGAATTGATTTTCGATGAATTGATTTTCGATGAATTGATTTTCGATGAATTGATATTCGATGAATTGATTTTCGATGAACTCGTCGGTTACCGACAAAAGGATATAATTCGTTCCGCGAGATGATTCGTAGTACGAATTCTCGTTAGCCAAATTATGATTTTCCATAAGTCTCAATGCAAAAAACTTTTAATACATTCCATAACGTTCCCAAAACCAGGACTGAAGAGTTGAAGTTTCACTACTTATGCAATTCACAGTCCATAGTTTTCAGTTTGTGGGAAAATCACCTTCAGGATGTCTCCCTGGAAGGTTCAACTGTCCTTGTAGTATGTATGGAAAAGGGTTAAACGGATTTCAGACATAAATAATGCAACTAGATCTAGCTGACTTTCGAAAAAGTTTATTTCTTCATCAGAGCTACATAAAATATAAAATATGAAGTACAAGAGATAGTTAACAGTGTTAAAAAACATAGCTGATCTAAAAACGTACGGTCATTTAAAAAATTAGTGGAAAATCATAATGTAAAAACAAGTCAGTAATTTAAATATAAATAAATAAGTTAGAAATAAATAATAAATAAATAGTCAAAAATAAAATAGTTTTACATTTTTTTTTTACGTTACACACAAGTTAATAATATATAGGTGTCGTCGATGAGTGTGGTGAGATGGAGACTGCGGGGTTAGAAAAGACGAGAATATTGGAGGAACCAGCAGAGACAAGATGAGGGTAGAATATCAAGGGTCGATGACCGCGGAATTTGTTTCAAGAATTATATTAAAAATCAGCTGTGGCCACCACAGGACCGACCGCCATCATAAAGTACTTATATAAATAACATTCTAGCAGCAGAGCAGAAATAACTTGACCTAATATTTTCTAACAGATATATTATTTATCATGACCATGGAAACGTTACATATAAATATGAAAAAATTGAGACTTCGAAAAAAATTCGAAATTTTACAGAAATTATTCGAAATTTTTCGTTTTATCAAAAAAGTCTCAAATAAAAGTTATTAGTTATTTCTTTTATAGCAACTTTTGTTTATTAAATTTTTTCGAGATATTTTTCTGTTGTGAAATATTCGCAAAAATCTTAAAATCGACACGAGTAAACTCCCATTTTTAGTCAACCGATTTTTACCAAAAGTTGATCAACTCGTGCCATTGATGGCAGAAGCTTAAATATTTAGTTTAATAAAAATCCTTCCAGCCGAATTTGCTCTACACGTGTACACAGACGGACAGACGGACAGACAGACGTCAAACTTGGTATGATCACAATACCTCCCTTATATACGTTGGCGGTCGGTAAAAAGGAATGTGTGTGGTGGGAAATTTTTTGAGTTAATATGGGAGTAGATGTGACCGGGTAATTTGGATAGAGAATGTTACAAATACTTACAAAACACTTGGTATATTTTGTTGAGGCTTTCAGTGTCTGTACGATAGTTGATGGTATTATGTTTTTGTATGTGTAACATTTCACTAAGAAGGCGTTTTTTTGAGGATGGGTTCCATGTCAAGTATCTCAGAATTCCATTCAAATTCATGGTGCAGGTTATGGCGATGAAAAGCTAAGGCTGTCATGTTGTTTTTGTTCACATTGCTAAGCCTGCAGTCCTGGACATGGTTACGCATCCTATGTACTATCCACTGTTTAGTCTGTCCAACATATACTTTATCGCAGTTGTTACAAGGTATTTTGTATACGAGATCACTGTTGAATGTGAAGTCATGTTGGGTTTTGAGGTTAGTAAACAAATTGTTGACAGTTTTTGACAGGATTTGGGGGGGGGGGGCGAAAGACATAATTATTTAAATTATGAATAATATTCTCACTTCTAAATTTTAAGTGATGATCTAAAAAAGAATGTCCTCGCTTCTGTGATGACCCAAAAAAAAAGGTCCTCATTTCTGAAATACAAGTGATGATGACGTAATCAAAAAAAAGTCTATATAGTTAGCTAAGACCATGGTGTGATTATTTTTTCCCTCTAGTATGGGGGGGGGGGGCAGGCCCACCCGGGACCCCCTTGGTGCTCCACTGCGCTCTGTAATAGTTTTTTTACTCTTATGGTAAGTTCCTGTACGACCATGTGGTGTTGGTTGTTGTAGTGTTTTAGTATTTTAGGAATTTCTTATCAGCTCTTAGTTTTTTAGCTAGAAGAGGTGTGAAGAATTTCTCCAGTGTTGACTGGATTTCCCTTTTCTTAAACATTCATTTGAAGCGGTTTAAATGCTTGCAAATGTTTGAAATACTGATGTGTTTTCGGATATCCCTACAATTATATACTTCGCATTATCAGTTTTGGTATAAATTCCCCAGCAAACATTCAACCATCGGCCGAATGCCGGAAAACTACTTTTTCTGTTGGAAAATTGCTGGCACCAAAAGTTTGTGCAACGCCAGTATACTTCACATTTGTATTTCGCACTCCTCCTATACGAAGTACTTTACCAGCATTTTATGAGCACTCCTTGCTTTTGTTAATATGTTACACTTTACTTTTCTTTTAATTTTTTTTAATTACCTTTTCTATTCTTTTTTATTCTAATGAAGTCGATGAATTATTGTTTTACACAGCTATAGTCTTTTCTTCACTCAAACTTTTTACTTAAAATTAATTTTTTTTTAAATGTTTTATTTAAACAACGCGCCAAGTATAGTTTATGTGATTCATGTGATTTGTGTGGTGTTGCCGCGTTTATTTATGTTAACGGTTTGTGAAGAATATAAAATCAGAAGAATTATGTGTTATAGAAAGTAATATGGAATATAAAAGGTAAGTGCAGATTGATAAATTCTTTAACTTATGTGTTTCATGTTTTAACTTTTAACAAAACAAAGCATAAATCATTTAACCTCAAAATTCTTGTGAGGTTAATTCAATTCTTTAAAAACGAAAGTAATGTAATGTAAATGTGTATACACATTAGCATTAATGCTTAAACACCTTACATAAAATTTGGTTATTGAATTTATTTTAACAAGTATGATTTGTTTAGGTTGGCACTGTTCAAGTCAAGTGGAAAAGATGTGGTAGACAATACAAGACGAATATTGGCGAAAATTATAAGTCAGTCCTTATCTTCAGGATGCAATTGGTCTGGCCGAAAGGCCAGAAAACCATTTTCTTAAAATTCTTCAATAAATTAATAAATTTAATAAACTAATTCCTGTTATTTCTGAAATTATATTTATTTAATATTTATAAATAAATCAGTAAATTATAGCTGTTAATACAATTTATAATCGGCCAGTTTCACCATCGTTGAATAAATTTATTCAGCGAATAAAGTTGACAATATCGCATCATTCTATTGACAGCAATGTTAATTTCTTCATTAATAGTTTAAAACGGATGCGATATTGTCAACTTTATTTGTTAAATAAATTTATTCAACGATGCCGATGGTGAACATGGCCAAATGACCATGGCCAAATATTTATTTGGCACCTAACCATTAATTTATTTCTGGGTAAATACACATATGTTACATTTGAAATACTAGAGAGTAGGTATAATATAAGCACTGGTCCGTCAGAAATAAAACTAATGCGATTATTTTGCACTTTACCGCTGCAATTGATAAGCCAATAGGCCAGCTAACGGCCACGGGGACACCGGGGTACTGGCCCAGTGCGAAATGACAGCACTGGCCCTTTACTTTCAATGCCGGGGAGTATGTGATTTAACAGTACTGACCCGTATAAAAATGTTTGCTAGGTCATGAAACTGAAAAATATTTTTCCATGGTTTTACAAGGCATATGTTAGTTGAATGATTTTAAACATTAAACCGATTAGAGCTTAATTTGGATGCCGAAACGACCTTCATTAAACACAAAACTAATATAAATACGGACATGCTAAGGACCGATAGACATTTTCGAATACATACATTTTAGTATTAAGACATTAAACCATTCGTGATGAAAATCATCATTTTAAAGCAATAAATGTATTTATAATCCATATTCTTTCAGGAAAGCATGCTGTGTTATAAATATTCCCATCTCAGTTCATTTATCTCAAGTTTAATGTGTAATAAAATAATATTCAAATATAATTTGAAAAATATTAGCTACCAACTTCTAAAAAATGAGTTGTTAAAAATAAACCGCTACCTTGCATACTTAACATTTAAAATAAATTAGTTTCTACACTTGTAGCACGCACAAATATATTAACATCTAAAATTTAACGATTACATCTTCCATAAAAGACAACATCTCAAATAATAATCTACAAACTTAAAGCATTTCACTAAAAAAGTTATATTACGGCTTCATTTTACGACACTCCTTAAAAATGAGACTGTTAATTACACGCAATATATTCTAGGAAGCCCAAGAAGTTCGTACGGTTTTTTACATTTAGTTGGACAGATGTCCGATAGTACGAAATATATGGTAGAATATTTTTCTACTCTTCTGCAGTTGGTTTTCTGGGCGGATCATAAAGAAGGATGAACACCACACTTCTCACAAGTTTCTAATACTAAATTAACAATCTGAAATAGAATTAGTAACAAACTATGCACGAAATTTTGTTGTTTTTCTTTGTATACGTAGGTGGTATACGAGGGTTACCTTTTATGTTTTTACAAACGAACACTAGATGCCAATATGGAAATGTGTCATTATATAGTCCTAAATTTGGCATTTGTTATTGTGAAATCAGTGAAAGCTTATAAATTGATCGAGTAGTTTGTTGACAGTGAGCGTTAAATAAAACAAGTTTGTGAAAAAATGGATATTACTCGTCAAGGTTTTCGTTGGATGATTTTTTACGATTTTATTAAAGGCCTAACTCAACAACAATGCATAGATTCGATTCGTTCAACTTTTGGTATTGAAGCACCATAAGAAAAGACTGTTGGTTTGTAGAATTTCGTAGTGGTCGTGCGTCCGTCAGTGATGAATCTCGTGAAGATCGACCAAAATTGTGATTAAAGAAAAAACATCGATGCTGTGCGTAAAATAATTGAAGAAGATCGGCATGTGACTTACCGTGAGAGAGAGGCATCCTTTGGCATATAACAGACTGCAATACATTCGATTTTGCATGAACATTCAGCTGTGAAAAAGTTCTGTTCACGATGCATTCCGTATAATTAGACCGAAGCTCAAAAAAAGGCTCGTGTTGATTGGTGTAAGAGAATGCTAAAAAAATTCAACCTAGACATTGCAAAATCCGTATACAACATCGTTACAGGTAACGAAACTTGGATTTATTCATATGAACCGGAAACTAAGCAAAAATCCACGGTTTTGGGAAAATGATCGCTTGTTTCTTCGGTTGTACTGAACATGTCGCAACCATTCCTTTAGAGGATCGGAGAACAAGTTAATAATAAGAAGTTAATGCTGAATGGTAAACAACAATTTGTTTGCCAGAAGTCATCGACCAAATCAGGAAAAGCAACCAAAAACGTCGCATCATTCTTCATCATGACAATGCAAGCTCCCACACAGCACGCCAAACAATTATTAATTGATTATTTGAAGGAGAAAAACATCGAATTAATGTCTCATTGCCCGTATTCACCTGGTTTATCCCCTAACGACTTTTTTAGTTCCCCCAATGTCAAACAAAAAATGTGTGTACCGCAATTTGCATCACCTCAAGAAGCTGTTGAAGCTTTCGAAAACCATGTTTTTGAGATACCAACTTCAGAGTGAAAAAAAATGTTTCGAGAATTATTTTGAAACCATGCAAACGTATATAAATCTCAAAGGCGAATATTTTGAAAAGCAATAAAACAGTTTGTTCAAAAAAAAAATTTTTTTTTTTCTTTCTTAGTTTTTGTAAAAACTTAAAAGGTAGCCCTTGTATTTACGTGCAATTACGTATTAGGCTCCTTGCGCACTACCGATCAGTCGCTAGAGACTGTATAAAATGTATGATTTCATATGTGGTCACTGAGACCCGTGTGTTGCTGACAACTATATAAATATGAACAAAGCAGAGAGATATGAGTGCAGTGAAAAATTATGGATGAATAAATTTCGACAATTTTTGAAAGAATAATCCTCGTTCTTCCATCTAGAGACTTACAAGCGTACTTGAGATGCGCTGGCATCAAAATCCGGCTCTAGCTACCCAGTTTTCCAGTTAGTCAAATAAATATTGTAAGCAAGGTGTTGCAAAAAATAAACTTGTTATTACTCGCTTCGCTCGTCGTACTCCAAACAACTCGTGTGACAGTACATCGTCTTATAAAACCCATATAATAATATACTATTTCAGTTAACCTTACTCCTTTAGTATTTCAGTTTCACTTAACTGGATCATTTTAATTGTGAGCCACCGTATATAAGGAAGCATATTTCGATATGTAAAGTTTTAAAGCAATAATAAATGTGTTTTATTTTTAATGTGAAAAAGTGCGCTAACCGATTTGGCTACTTTATATAACGGTTTCATTCCAAAACACTCCTTAAAAATGTGACTGTTAATTAGACGCAATATATTTCTAATATTATACTGTGCGTTGTAAAATACGCGTTTAAGAGAATCGTGATCTCCGGTAGATTTCACACTCGGTAGGAACATGAATTATGGTATTGGTGTGGTACCGTATCGCTACTAGTCGCGTTTGGTAATTACCTGCTACGCTAGAGTTGGTGTCCAGTTCTTGCCATCATTTCCAACTGGGTCACGAACCCATAATGACATGTTGCTGTTAATTAAATTGAACACTTGTAAAAACTTGTTATTGTTAGATTATAGATGCGAAAATTAAATTGATTATATGTATATTGGTTTTTCATGCAAGCAGGTTGGGAAAGTACACTGGCTTTGCTTGATTTCTTACTACTGTAATCATTTCATTAAATGAGTTACTCTTAACTGAGGTATGCAGCTTTTTTATTAATAACAATAAAAAACGAATGAAGAGAACTGAAGAAAACTGAATTTCAGGATACCTTACCGCTATTTCGCTCTTGTCTCCTGCAGCAATAAATAATTTAGTAAAATAAATAAATTATATCTTGCACAAAAAAATACGAATAAATTACAATAGAGGACTATTCAATAAAGTTATCAGACGCAGGATGGCGGAAGTAGGCTGTAAGGCTGTGTTTCTTAACCATTTGCAACAAACGTCCCTGTCAGCTAAACGAATATTACGATTGCCTCGCTTATTTTTAGGGTTTTGTAGATATGACTAAAAAAAACTCATACATCACTTATGTGTCTGGCTGTTCGGTAGAAATTGTGACGAAAAGGCTGGACCTAGAAAGTTAAAACGATTCTTGAACAACTCTTTGACCCACATATAACTATGGAGGGTTCAAAAAACGCATTACGAGGGAATTACATAAAAAAATATGGTCTGTTTCTTTGGTTTAAGCGGAACTAAATTTTAAAAACTAGTATATTTTAACGATTAAATTAGCTTTTGATTATTTTGTTTAGCAAAAGCCCACTAGTTATAAATATTTTATTTATGTCATTGAAGAATTTTAATAATTGACTGAGTAAGAAGCATGATATTTTCACCCAACCCTGGTTCTGGATTTTGATCCGTCAGTAAAAATGACAGTTTCCTCGAACATAGGGACCAGTGTTCTTTGTCACTCATGTTGGTATTCGATAGGCAACGTAGTATCTTTATCAAACCTAGTTAATGCGAGATTCACAAGCGGACGCGGCAGCGTCCACGGTGGAACAGCACACAAAACGAAACTTGCCATTTCGGGCATATTAAAATCAATGTCACTCAAAATGTCGAAAGTCCTCAGACCAAAAGGCCTATTGGCTCGTGGTTTTTTGTCATAAGTCTCTGTATTTAAGAAACGAAAACGTGAGTTCAGTGGAAAAATTTAGACTTTTAATATGTTTGAAAAACAAAGTGTGCATACTTTTACTCATGTGTTCTTTTGTCAACATGTCTATCTCTACTCGTTTCATCGAACTGGTAACTCTGTTGTAATCCTGCCGAGGGAGTTGTACTCCAGCATTTTCCCTGACGAAACTCAAGTCTGTAAGAGGATTTATTCTATAAGTTTTTCGAAAATTCTTTTTACAGTATCCTGTCGAAGTATGCGTAAAAATGACCTTGGCAGTGTGAAAACGACTATCGATAAGTTTCAAAATAGACACCCTAGTTAAATCTCGTTGCTGGTTTTCGCGCTGTCTGGTAAAGAAACGCCCCTTTGCCACTAAATTCGTGCTCACTAACGAATTGTAATAGTGGCCTGACTTCCGAGGATTTATTATTATAATTATTATTACTATTATTATCACACTCCGAGAACTCAGAGTGTGGATTAGTAGCCGGATTTTTGCCATAAGACTGTTCAGAGACAATCAGATCAATTCTGTAAAAAGTTACTATAATAGTTCCCGTGTAGTAACGTTACTACAAGATAATTTTTACAGTGAATAATAACTTTAACATTTTTCGAATTTTTTAATTTTTTTTATTTAGTATTTATTTGTTTTAGTAACACTGACTATTAACCAATGAAAAATTTTCGTATTTTGTAATATCCAACTGTACTGACGTCGCTATGAAAGTTATATCTTAGTGACAGTTACTGAGAAAAGAAACGCAACACGTATGCGCATTGGTGGTATACAGATGACAGTTGAGGTTAAAAATGTCAAAATATTGTATTTCTTAAATTATTTTGTTGTTATATAATATATATTATAGTATATATATTTACAAAATACAAAAAAAGCAAAAGGAGTGAAGAAATTAAAAAAAAAAAAAAAAAAAACTTAATGCAAAGACAAATTCTTGACAGTAGAACCAGTGGCGCAGGCGGGTGGGATTTGGGGGTTAGAACCTCCTATGAAGCTGGATTTTTTATTACTTGCATGCATTTTCCTTGTTTTGTCATTACTTCCATACATCTCATTTTATAAACCTGCCCCCTCATGAAACTATTTTTGCGTCATTGAATAGAACTTTTGTTAATTATTTTAAAAACAAAAACTATTTTCTTTTAAATAATTTAAAAAAAGACTCATTAAACATGAGGAATTGGAAGAGAGTTTTTGATCTTTAATATATTTCATTTCCTGCAATATACATATTTACCTACACTCATACAAACATATTTTATATATATTTAATTTATATAATTTTCTTTACTAATCTTCTTCATTTTCTATTATATCAAAAAATTACACTTAAAATCAAATGTCCTCCATTTTTATCTTCATAAGAACTAATTTATTACTTATAAACACCAGCATTTGATAGTTACTATGATAGGAACTTTTATGGTAACATGTTACTAAATGTTGTAATAACTTTTGTTTTACGGAATACGAAATACTCCAAAGGTCAGTTACTATGATAGTAACTAACCTTGCTCATAGTGACAAATTTAGTTACTATGATCATAGAAACTGAGTTACAGAATTGGTCTGTGTTACTTATAGTAAATAGATTTCATATATTTCGTTACTATTTTATGAATTGTTTGACAAAATAATGCTGTCCTATATTTAACTTTTAATTAATCGAATGGTAATAAAATTGAGTTGTACAAAAACTAATATAAAGAACATAATTATAGATGAAATATTTCCAAAATGTAATTAATAATACGCATTTTTAATTTAAGAGAGAATGGCTAAAATGTAAGGGGCCAAGGCTCTAAAACTATAGATTAATGTCGAAACACTTAATTCCAGAGTAGCATAATATGGAGTTATGACCGGTAATCGGACTATATTGTAATTACAACATAATAACTCATGTGCACCAGTTATACACCCACATGTCAAATCTCGCTGTTAATTATATCAAATTTATCAAAATGTATACTGACAGGTTTTTTGTCGACCTCTAGATCTTAATTTGGCGCAACATTATTGTTAATGGATATGCATTGTACAACTCATAAAAATATTTTGCATTTTATTAATTTACTAGTTCAGGAATCCAGGACCCGATCTAGCTCTTCCGCCGCTCTGAGCAAACATGATTTTTGCATCCATTTAGGTATATTTAATAATGAACAATTATAAAATATAAAATTTTAATATAGTTTTATTGTTAATTGATAGATAGAAAAAACAAATAAATTTTGGCCTCAACTTTCGTGTTCTTTTCATATGATTATAATATTCACAAAAATAAATTTTTATTTATGTTCTAGATTCAATCAAAAATAGATGGATATCATTTTCGCGTAATTTGATATGATGACAGACAAAACTACGTTTCCAACATATGCTATAATCTACTCACGGTGTTTCCTCATTTGAGTAGGCCATGATATTTTATTGTTATGTTGCATGATTTTTACATTAAAAAATAATAACAATTTTACATCAACTAAATATATTAGACCGGGAGCTCATGACAGTTTTTGGTCTCCGATTTCATACAGCATGCCTTTTGGAGGAGAGAATATTTACCCTGTGACAACAAAAAAGGGATGGTACTAAACCCCTGCACGCTTTCCGGTCATAGGGAAAATTGCATTTCCACTTAAACACAAAATTTTTGTGCTTTTCTCTGATTTAATATTGCTTGCCCTTTTGTCAATAGAAAGTTATAACAAATTTAAAGTCTTTTAAATATATGCATGCGATTCGGAGGGTCCCAAAGGGCTTAAACGGTCATGTGATCTTGTAATAAAAAAAATATGATTTTCCGCGTTTTCATACAGCATGCCTATAATTAAAAGACTTTAAATTAGTTATAACTTTCTTTTGACGAAAGGGCAAGCAATATTAAGTCAAAGAAAAACACAAAAATTTTGTGCAAGTGGAAATGCAATTTTCCCTATGACCGGAAAGCGTGAAGGGGATAGTACCATCCCTTTTTTGTTGTCACAGGGTAAATATTCTCTCCTCCAAAAGGCATGCTGTATGAAATCGGAGACCAAAAATGTCATGAGCTCCCGGTCTATATTGCCAATGTTGCCGAATTAATATATCTTATAGAAAGATCAAGAATAATATTTTGGAAGATTGATTATTTGTTTTTACATGTCTAGTTATTTTTCATTGTTACCCAAAAACCTGCAACCTTAACATGGCCAACTTAGAGGTAACAAAATAAGGAACGAAGTACAAATATGTTAGCTATAGTCTATTCTAAACGTTTAAGCGGAACTAACTAGAATTTTCATTTTTGTAGGTTGTCATGAGCTCTCGTTTTAAGATTTGAAGTGGACTTTTGCTAAACAAAATGATCAAAACCCTCACTTAAACGGTAAAATTTACTAGATTTCAAAATCTAGTTCCACTTATACCGAAGAAACGGTAACCAGACAACTGGGGCCGTAAGACAATTCGGGCCGTACACAATTGGGGCTTTTCACAACTGGGGCCATTAACTATCGGGTCGATGGACAATTCGGGCCGTTCGCAATTGGGGCGTTTGACAACTGGGGCCATAACTATAAGATCTAGAGTCTTCTTTTGTTTAAAATAAAAAATAATTATTTTACAAGTTGGCATAAATTAAATTGCGTGTTCTTTTGAAAAGAAAAATATTTTACTGGTTTGATTACATACATTTTGGTGGGAATTAGAATAAATAAAAAAATTGTATTTTAAGGGTTGGCTTAAGTAAATTTAAGTGTTCTTTTGAATAAATAAATAAAAAATGTATTTAATTTTAGAACTAAATTTAATTAATATGAGTCAACTACAAGTTATTTTTTGTTTGACTAATTGATTTTCCTAGTTTTTTTTTTATGTATGATAGTATTTTTTGTACATAGGTACTTTTTGTATCCCGTTAATATAAAACGGGCAAAATAATTTAGATAAACATAATAAAAATTAAAAATTGATAATACATAAGTGTACATAAACATTTTCTATTGGTTCAGAATTTAATGAGTGCGGGGAATATATAGTCAAACGAGCACCAAATTTTACTTAATATAACTCTTAAAATTCAATTTCTTTTTAATCAAATGATCTAAAAATTTTTCTTTAGCCAACCCTTGAAGTACATTTTTTTATTTATTCTAATTCCCACCAAAATTTACTTAATCAAACCATTAAAATATTTTTTTTTTTCAAAAGAACACGCAATTTAATTTATGCCAACTTGTAAAATAATTATTTTTTATTTTAAACAAAAGAATACTCTAGCTCTTAGAGTTATGGCCCCAGTTGTCAAAAACCCCAATTGTATACGGCCCGAATTGTCCATCGCCCCACTTGTTAATCGCCCCAGTTGTGAAAAGCCCCAATTGTGAACGGCCCGAATTGTCCATCGCCCCAGTTGTTAATGGCCCCAGTTGTGAAAAGCCCCAATTGTGAATTGTCTTAGGGCCCGAGTTGTCATGGAACCCAAAGAAACATGCTATTGTTGTATATTAACAACTTCTGATCGTCGTTTTTAGGGTAAGGGGTAGCATGGAAGCAACCTGCAATGCATTTCTGTAACTGATTCTGCATAATGTACTTATAAGTGTTAATAACCTTTTGATTCGATTAACAATTTGCGCTACATGTCAAAATCTCTCTCTCCAGTAAAACACTTCTTGAAAATCAAACAATTAAAGGTTCTATACTATGATTTATTCCATTATGTCCTTTCATATGGCATCTTTGGTTGGAGAGGAACCTACGATTCTCATTTGGAAAAACTAAAAAGGATGCAAAATAGGGTAATAAAATTACTTTTTAATTTAAAATACAACACACCATCGATATCAATCTACGGTAATGAAACACAAATCATCAACATCAAACAAATATTGGTAATTGCAATTCCCCTGTACCATTACAAAAGCCCGAACACTCAAGTTATATCTCATGGTTATGGGACTAGAGCACGGAATAAAAAGCTTCTGGCGCACACGCGCAATAATAAAAAAATAGGTCAAAAATGTTTTAGCAACTTCCTTCCTAAATTGTTTACCATGTTACCTGAAGAAATAAGAAATATCAAAGTGTACCATAAATACAAACAGAAAACCTAGCAGTGGCTCATACAAACAGGAGCAGAAACATTTGATCAAATATTCATATAGTTAACTAATTTTTGCGCACTATCTGATTCTATGTAAAAGAAAATCCTCTCGTTTGAATTTATTCAATATATGTATGTTTCTTTATGTATTTCTACTATATATTTTGGTTTGTATGTTTGAACTCCTAAAATTTACTATACTTATGTTAAAATTTATTTATATATAGCAATTAAAAAATAAAAAAAAAAATAAATAAAATAATAAAAAATTGATGTGAAGTGTGAATTTTCACATATTTCTGGGTTTTGCAGGTATTAAGTAACTGAACGATGATTATTTGGGATGCCGAAACAAATTTTATGTCAAAATATTTTTTTATGAATTTTAATTCGAATGCCTAATACCATTATTTAAGTTTCTAAATATATGCAGTATTTTTTTTATATAGCAAAGTTCATTAAGATTTTGAAAATTGCACCTATGGCTTCCACTGGTTGCTTACATCATAAGTCCCGCCCTTTGATTTCGTCTATACATATTTCGAGAATAAAATGATAATTTCAACACTTTCCACTGGTTATTAAATTTACGCTTTTAAAAATTAAATGCAACATTTACCAAATATAACTAGAATTTTAACAAAATAATTTAAACAAAATAAAAATGCAAAAAAAAAAACAAAAAATAAAATCAGCAGGATTCGAACCCTAGTTTGCAAGTAAAGTTTTATTATTAAGCGTACGACAAATCCAACCACGCCACGAGAGCTACTGATCTGGTATGTTACACAACGTATTAATAGTTTACATATTTTAGTTAAAAACACAAAAAAGTGTTATTTTCCGAAAACATAATCTGATCAAAAATTCCTGTTGTACTATTCCGGTTTACACCAATGTACATTACTTAGAATTCTTTCAGATTTTTAGTTTAAACCATCTGGGCTACAGGGTGGGACAAAAAATTTTTTGCACAATTTTGGCAAAAATCGCATCAAAATAATTTATTTTGCAAAAATAAAATTTTGATCGTTAATCCACGTACTAAGGGCTTTCATTTGATACGCTACACAGAATATAAAAAAAAAATTTTTTTTCGATGAGCACATATTTGTTTATATTTTTAGAGGGATATGTTTTTTAGATGTTTTAGTATTTTTTCTATGTGCGGGTCAAAGAGTTGTATAAACATGCCAAATTTCAACTCTCTAGGTTTAGCCGTTTGGCTACAATTTTTACCGAACAGACAGACAGACGACAAAATGACGGTATAAGGGTTTTTTAAAAACGTATGTATTGTCAAAGCTATGTAGGTTACTGATGTAATATAATGTCAATAACTGTATATTTTGGTTGCACACACAAGCTGCTTAGAGCTCAAGTGCTAATTCACTTATTTGTCTGTAAGTTTGAAGGTTTCGTGTTGTTTGTGTTTATTGAACTATCATTTTTGAATTTGTAGGTATGACCAAAAAACCCTTATACCGTCATTTTGTCATCTGTCTGTCTGTCTGTCTGTCTGTTCGGTAAAAATTGTAGTCAAACGGCTAAACCTAGAGTGTTGAAATTTGGCATGCTTATACAACTCTTTGACCCGCACATAGGAAAAATACTAAAACATTTAAAAAACATATGCATATTTAAAAATTATTATTATTATCCAGTTTTATGTTGGCTTCTTACGCCTATTAAATACCTCCAAAACCCTGAAATGTGTGAAAAGTCACACTTCACTTCAATTTTTTATTAAATTATGGATATTGATTAACCTTTAAACGCGCATTTTAGCATATTGCAGGGTAAGAAAACATAGATTAAGATAATTGTTTGTCTTAATAATGTTTATGTGTTTACAAAACTTTACTCGCATACCCTTGTCCATCAGCAAACATCTTTTTTAATATTACATCAATAAAAATACAACAGTTCCTTACAACTTCTTCACGCAAAAAGTTGGAAAATGTATCAATTTTACGTCTTATTAATATTTTTACAAATGAGAGAAGTATTTTTGGAATTAGAGACTTTATCTGAAGAACCTGGGAAGTTAAGATATTCCCTAACACAATGTGTTTTGTCAGCAGTTAAAGAATTACCACAAAAAGACGTAATAACCATATCTTTAACTACAAAAAATTACACAAAGTACACAAATTCTACTGTTGCAACAGATCGGATACTACTTAATATGCTCTACCAAAAAATGAACTGGACTATTTTTGTAGCAAAATCAAGCAACAGAGATAAATTATCAAGATTTTTTAAGAAATCTGACGGTTATATCATACAAATAAGGGACAGTTTAGAATTCTTGCCAACTTTAAAGTTTCTAAAAAGACGGCCATCTTGGAATCCACACGCTAAGTTTATAATATTGACAACTACAGTGTTTGAAGAACCAAAACATTTTGTATCATCTCTTGTGGAACATTTATGGGGGTCTAGAGTATTGAATGCTATAATAATGGTCCCTCAAAAGGAACAATCTTCAAAAATAACAATTTACTCATGGTTTCCATTCTCCAATAAACATTGTGGTGATGGTTTTGGCGAATCTGATGTTATAAACATTTGTAAATATGGACAGTTTTTAAACAGTTCCATTATTTTTCCAAAGAAAATTCCAAATGATATGCATGGATGTCCTGTGAAAGTTCGGGCTATCATTTGGCCTCCTTACATTATTGCTCCAGAAAAAATTGAGAATTACAGTAATGTTAATTTTAAAGATTATTAAAGAGGTAATTTTGAATATACTGTTACGAGTTGTAGTGTGCGATGCTGTAGGAATTTGTGGCGCGAATTATAATTTACTTTGTTTCACTTATCAAACGAGGTGGCTTATGCTTGGTTTCGATTTAGCGAAGGAACGGAAAAAATCAGACGAGGATTTGAAAATATAATTATTAAAAAATTGATGTGAAATGTGAATTTTCACACATTTAAGGGTTTTGTAAGTATTTAATAAGTTTAGGAAGCCAACAGAATGCTGGATGTCTAGGATAATAGTATTTCTATAGTCAAAATAAAATAATTATTTTGATAATCATTTTTACTCGTTATTTGAGTACTAAGAGCTATCATTTAATTTTTTTCAACTAAATTTAATTAATTTGTGAAAATTTGGTCACAATAAAATGTAAATTACAGTCCCATCGATTTTTCTTCATATGCTTCTAATTCTTCATTAAATTAATAAGAAATATACATAGAAATATATTTCTGGAAACAACGTATTAAAATAAAGAAATTTAAAAAACTTTCTACTTTCTATTTCTCAATCTACGTTTTAAGAGCTTTCTTTTGATACCACATAATACATTAAAAAATCATTTATTTTTTTCAACGACAGAAAAATCGGTATTTTTTGAAAAACTAATCTGATTAAAAATTCCTGTCAGACTATTTCGGTTTTCATGAATGTACATTATTGAGATTTTTAGATCAACCCCTCTGGGAAATAAGGTGGGGGACCAAAAAATGTTGACATATTTTGGTGAAAATCCCATAAAAAATGTGTTTCAAAAATAAAAATTTGCTTGTTTATCATCGCATTAAGAGGTGTCATTTGATACCCTAAACAAAATTTAAAAAAAATAAATAAATTATTTTTTCATTTAATACATAATTGTTTATATTTATCTCGCGATGCATTATTTGAATTCTATATATTTTTCCTGTAATTGGGTCAAAGAGTTATAAAGACATGCCAAATTTCAACTTTCTTTGTTTAGCCGTTTGGCAACAATTTCTATCGTACAGACAGATAGACACCTAAGTGACGTTATTAGGGGCTTTTAGGTAGTCATGCCTACAAAACCCTAAAAATTATATCCATATACATCCATATACGTCCATATTTTATTTCAAAACATTACATTTTATTAGTAAAAACTTTTTCTACTTTTTTTAATAAAACTACGACATCGTCAAACTCAATCAAGCTTAAGTCATCCCACTCTATCTATAATATAGAGTTGATCGTATCTGTAAATTAGCTATTATAGAAAAAATAAAATAAAATAAAAACTAAAAGATGACTTTTTTTCATTTATACCAGGTCGACAAGTATGAAATGCGGATTTTTTTTTAAAAATAAAACACATTAAACTCAAAAGAACAGTAAAAGTTTATTTATTCAAAGTATGCTCCATTAGAAGTTATACATTTTTCACATCTTTCAGGCAATTTGTGAATACCTCGCCAGTAGAATTCTTCCCCTTTCCCCGCAAACCATTCATCTACTCATTCTATCACATTTTCATAGGAACAAAAGTGCTGCTCGGCAAGTGCGTGACCCATCGATGCGAACAAGTGGTAATCTGAAGGGGCCAATTCTGGTGAGTAAGCGGCATGGGGTAGCACTTCCCACTTGAGTGCCTCCAATGTGTTGCAAACTGCTTTTGCCTTATGTGATAGATTACCTTGTGCTGTCTTTTTTCGTATTCTGGTCGTTTTATGAGCAGCGAATGGTTCAATTCGATCAGTTGTTGTTGGTAGCGTTGGGTATTAACTGTTTCACCAGGTTTTAACAATTCATAATAGACCACACCCTTTTGGCCCCACCAAGTACAGAGCATTGTCTTTTTGCCAAAGCGATTCGGTCTTGCAGTTGATGTGGATGGTGAGCCTAGGTTCACCCATGATTTTTTGCGTTTGGGATTTTCAAAATAAATCCATTTTTCATCGCCAGTAATGATACGATGCAAAAAAGACTTTCTTTTGTATCGTGCAAGCAAAATTTCACAAGTGTTTTTGCGTTTTTCCATCTGCCTCTCAATCAATGCATGTGAAACCCATCTGCCGACTTTCTGGATCTTACCTATCTCTCGTAGGCGATTGGAAACAGCTTGTTGACTAACGCCTAACTGCTCTGCTAGTTGTTTTTCTAATTGACTATCGTCTTCCTGTAGCAATGTTTCCAATTTTGTATCTTCATATTTTTTTGGAGGTTTTCCATGTTCTTTGTCTGTAAGATCAAAGTCACCACTTTTGAAACGCCGAAACCATCGTTCACACGTATCTTACGATGGAGCATATTCACCATAAGCTTCTCGAAGCAGTTGGTATGATTCAGCAGCAGTTTTTTTCAAAGGAAAACAAAACAGTAGTACTATCCGCGAATGCTCTTTATTTGGCATAAAATTTGACATTTTTAACACAGTAAAACAAAACTATATGATCACTTTTCAAATTATAACCTATACGCATTTGACACTTAATGATAACTTAACAAAACGCCATATGTGTTGAAACTTTGAACTATACACTCAGTTTGCGCGGCAAGTTTGAAAAAAATCCGCATTTCATACTTGTAGACCTGGTATTTATCTACGACCATCAAATAATAAATGCATTGTGTGTCGAACAGTAAATACATAATACTGTTCATATTGCAACAAGTGTAAAAAAAGTGGAACGCATGCGTGCTCACCCAAAAAAAATAATGTCTTTTTAAACTGCCAGTTTTTATTTAGACTAACTAACTTAGCTAACTTAGTTAGTTAAAATGTTTGGCGCTCAGCAATAATGACTATTTGCGCCTCACATAGCCCATCTTTATAACTAGAATATTATTTATTAAGTTAAAATAAATAATAATATTTTAAACAATGTTGTAGATTACAATATGCTGATGGTTTGGTAGTCATCTTGTGACAGAATTTCTGTGTTTTTAAATTAAATTTACTTATTTGTTAATAATAAAACTATATAGTTGTAGATCTTAGTACATAATCCTAAAATTATTCAGTCAATCATTGGCAAAAATGTATTTACTTACTTAATTTTCCACAGACATGGCAAGTGAAGTATTTAGAGCCCTTACGATAGCTCACTGCGGGGCTCCACGTGAAATCTGAGCTTTCTTTAAAGACGGTCCTGATATGTGGTTAAATTCGTTTAGTGTAAATATATTTCAAATTCCGAACGGGAAAAAGTGAACATTCGCGCGAAAATATTCTGTGATGTTTGCTTGCCATCGTTTTTCTGTTATTATATTTTGTATCGACTTATTTACAGGTAGTATTTTTTTAGGTATAGAAATCTCACTTATGAACACTATAGCAGAAACAGCAAATTTTACTGTAATATACTCAGTTTCAAAAAAACCACAAGACTGGGGATATTTGCCTGTGAATAAGACCCCAACTGGTCTAATGAAAACATTACTAGACGAAGAGACAGATATTGGTCTAGGTGCTTTAGCTGGTTCGCCTTACAGGCACCTATATCTGGATACTAGTGTCCCCTATCTAGAAGAATCAACAACATGGTGTATACCTCACGCCATGCCCGAACCAAAATGGAAATGTCTTCTAATAATCTATCATATTTCAACATGGTTTTCAATATTTGTTTCCTATATCCTAATAAGTATTGGAGTTAGGTTAGTTAGCCAAACAGAAGAATCAACATCTTATCAAACATTAAGCAGCATCCTACAAAATTCTTATTCTATAATGTTGGGGATAACCGTAAAAACACTGCCTCGAACAACGAGAACAAGAATAATAATCATAATATGGACTTGCGTTTGTTTGACTCTAACAGCTGCTTATCAGAGTTCGTTGATAAGCTTCTTAACTCAACCTAGTTTTGAAAAACAAGTTGAAAAACTGGAAGAACTGAAAGAAATGGGTTATAACTTTAGTTTGGTACCACCCATTTTTAAGTTTATCACACATCCTGAAAAATATCCACCAGCATATAATTTACCACACTGGGAACGTTGCGAGAATGTCAAGGAATGTTTAGATAGAACGGCTTATCAAAGAGACTCAGTAGTGGGGGTAAGTACAAAAATAACCCTTCTATCTGTAAAGGATTGAGTGATTTCTCACCTTTGGCTGAGAGCACCTCCAGAGTTTTCGATTAAGGCAGACTCTTTCAATTTTTGCCTAGTACTATTAACGTCCGAATTATATATTTTGTGAAATATTATATCTCCTTTATACTAATACACAATATATTATGTATTGTAAAAGGCGCGCACGCAGGTATTTTTCTTGGGGCGAGGGGCTCAGAAGACAAATTTATTTTAAAAGGGTAGGAATCGGTGGGCACCTAAAAAAAGTCCTCACCTCCAAAATACAAGTTCTGACCTAAAAACAAAGTGCCAAGCTCATAATCATTTACTTAATAGTACAACTGATCTTCACTTAGTAAAATAGGCTAGTATAATATTATTAATTTTCGTTCCCATAATGTCACTATTAGCTTATTTTAGTTAATTGTGAAACAGTATGACACAACGCTGTTTTACTAAATTTGACATTTATAAAGAAAGTGCGACATATCACTCAGTGACTGTGTTAGAACGAGAAGCATGATTTGTTGGTGTAACAGTGCTTTAACGTTAGTAACAAATAGTTTACACTCAAAGTTCGGGCCAGTTTCCATATAACATAACCTAACTTTTCGTGAAGTTATGTCAGTTACAAAATGTATTGTTAAATTAATTAGATATTTACTAATCTGTTGTTGATATAAATCTTAACTGAAGTATCGTGAAGCAATAAAAATAAAAAACTTGTAATTCAGCAGAAATACTGCTACATTTTGCAAATGTAGGTTGTAAATCATATCTTAACAATTCGAATATACATTACTGTTTTTGAAAACCTATCAAAAATGTGTCTCTCATTCATTATAACCAATGGGTTTTTCCTAGTTTTGTATATTTGTCGAGGCAAGTTACGATTCCTTAATTAGCGTATTTCACGAATATCTCTATTTTGTTTTGGCCCATTTCATACTACCTAATATTGATTCAAATTTTGAGATTAAATTGCTTAATATCAGTGATAATATAACCCCCAAGTACTACTAAATAATCACTACAAACTTCACTAAGTAATATTGGGGTATATTAACACTAATTTCGTATTATGAGCAGCAGATATTTAGTAGTGTCTAGTTGCATTCGCTAGTAGTACTACTGACATTAATAAAAGATTATGAGCTTGGGCCAAAAGGTCCTCACTTACAAACTAAAAGTGATCACCTAAAACAAGAATTTGATGTGAAGTGTGAATTTTCACACATTTCAGGGTTTTGCAGGTATTTAGTAAGTGAATGATGATTATTTTGGATACGAAAACAAATTTTATATTAAAATATTTTTTTTGTTAATTTTAATTCGAACGCCTAATACCATTATTTAGGTTTATAAATATGTGCAGTATTTTTTTTTTTTTTATATATAACAAGGTTCATTAAGAATTTTAAAAATTGCGCCTATGGCTTCCATTGGTTGTTATAAGTTCCGCCCCTCTGATTTCGTGTACATTGAAACAGAATTAAATTATAATTTAAACAATTTCCACTGGTTATTCAATTTACGCTTTTAAAAATTAATTGAAACATTTGCTAAAATATAACTATAATTTTGAAAAAATAATTTAAACATATAAAAATTAAAAAAAAAAAAAAACAAAAAATACTACTGTCTCTTCTCGCAGGGTTCGATACCTTTCGGATCGAGTTAATTGGATGAAAAACCAGCGTCAAAAACCACTACACCAGCATACACGTTCGACTGTAGCGTGTTACAAGGCAATAACTTGTGTACATTATTAGCCAAAAATCACAAAAAATACGTTTTTTTTTTTCCAAAAACGTAATCTGATCAAAAATTCCTGTTGCATTATTCTGGTTCACACCATTGTACATTACTTAGAATTTTTTCAGCTTTTTAGTTTAAACCATCTGGGCTACAGGGTGTGGGACAAAAATTTTTTTGCACAAATTGGCAAAAATCGCTTCAAAATAATTTATTTTGCAAAAATAAAAATTTGATCGTTAATCCACGTACCAAGGGCTTTCATTTGACACCCTACTCAGAATTATAAAAAAAATATATTTTTTTTTTTTCGATGAGCTCATATTTGTTTATATTTTTAGGGGGATATGTTTTTTAGATGTTTTAGTATTTTTTCTATGTGCGGGTCAAAGAGTTGTATAAGCATGCCAAATTTCAACTCTCTAGGTTTAGCCGTTTGGCTACAATTTTTACCGAACAGACAGACAGACAGACAGACGAAAAAATGACGGTATAAGGGTTTTTTGGTCATACCTAAAAGACCCTAAAAATATCCTCATTTCCAAAATACATCTTTTGACCTAAAAAAAAAAGGTCCTGACTGCCAAAATACAAATGTTGACCTAAAAAAAAGATCCATACATCTAAAATACAAGTATTGACCTTGTCAACACTTGTATTTTCACAAAAACTAAATGTTTTTTTAGCTCTTGGGGGAATCTTGCGACTTTTGTCATGATGACAGCGTAATATATTTTTTTAAACTGACTATTCCACTTATATATTATTCCGTTACTAAGAGGACAAAGTACTTTATGCCACAATAGCGCAATATATGCGCAATCATGAATTCTTAACATATCGAAAAAACCTCATTAATTATAGGATGAACCAATATAAACACATTAAAAATGTTCTAGGTGCAGAGAATGTATATGGTATATTCCTCCAAAACATACATCAACAAAAAAGGGGAAAATTTAGTATACTGGTCCAAGGAGAACATTGTTTCCTACCCAATAGAAATGCTAATGGTTAAAGGTTATCCATTACATCGAAGAATAAACCAGATAATACATAGAATAAGTGAAGCTGGACTCATCAGTAAATGGATAGATGACTTTTTTGTTGATCCAGGGATAAAAGCTGATGATGATGACGATGAATATAGCGTTATTTTAACAATAAGACATTTGGAAGGTTGCTTCATTATGCTGGGAATTGGACTGGGGTGGGCTGGTTTAGTTTTCATTTTTGAGATATTGTATTTTAAATGTAAGCAAAAAATAAAATAAAGAATTTTTAAAATGCAGTTTGTTACATTTCAATAGCACCTACATACCGAACAAACACAAGTTTGAAATCCAGGAGCACCGACGAAAATAAATTAACACAGTGGCGTGACATGTCATATGGTGTGCGGTGTATCTAGAATTTCAAATTTTTCAAAAAATTAAGACAAGGATTTTGTAATTTACTTTTTTATATTATTGTTTTTTATAAATAATTTTATTTATTTATATATTTGAATAATTATTTAAATAATGAAACTGAAGTACAACTACAAAAAGTTCAAATCACAATCGAAAAAATTGAGAAGTTTTATCAAATAATACCAATACTTGTGTAAGAAAATAATCTACAACCATAAACAAAAAATAAATACCAAAATGTAAAGAAAAAACGACAGAAGATAAACTGTTTTAACTACAATTATTTGTAGTTAAAAAATAAGCTACAACTTTAACTATGTAAAACCAGTGGGGAAAGGAGACCTCCACTAGACCCATAAAAAAATAATAATAAAAATAAATAAAAAAGAATTTAAATAAAATAAAAAAAAATAAAAAAATGTAGGTAAATCTTCAAAAATGCATCAGATTATGTTCTATACAAATTTTTGTTCAAGGCTTGGTTTACTACAGTCTATTCCAAACGATTAGGCGGAACTAACCAGAATTTTCATTTTTGTAAGTTGTCATTAGCTATTTTTTTATATATTGAAGTTGGCTTTTCCTGAACAAAATAATCAAAAGCTTCAATCAATCGGTAAAAATAACTAGAATTGAAACTCTAGTTCTGTCTAAACAAAAGGAACAGGCTTTAGTATTGATTTTTTTTTTTTTTTTATTTTAAAATTTAGTAACTTCCGTTTACGGATTTGGATCTTCATAAAAAAATAGAGTTCTATCCAATTAATTGGAATTTTTTTAGGGTACATTCGATTTGACGCTCCTAGTGTTCCGTGTGCGTTCTGTACACTCAAACTTGTTCGATTTGACGCTCGAAGTACACCCAATTACATTCGTTTTGCGATCGAGCGAGTATTTATAGTGCGCTATATGTGCTCGGGGTTTTAAAATCGAGTATATGGGGTATGACAGAAAAAAGAAATAAAAGTTTAAAATTAAATTATAAATAAAAATAATAGCCATAGACAAATAACAATAGACAATTAATATTTTTATTTGTCTATGGCTAGAGAGTACGGCACTTTTTCTAAATTCATCATCTTCATCATTGAAAAAGAAATCAACGAAAAACCGAAGTATATAATTTTGATGCATGACTGACGTGAACCAATCTGATAAGTAAAAAGGCCGCCTAAAATTGTAGGGTTAGATTTTGTAAACATTACGTCAGAACCCAAGCTCGCTCTGTGATCGTGTTGCTGCGCTCCGTCAGTGTTGTATTCATGACGTCACCAACAACTGTTCGCTCAGCCCACGCTCTACCCTCTACAACTTGAATGTACCCTTAGAATCAGAACGAACTCTCAAAGTAAAAAACACACACACAGACACACACATATGGACGGCACTTCTAAAATAGATTTTTTGCATTTCCTGGACCATGAAACGTGGTCATCAATCAAAATCTCGGTATCGAAAATTTTCGCTATTACAATACTTGCCCCTTACATATTAAGGTCGGCAAATAAAAATCGTTTAAAATTTTATGACAAATATCAGACACCATACGATACAAGTGTCTTTCAAATCGCTTGGTATGAAATAAATTTTGAGTACAATCGCAACCACGCATTTCACAGATAATTTTGTATAAATACTGTTTCTTCTCGAGTCCAAGGAGGAGGCACATGTCGCGTTTTCCTTCTGTGAGGACATCTATTATTGTACTTGTATGTTGCGTTTTTCCACTTACTATTAACAAACTAGCAGAACCCTTGCCAACAATGTTGGCAAACTGATATCGATTAAAAATCAATATAAGCAGGAATCAATTATTAAAATTTGCATGATTCTGCGTATATTAACAAAACAAAAACGTTTCTTGATTATACCTAAAAAATCTTAAAAACCCGATTAATACGTGTCGTTTAAAAATTAGTATCGGGCCGGACACGGTCCGCCGGCTAATATATGTTGTGTAACATCAATTCAACATGCAAAACATGCCCTTGACAACACGTTCTTAAGTCAAGTCACCGTATGTACTCACTGCAGACTGCAGAGCTCTGGTCTCAGTAAGCGAGCTACTTGTCGGAGTACGTCGTTCCCCATCACTCAATTCGTGACCGACCGCATGCCGCAAGACCCGCTAGCACCCAGGAACTTAGCGTTACGGTATGAGAGATAGACAGACAGACACTTGGGCTTTTATATATATAATGCTGGGAACTGAAATCAGTTTTACCCAGTTCCGGTTTTTGGGTATAACCAGGTACTTATTACACGGTATAACCAGGTAATTTTTGAGGAACCCGGTTCCAGAAACCCATTTTCGGATCCTGGTACCGAATACCCGATTTCTGATATCCGATTTGGGATACCCGTTTTCGGATTCCAGGTTCCGGTTAATCCATTTCGGATACCATGTTCCAGATACCCAGTTCCTGATTTTCTGTTTCGGATGCCCAATTTCGAATATCTGATTCAGGAAACCTGATAACGAATAGCTGGTTCCGAAAACTTTTTTCTTTGCACACCACTTTGATTTAACGGATAACCGATTCCGAATACGTGATTCTAGGCTCGGGTATTCGAAAACAAGTAAATCCAGAACCGATTATTTTTTTGCAAAGGTTCCGGTTATTTTTTTTTTTTTTACCTGTTTCTTTTCCGTCATGGTCGATTTCTGACAGCACTATTAACACAGTATGCACGTAGCCGTGTGGTTCCGCATGAGCACAAATTATTAGCTTGATTGTTAGAAAAAGCGCATAGCATTCGCGGATAGCATGCCAATATAAAATGATGAAGATAAATCAAATGACCTTACGTTATTAGATCAGGTTTGTTTTTTAAACTTTATAATCAGCTGTTGTACTTCAAATTTTACTTTTATTTGTGTAGCTCTGATCAAAAAATAAAATATTTCGAAATTGGTCAGCTAAACCTAGCTGCATTATGTACGTGCAACCCGTACATCCTTTTCCACACATACCTATTTACGGACACGACCAACTCTTTATATATATATACAAGATTGCTTTATATGTAATATTAATACATTTGTTCAACTGCTATAAAATAATTACATTATGATTTTATTTTTTCATTTTAATCACTGGCTCGATTCTATCCAATTTTCCTGGTAGTAAATATGTTCCCAGTCCAGCCCTGTTCTATGAAACCCTGAAATGTTAAATTTCACACTTCATATTAACTTTATTAAACAGTTTTCATTAACAAGAAAATGATATTATTTTAATTACTAAAACCGCGGAAGGTAACCATAAAATATTTAACGCCTCGTAAAATACTCTAGCAAAAACCAATAGAATGTTTCAATTTGCATTAATTGATCTTAAAGATTAAAACAGAATCAAATTTTAGTAAAACTGGCTATAATAAAATAGTTTACGATCATATTATTATAATAAAACTAATCAACTTAAGACATTAAAACATAAAACCAGTGAACAATTTTATCTGCATAACTATGTAGATAACAAATTACAGCAGCAATATTCCAACACAATGTGTGTGGTTTTCAATCAAGTCGAGTTTATTGTTAAGGCAGTGGCGTGTACTCCATTTGTGCAAAGTATAGATTTTTTTTCAATAGAGAAATTTATTGTGATGTTATTGTCTGTGCGTGAAACTATGACGTCACGCCTGTGGCGCTGTGTACCACGGTTCGTAAACCATATGGTTGGTGTCTCGAGGTCTCCATTCCAATATTTTTCTTGTCCATCATTATCCTCTACAGTGGCCGATATATTCTTTACGCCATGCAGATATAAACATACTTCGCATGCCAAAGACCCGAATTTGAACCGGCATTCGGCCAGGGTCAATGCATTGATGTTCGTTTTTGTTATCACCTTATTATTATTATTATTCGTATACTCTTTGCAGAGTCATGGCCATGATTGCTAGATTTTACATATTATCATTTATCACTTGGAATACATTAATCGTTCATCACATCGATACCTACTTTTGAACATAATTTTATCATGAATGTCCATATACAACGTCGATATTACGATAATCTTGAATACCTAATGATAAAAGGCAAAGTGGAAGGTATTAGACAAAATTACTATCATAAAAAAAATTACTACATAACATCTATCAAACATCATTGGTTACGATTACTCCGCAAAAAAAGATACGAATAAAAAGAAGATAGTCGACAGTATACGTCTTAAGCCCGGTCTTTCCATCTTCAAGTAAACCTCTAGGTAACTATCTGATAGATAAGGTTATCTGGAACTTCATCTGCTGACTAAATGTCAATACCAGTTAGTGAATTCAATACGTCAGTCTGATTATCCGTTAGAGCAGTGTTTCCCAACAACTAGTCCGCGAGATTTTTTTACCGGTTCGCAGTCCGCCGGTCTCCAGAATTATTTTTATGAGCAAGTTTCTAAAACAAATAATTATGTTAATTTATAAAATACAACAATAATTACTTTTCACAATAAACTATACATATATCAAAAATCTGTCCTTAATCTGTTAATTGCTTCAGTAATATTTTGTTTCTTTTTTCACTAATTATATTTGATTTTTTATTTGTGGCTTTTTTTTGTGTTTGTATTCAGTGAAATAAAAAATATAAAACTTTTGCGATACACATTTCTTACTAAACTTGCCGGAAACGCTGCGTTAGAGAACTTTCCGATAGATAAATTGGTATTGAAGAATGGCATGAAATTTATTCAGAACAGAAAATATCACATAACCTTATCTGTAAGATGGTTACCTAAAGGTTTACCTAAAGGTGGAAAGACTGGACCTTAATGTAATAGATATCATAAAAAGGCAATTGCTCTCAACGTGTTTCATCAATAATTCACAATCAAACATATGTGGTACAATAAAAAAATCGACTTTGAAAAAAACGCAGATTGAGTCGAATTTTTTTAGATGTTGTTACTTTTTACCGTATGGCAAACTATTTAACGATCAAGTCATAAACAACTGTAATATAAATGTTCTTATGGAAAAGTATTCACTTCATTCCATCGTTCTATCGGCTTGGGGTTTTATTCATTTTCATTCACAACAGTTTCTTCTTCATTAACATCATTGACTCTACAGCCTATACTGAGCATTGGCTTCCCGTAAGTTACGTCTTAATTCTGTCCTGTTCCGAACGACTTTCCACCAATTTTCATTTCCTAAAACTGCTAGAACGTCCTGCTAAACACCATCTTGCCATCTGCTTAGGTCTCCCTACTTTTTGCCTCCCTATCAGGTGAACGTCTAGTATGCGCTTAGCAGTTCTGTTCGCGCTCATCCTCATGACGTGCCCAAACCACCGAACTTATCAGATCTTTATATGTTGAACAATGTTCTCGTCATTAAGAGCCTCAAAAGTTCAAAGTTAAAGTGACTTCTAAGGTAAGGTATGGACCTTACGGAGGATTTTGTGTTCAAATGAGCCCAGGATATTTATGTCATTTTGTGATAGTCTCCATGTCTCAAAAGCATATACTACCACAGGTCTTATTAATGGCTTGTGGTATAGCTCAGTCGCTGAAACAGCGCAGTTCGTCATTTTGCGTCATAACTTCAATGACAAACTTAGTGACGAAAAAATTAATAAATCAATTTTTTTTTTTTTGCATGTGAATTATAGACTAATATTGCTCTTTACTCTTTTATTTTACTAAAATATACCTTTTGAAGTCATATTTAGTTTGTGTCCGATAGTCATTTTGAAGATTTACAAATTTTAACTCTTTACCGCATAGTGTGCCATATATGGCACATTCCGATTTTTATTTTTTATTTTACTTTTAAAACTGAATCAGGTCGGTCGCTATGGCGTAGTGGTCAGCTCATTTGACTGCTAACCATGGGGGCTCGGGTTCGAATCCCGGTGATGGCATGGATGTTTGTATTTGTTATAAAATTACTAATGTATCCATAATAAAAATAAAGATACCCTGGTTAATGGCCATCGTAGCTAAGACCAAAAATTAATTAAGAAAAAAAAAACTGAGTCAGAATGTTATTTCATGAATGTTCATATATGCTACATGCACAGCAATGGATCCTGCAATATCTCAAGTAATGGGCTGCAATAGATTTGAGGATATCAAGCGGAATTTGCACTTCAACGATAACTCTGAATTTATTGAGAAAGGACAACTAGAAGATACGACCTTTTCTTTAAAAAATCGAGGGCGACTGCTATTAATCCCTAATGAAGAACACCTAGCAATTGACGAGCAAATAATACGGAATCATTTTCTTTTGTAACATAATGTAGAATCATAATGTTACATGTATGGCACAAACCCTAAATTATTATTTTAATTATTATTTTTTCGTAAAAATTATAATTAATATTTTAAATATATTTTTTAAATTATTTTTTCTAACAATAAGAACCAATTCCTAATGCCCATGAATTATTTCAGCCAAAAATAAAAATTCATACAGTAAAGGGTTAAAAGTGTTTATTTAATATAGAAACATTTGTATTGGTATCCCTGAATAAAACGATGTTTACATTTGTCATTTAATAATACGTCTGTTGTGTTTTGATACTGATTTGTGTTCAAATATCTAACTTATAGTAATTTATAAAAGCGTTTTTTATTTACTTTATTGTTTATTTAGTAGTTTTGTGTTTAGTTATATATTTTCTTATTTGATTTTGTGTGTACTGCATAGTTTTTAGGTTATATTCAACTTATTTTTATTTTATTTTCTTTGATCATATTTTTGGATAACATCAGTCCTTTGTAGGACTATTTTGCCTATTAGAATAGTTTATTTGTTTCTATTCTGTTCTTATTCTTATATTTTCATTTCATTTCGATACAAGTGACAGCGTACCAATATTACATTCGTTAAATAGATGAATGTAAACGTACTAAACCTGACGTCACATTTTTTTGTGACGTTTCAAGTGACGCAACAGCACTGTTTCGGCAATTTCCCTATAGTATATGCACAGGTCTTGCTAACATTTTCTTAGCGTAAAATCACTACTATAGTCCGTTCAAATGTGAGTATGCAGTACAGGACATATGGAGTTGTTTTTTTTCATACTCTCTAATGGGTTTACACAATGACGCTATCCTTTTCTTGCTTGTCGACGTTCCCAGCTCTAAAACACGCTGATCTGTGAAGACGCAGTATTCTACAAATGGTCATTTGTTTTTGTTGGGTGTTATTTTGAGTTTTATAAGAGTTGATTTTTGTAAATCATAGGAGTTTTTCATATTATTATAATTGACACATTTGACACTTTTACAACATTAGGCAACACCACTTCCATTTGCCATAAAAACAATATTGCATTCTCACCTTTGAAAGGACTATATATGCACATCTTTTGAATTTAACGCACGGCACTGGATATCAGTCATATATCATAGAGAACTTCCGGTTAGTAGTCGCTGGCTCTATCAGTCTCAAGGATCCTAAAATTCCAAACATTCATACACCTTCACACATACGCTTTATGTAACTGTAACAAATTCTACACTATTAATTATATTTCTATTACAGGTTACAAGTTTTTACCGGCTTTTGTTAATGGCTATTATCGCGACTATTAATATGTGAATGGAGAAAGTATTTTATTTCAAATCCGTTTCATTTAGAGGATTTTTGTTTGTGAGTAGGATGTTATTTACAAACATATCAAGATAAGCAATATTAAGAATTTCACCAAAGGATAGAACAACAAAAAAATCCATATGGACACATTTTTCCTTCTTCACAGAGAGGCTAAACACCAGAGTTCTCAGAAGATTATCATACAAAATTAACAATACGAAATAAAATAAGGAACCATGTATACAACAAATTTTGCATTAATTTTTTATTTAATGGCATATTTTTATTTCTTGAGAAAAAAAAAAATGTTGGCGTCCATCATCTAGTAAAATAATGAACAGATATTTCCGTACGACGCAGCAAATTGGAGCTAAAGATATTATGCTAATTACTTCTACTTATTTTAGGATGATCAGACTTCCTGGTTTCCCGGGTTTGTCCCGGATTTGTGCACAATGTCCCGGAATCTCAAAAACGTTTTCGGGACACCATTTTGCCCCTTTTTATTGACCGGCGCATATAGTCTTTGTTGCTGTGCTCCAAAAAAAATTTAAGTAACTTTTTACCAACCGCCAACGTACAAAGTGATTATTTAATGGCGAGACGACGTCACCGAATTTTACGTGCCTCCTAGCAGAATACTATGACTATAATAACCTTGAAGAAAATTTGATTATGAAGAAAAAAAGATTATGCGAATGCGCGCATAATCGCCTGCTACGATGTGTATGAAACGGAAAATTATTAAAACTTCCAGTGACGTCGTCTCGCCATTAAATAATCACTCCGTATATAAGGGAGGTATTGTGATCATACCGATTTTGACATTTCGAGATTGTAATGGATCTCCACAAATTGAGGTCCCTACAAAACTTTTTGACTATTTTTAGCATGATGCCTGTCGGTCTGTCTGTCTGTCGGTCCGTGTACAAGTGCAGAGCAAATTCGGCTAATAGGATTTTTACGAAACTTCATATTTAAGCTTTTGACATCCATAGCACGAGTTGATCAACTTTTGATAAAAATAGGTTAGTTAGAAATGGGAGTTTATTACTGTCTTAGGATTTTTGCGAATATTTCACAACAGAGAAATATTTCGAAAAAATTTATTTAGCAAAAATTGCTATAAAAGCAATAACTAACAACTTTTATTTGAGACATTTTTTGATAAAGCAGCATAAATTAAACAAGTACTTTGTGATGGCACAGCTGATTTTTTTATATTTGCGAAGAAGGCACAATAATGTTATTATCCTTTTATACCGTTTTGTTCAAATGATTTTCAGGTACCTTGAGGTTCATTATTCGATATAATCTACCATTACAGTTACAAGTAACTATCATATTACATGTACTTATGTAATTTAAATTTATATCCTCAGTACAATATATTATTTTTATTCATTGTTACACAAGTTTTGGTAAATTTTTAATAGTTTATTTTGGTTTTTATTTCACACTTGCGATTTCCAATCGGCATATGAGAAAGTACCCATAATTTTTTAGCAGTTACTAAATACCTATAAAACCCTGAAATGTATGGAAACTCACGTTCCACATCAGTTATTTTTATTTCAGTTTGTTAGTTGTATACAACAAGTTTATAATTTGTGGGGTTAAACCTAGCGTTAATCTGGTTACAGATAAAATTACTGGCAAGATTTTAAGAAAGACGTAGAAAAAAATGGATATAAGGAATCCAAAATAAAACTAGTGAACAGTGAAAGAAATGACATGGATAGTCAGTCAACGCCGGCACTAGAATTTTTGCCACTACAGCAAGATTTTTTCTCGTTCTGATTTTAAAAGTGAAATACGGATTTGCTGTACGTGCATTAAACATTTTGGTGCCTTTCTAACTTTTGCACTACAGGCGAGCGCCTGCTTCGCCTTTTTGTAACGCCGGCGCTGACAACAATGAAGATTGGAAATAGAAAGAAGCATTGAATATAAAGACTACAGGAAGGAGGCTATGTGAATTTTTACATTAAAATTTTTTTGACGGAAACTACGCCATTCCAACGACCACAATGGCTATTGTGATTATTGACATTTATTTTGATAATTTAAAGTATATTCATAATTTATAAATCATAAATAAAAGACAGGGCTAAAATAGTTTTTAGTTATTTTATAATTTAATATTAAATTACGCATTTAACCTGAAATTTGCCATTTGTCAAAATAGTTATAGGCTATTCCAAACGTTTAGGCTGAACTTACTGAAATTTTTATTTTTGTAAGTTGTCATTAGCTCTTCTTTTAGGGTTTGAAGTAAGCTTTTGCTAAACAAAATTATCAAAAGCCTCAATTAATCTGTAAAAGTAACTAGAATTAAAAATCTAGTTCCGCCTAAACCAAAGAAACAGACTTTAGCTATACTGCATGTGGCCGATCAAGAACACAAAATGCCAAGACTATAGAAACAACTTTTCATTCGTAAATATTTCCCATTTATATTATGTAAGTGAATTAATAATATTTTGATAAATCATACACGTTACTTATGGAAAATGGCGTACTGTCATAATTTTCTGCTATAAGTTCTGTATGTATTTATTTACTTGTGCGTATCATTAATTTTATAATAATAAATTACAGATATATAATCAGTGGCAGCGCAAGCGCGGGGTCCGCCTCCCCCCAAATATTGCTCTGGCCCCCAGTTGCCCCCCCCCGAATTGGTTGGAGGAAAATATATTTTAGAAATAAGGATCTTTTCAGGTCATCACTTATACTTTCATGTGTAAATGACTAAAACATATTTCCTGGTCCCCCCCAAATTTTACTCAAAAATTTTTTGATCCCCCAGATTTTAAGAGCTAGTGCCGCCACTGTGTATAACAGTGTTTGAATGATTGTTAGTACAGTCTGTTCCAAACGGTTAAGCGGAACTAAATGGGAATTTAGTTCTTTTAGGTTGTCACGAGAAGGGACCTTGCTTGGGTTATTTCATTTTTCACGTTGGGATGTCAAAATTTAAAATTCCAATAATGAAACCATGGAAACGAATGACAGATGTCAAAATTAAATATTTTTTTTAGATATTTTAATGACAAAAAAATAAATAAATGTAAAATTTGTATTAAGAATGACACAAAAAATCAAAATATAAAGAAAATGACATTTTAAAATGATATTAACCGTAACCAAAAAATGTTTATTGTAATTATGATTTACAAAGCTTAAACAAAACGGCCGAAAGGCACGATTTAAACGATGAAAGTGACTAGATTGTAAAATCTAGTTCCGCTTAACCGTTTGGAACAGACTGTATCTCCTATCTTTAGCTTTTTTGAAAATATCAAGATTGGTATTTTTTCCTTTTTGTACCCATAACAATTATTTTAATAAATTACCCTACGCCACTGTACAGTCGGAAACTATTTTCCGCCATTTTGAAATACCATCCTGGTCTGTCCAATTAGCATGTAAGCCTCCTTCCTTTAGTATTTTTATTCAATGGAAAGACGTCATGATGCATTAGAAACCCATAATAATAAAAAAAAAAAAACATCCATATTGCCATGAAAAATAACAAAACAATTATTTATAGAAAAATTGTCATTTTATTTAATGTAATACAAATTGAAAATAGTTTTATAGCTTTTAAAATATATAAAATATAAACATGTGTCTGGATTATATGTGTAAAAAGAAAATATTAAAAGACGAATCCCACAGAGCATTATACAACATTATATTATTGAGTTTATGCTTCATGTTCGTGCAAACAGCGTTATCTACAGTGGTGAACGCACAGAAATACATGTTAACAGAAATTTCAAAAGAAGATCCTGGATTTACTGGAAACCCATACATAGCGATTTGTATATTCTTTTTCATTTTCGGCATTTTTAACTGGCTTGCTTCTTCAGTAGTAAAACCAATGGGACCAAGAACAAGTTTATTAATCGGTTCAATCATTTTTACATTATATCACGTGCAGTTTTTCAAACCGATAACTTGGTTATTATATTTTTCATCGCTGCTTCTAGGCATTGGGGGTTCAATATTTTGGGCAGGACAAGCATTATACCTTTCAGTAAACTCTAATAAGCATACAATATCAAGGAACATAGGAATATTTTGGGTTTTCTGGCAGACATGTATGCTTTTTGGTAATTTATATTTATTATGTTTCTTCAAGGGTGATAAAATGGATTGGAAGACAAGACAACATGTCCTTTTTGTTTTGATTGGAATATCTACTTGTGGAATCATTGCTGCTTTATTAACAACCGATGGTGTTTATCAAGATAAACCATTAGGTAGCCTTCAAATATTTTTACAAGCATTAAAACTGTCCATCCACAGGGATATGTTACTGATATCCTTGCCTGGTATACACACAGGAGTATCTTATGCATTTATTACAGGAATTTACAGCAATACCCTGGCTTTCGATGAGAATATTCAAATGGCAAATATCACCGTCTTGGCTAGTTCTGGAATTTTAGTAGCCATTGGCAATGTTTCTGGAGGTTTCTTGCTTGGAATTTTTGGAAATAAAATAATAATTTGGGGACGTTATAAAGTTGTTTTAATTGGATGTCTTTTTCATGTAATATGTGGAATTGTGGTTTTTCTTAATGTACCAAATAAAACAACCATAGAACCAACTACCGAAGTAACAATCTTCAAAAACAATGTTATTGTTGCTTTAATCTGTTCCTTCTTTATGGGTTTTGCTGATGCCTGTTTCAACACACAACTCTATGGAATTATTTGGACTGTTTTTGTTGATAAAAGAACAGAAGCATTTTCTTTATTTCGATTTATACAGAGCTATGCAACAGCATTTACATATATTGCTACATTGCTTGGACTTTATGTAATAGTTGGTTCTTTTATAGTAACTGCTATTGCTGGAACTGTTGCATTTTGTATTGTTTGTAAGAAAAGCACGTACATACCGACAGTTGTAAACGAAGAATCAATTGAAAGCATCGAACATCCAGAAATTTAAAGACAACTTTTTGTAATATTCTTCATGTTTCAAATAAACAAAAATTAATAACAATGTTAAATATCAATAGTGTAGATCTGTCAAAATAAATATTCAACAAAAGAATTTGTTTATTTTAATTATAGACATAACTGTTTTGTGATCTAGTAACCCATATTTGTTTTTCTCTTCTCGGGTACTGTCAGTCAGGTTAACTTTTGCCCACTAGCTATCTTTGGCCTTATCAAGTATCTTATATACCAATATAGGCTATTCCAAACGTTTAGGTGGAACTAACTGGAATTTTCATTTTTGTAAGTTGTCACGAGCTCTTGTTTTATGGTTTGAAATAGGCTTTAGTTAACAAACAAAATTATCAAAAGCATCACTTAATCGGTAAAAGTTACTAAAATTGAAAATCTAGTTCCATCTAAACGTATTTTCTGACAAGTGATCTAAGTCAAAAATCTTTACAAACCAAATATATCACTTTGTGTTATATCGTTCTATATTACAATAGTGCGGAATTGTTTTTATAAAATATTCGAAAAACTTAGTAGAATGAAAAATATGGTATTTAGTATTTGCACCGACAAGAATAAATCACAAAATATTATGAAGCAAAAAGAAAAATAATATAATCTGTCTCATTTTGTAATACGAAACTAGATCTGGTTACTTTGGTGACTGTTGTGGTGTAAATAGACTTTTATGGAAACATGTGAACTTGTAAACATGGCTTTTAAATATTTGGTTAAGTTTTATTATATCGAGGTTTTATTCACTCAAAAACTATGTATGTCAGATAACAAATTGACATGTCAAATTGTGATAGACATGTCAAATATTTTGAAAGGTGCCACTTCAGAATTACCACCCTAAGATGATATTTTAAATATACAACATGGATCTTACTAGTATTAGCTAAATAAATAAACTATTATTATTATTATAAAAAACGAAATTTCCCTCTTAGTTTTGTATTACAAAATGAGACAGATATAATCCGTCTCAATTTGTAATACGAAACTAGAGTCTATTTCAAAGTAGAAAAAAGTAGATAGCGCTGCGAACCGAGTACGATTTACACTGGACAAATACAGTATAGCGGGAAATTTAAAATAAGTTACAACTAGGGCATGGGCGTAGTAACTGGGTTAGCAAGTGATTTTTTTTTAAATATGAAAATGGTTAATAGGGTATTGAAATAAACAAGGCAGATGTTAAATACACTTATTTATACGACATTAATTCAGTTTAATGGGAAATATGAAAATTTTTAAAAATGATGTACTATATAACAAGAGAGATTTGCAAAAGAGTTTAAATAAAGCAATAAAACAAACAATATGTCTTCAGAGCCAAAGTTTCTTATTTAAATAATTATTGTAAATAAAAATTAAAAATATATATTTTTTTTATATGTATATATGAAGGTCTAAAAATTATATCAATAACTTCTTCTTTGGGCATAATCAGCTGGGCTGTCTTTTGGCCTCACATTAGTCCTCTCTCTTGATCTCTTAATTGTCAAGTGTCAAAAGATATTTATATGTCAGATAACCTAAAAAATATATAATTGCGTAAAAACAAATTACATGGAGAATGTTCTCCATAAAATCTACGCCAAGAATATAAATAAAAGTCTAAATATGTAAATAATAACAAAATATATGAAAAAAGTATAAATAATATATTAATAAATAATATATATTTCCAATGTACGACACTGAACATCGGTCAACTTGGATTAAAAACAATATTTTAACAGTGTAATAGGGATGATGATCTACACCAATCCGAAGCAAGGACAAGCAGCTCCTATCTTCTTACACACATTTTTCTACTTTGAAATAGACCATAGATCTGGTTACTTTGGTGACTGTTGTGGTGTAAACAGACTTTGCCGTATCCGTGTGAACCAATACTATGATAATATTATAAATGTATTGTCAATATACAACATAAAAAATGAACTTTCCCTGTTAGTTACGCATTACAAAATGAGACAGATATTATAAGCTGTTCACTTTTGTAAGAACACACTAGATCTGGTTATTTTGGTTACTTTTATGGTGTGTTACTGACTTTAAATGTCAATTAAAAATATTCCTTACGCTGTAAAACCGACTTTAGGTTGATAAGGTTATGATCATTATAATTAAGATATCATTTTTCAATATGACATATGTCAAATGGATTGACATTTTAAAAAAGTGATATTTTTTAATACCAACATGACATACAGCTTCAAAGGTGCAAACTATTGAAAACAAAATTCCCTCTTACTTTGTTGTTACAAAAGTGAACAGCTTATAATAACATACCATAAGAAAGTTATTCATTTTTAAATATTAAGGGTTCATTCGATTTGACGCTCCGAGTGTTCCAAGCACGTTCTGTACGCTCAAACTTGTTCGATTTGACACTCGGAGTATACCCAATTACATTCGTTTTGCGGTCGAGGGTGTATTCAGAGTGCGCTCTATGTGACCGGGGTATTAACCTAGAAAGCTGTATTCTGTTTGTAAACACAACATAAAAATTATTAAATACACCGTGCGTAAAATTAACATGGAAGAAACAGGATTATTTTCTATTTGTAGATATTAAGAAACTCTCAATGTTGGCAAGGTACCATAATGCTATCATAAGCTGTTTTTCGAGTTTTATTTCGGGATTTCCAATACTATTTCTAATGCTATGAAGATAATGAAGATAATGAATCTGAACAAGTAATTTTAGAAAAAGTGTGGGGGTTTGCAGAAAATACGGTGCCAAATTTTACAAATCGTCAATTCAAATCATATATTCGGGTATCTTCTACAGTTTTCGAAAATGTTATTGGAAAACTGCAAGCAGTGCCAGACGAAGTTCATCTGAGACCAGGGGGAGACCCTGGTCTCTTCAGCTAGCTGATTAGTTTATGAATCGTGTACCTACTTGTTGTCACTGATAGTTTCAAGAAAATGCGTTAAATATGAACGGAAAACATGAATTTCGTTTCACCCGCGCGCACAATTTCATTATACCTTTGGAACTACTGAACCGATTTTATATTTCCTTATTTTTGTTTATATTGTTCTCCGTGAACTTAGGCGGTGCACGTGACTCCAATCCACCTCTTCTGTACTCCACTGCACATTTTATTAAAAGGGCCCAGTTTGACTGGTTTTGCTCCGGGTGCCAAAGAAGCTAGCGCAGGCTCTGAGAGATATTCGTGCACGATATTAGTTTCATTGAATTTGGTGAATAAAGTGAATGCTCCCACCTAAATATACTTCACCGTGATTACAATATTGTCAGCCAGACAAATTTATCATTCGCAGTAAAACTGTTCTTGCAATTATTCCGCAACGTTTAATACCTTGTTAGAAACTTCATCCTCAAACAAAGCTAATTTCCTTCTTGTCCAACCAAATGTAATTTCCACAATGACCTAATCTCAACCTGAATCCCATCAGTAGAAGGTGACTTCTTGGCCTTAGCACAAGATATAATCGACAAAAGTCTATTAACATGTTACTATTTGTTTCTTGATGATATATTTGACATTTTTTAAATTAAATTAAACAGATTAGAATCTTTCAGTATGTCATTCGTTATAATTGTCAATAATTTTACTTTCATATTCCATATAAAGACTATAATTTTTACCTGTACATACGTGTGAATGAGATAGTTAAAATATTAGGCTAGGATAATTACTTCTGGTTTCAAAGGTGATTGAATTAGTGAGCTTGATATGATGTTCGCTTTTGTTTATGAAATGGACTATTGTCACTTTCTACTGGACAAGTAGTTACACAACACATGAATGTGATCATATATTGGAGTACATATTTATTTCTGAACATATTTATTTCTGAGAAAACTGCAAGCTTATATTAAAAACTAATTCGAATATATCTATATGATACCCGTTTTAGATCCGCCGTGAAAAAACGAATACGGATTTTTATTTTATTCGGATCATCTGAGGATAAGGATATTCGGCACACCAATAATTTTAATACATCATAGTTAGGTACAAAATGGAGCCTGCAGTTACAAATCAAATTTAATTTTTGGGCTTATGAATAAAGGTCACTCTAATGTACACTGAACTTTTAGCAAATGTCATCTTTTTCAGCAAAAGTATGAGCAATTAAATGTAGGCAGGATATAGTAGTCAACAATGTCCTTCTGTCGAAAGTTATCCCTCTCTACATAATTTGATCAGGATAATGAAAGTGACGAGCGGCTAGATATGCAAGTCAGCGTTGCCAGATGTACGATAATTATCAATTTTGTACGACAATTTTACAGTGGATACGATGTACGATAATGCATGTACGATAATGCTTAAATGTACGATAATTTGATTTTTTTTTTTTAATATGATCATTGATTAAAGAATTATATAAAGATACCCAAGTACACCATCTAAGAACGGGTACGGCAAAACGTACAAAACGCATATGCCATTCATTACATTTATGTGCTAGAGAAGCCGGCAAAAAATTACCAAGGAGATGTGAAGATATGGCGAGAAATATATATGGTTTCTTTAAAATTAGCGCTAAGAGGCAGGCCATGCTAAAGGAGTTCCAGATTTTTTGTAATGTAGATCCTCACAAAACTCTTTGACCTGTACAGACTAGGTGGTTGGTTATCTTTGTTATCCGTAGTCAGGCGAATTTTGGAACAATGGGAACCACTAAAATTATTTTTTACTAAAAACTATATGGAGCATCGTCTTCTTGTGAAGAAATTTATAATGCCCTTCATAATACCGAAATAAAATTGTTTTTTAAGTTTTTGGAATGGGTCTTACCGAAATATGTGGATGCAAATAAATATTTTTAAAGTGATAGGGTAATAATATTAAATTTACATGAAAAAATGACTGAAACATACACAGATTTACTACTAGCTTACATGGAACCTAATTATATAAGACAAACAGATAAAGAGAAAATTGATTCCACAAACAGTTCCAAATTTATTCGACGTGAAAACACATATTTAGGAGTTAATGTTTTACAGAATATTAATTCTATAACTGATGCGACAGCAAAACTAGATTTCTATGAAAGATGCAGGCGTTTTTTAATAACAGCGTGTGTCGAAATTCGAAAAAGATATGATTTTAATAATAAAGCTATATTTAGTAAAATAAACATGTTATCTAAAAAGAACATTGAGAAATATGACACGTTATTACCGTTAATCACTACTGTTATTCTTATTTGTGATCCAAAAAGTATACAAGAGCTTCAAAGAATAGATGATCAGTGGAGAAATTTGAAAAAAAATTAAATTCTTCCCGAAACAGAGAAAATTGATAAATTTTATTACGAAATAAGCAGAATAACAGAATTTACTGGAGAACCACTGTTCCCAGACTTAAGTAGATTTGCAACGAATATATTGTCGTTACCACATTCAAGTGCCAGTTGTGAGCGTGTTTTCTGGGAAGTAAATTTAATAAAAACTAAATCAAGGAACAAACTCTTAACAAGTACACTTAATGGAATTATACTTTCGTCCCAACATGTTAATTTGGAAAATGGTTGTTATAATTTAAACCCTTCAAAAAAAATGTTAGGATCGATGACATCAGCGAATTTATATACCTCAGGACAAACGCAACAAGTAGACATTATTGCATTTGAAGAAGAAGAAGAAGAAGAAGAAGATTAGCTTAAGTGTGTTTGTATCAATCTATACCTATGGTTTGTATTTAATCTTGTGAATTTCTGAATAAATTTTGAATATATGTAAATAATCCTAAATAAATCATTTATATAACTGTATTTCATAAATCAGTAATCGATTTTTTTTTTATGTAGATACGATAAAAATTGTACGGTTGCATAAATGTACGATTAAATACGATAATTTTGCAACATTTGTACGATAATTCCCCGCGGTTCATCTGGCAACGCTGATGCAAGTGCTTCGGGGGCTCGAAATGGAAAATTACACGAACCGGAACGCCATCAATTTTATTGTGCGACCAGAATCAAATTTATTGTGCGATTAAGCAATACAACAGCGGTTCTTGAACTTGTACTATACGACGATCCCTTTGAGAAAGATTTTTTCTATGGGCTCCCTAAAAACTCTCCCAAATGATTGAGATGAACAAAACGTAAATTTTATTTGTTTAATTTTTGACGAGCTGTTTAACGATTAAATGCGGATTTTTAACAATTCGAAATGATAATTAAACTTGTTTACTTACAACAAAATTATTAGTGGCGATATTTGCTGCTGCTTGTTTGAAATAAGTTGGATGGATTCTTGAGATTGCTGCAACGCTCTCCGTGTTGCTTTTGTATGTCAATCCGACAGCATTACTTCTTTTTTTCATGCTCAAATTACTATCTTCAATTTTCGCCGAAATTGTATGTCTTGGAAAATGTAAGATGGTCCTTTTTCTTTGGATAATAACGGTAAAAAGATTTTGTGAATGACTATTAATGTTGTCAAATAAGATTTGTTACCTATAGGTTGACATCTTCTTCTTTAATATACTCATAAACATTCGGGAATATTTGCAAATCTTTTTCAACCAACCGCGTTTGCCACAGCAATATTTTCTTTTAAAATAACTTCATAAGCTATCAACGTCCATAAGCTGTCCTTGCAAAGATGTGTTCACATCGTTTAACAGAGACAAAATATCGCCAAGTTTGCAAGTTTGGCTTCATCATCTTGAATCATCGTCGAACAAGAATTATTTAGTTGAAGAATAACTTAGCGTAGGTCGAACAATTGTATAGTATTTTGCCCCTCACAGCAAATTCAGACAGACAGACGGACAGACAAACCGACAGACAGCATGCTAAAAATAGTCAAAACGTTAGGTAGGGACCTCAGTTCGTGGAGATCCATCGAAATCTCGAAATGTCAAAATCGGTATGATCACAAACCTCCCTTATACATATATGTTGGCGGTCGGTAAAAAGGATAACCTAGATAAATTTTGTTAGTTCCGTAAGAGTTGAAATAACAAGAAAATAAATAATTGTTAAAAACCGTAGCGAACATTACATACATATTCATAAACAACAAAGTAAATGAAATATTAAAGTTAATGAAGCTAGAAATAGGTTATGTAGGAGCCATCACGTTGCAGTCAGTAAATAAGTTATAGTCCATTCGTAAATAAATTTATTAATATCAGTTCCATTTCTCAAGTGACCATTAGTAGCCACTAAGGTTTGCACATAATTTAAGATAACCGTTATATTTATGCATATCCCGCGCCGAGATTATTTCAAGTGACTTGCAAAGTATCGCACTCCACGTTCGCTCCACCACTAGCGGTGTTAATTGCATAAGTGTATTGTTTTAATTCAGATAACACGGCCCGACAGCATAATAACATACGCAGCTTTGAACAATCAATTATTGATAAGTGTTAGATGCATATGTTTATTACTTTATGAATATTTCATCAGGTTACTTTATTTGGTTTTGTTTTATTTGTTCTGTTAACTTTCATTCGCATTAGTAGAAGACGGAAGAATAATAAACAAGATACAAGAAACTTAATATCTTGCAAATGAGAAGGAAGTGCAAACATTGTACAGTGTCCCAGGAGTAATTAATTTTAAATAAACAAAAAGTTATATCAACATAGGTCTGATTCGAAAAAGTTGACAAAAGCCAAGGCAAAAGCTAAGCATGGCAAGAGCTAAGTTTCCAATATTGCGTCGTGCATTTTGCGTTACTGCATCTGAAATTTCTATTGGTTGGTTTCAAATATCTTGTTTTGGCACAAATGTCATTGCAGCGACGTAGAAAATTGAACACTGCAGAACTTTTTCTAAGCAGTAGAAAATGAAATTTCGTTTTAGACAAAAACAGACTGACTTTTGACTATCGTAGTGCAGACAAGAGTGTTTTGAAAGCAACTTGACAACTTGGCTATTTATATATTTGTTAGTAAAATTTCATAGATAATTTATTATTAGTATTACAAAAATTTAATGTTCACTTAAACCTAACCTCTCTATTAAAATTTCCCTGTTGCATATTTTTAATTCTATACTTCATTTTTTTTATGAACGAAGTGTGGACAAGAGCAAGAACGTGCAAAAGTTTACACTGCAAAAAAATAGATTTCTGTCTCAACTAATTCTATTTGTCTCTGTTATTTTAACCCAAATTTGTAAACATAGGCGTACAAACTAAGTTTACAGTAAATATATTACTACCTATTATTTCTAATAAGTATATGTTTAAATAATGTTAGAAATAGAAGAATATAAAAGCCAGTGAATAAATAGATTTGAAATTAATTTAGAATATATATTTTAAGAGAAATATTTTAAAATGAAGTAATGTACGTACGCCTATGATACCAAACACAACAGTTGTTTTGCTGTCAACTGTCATATTCTTTACTGTCAACGAGCGCTATAATAATAATGTGTGTTGCCATTATATGTATTTACGTCCGTATTATGAGTGTGTTATAGTGTCGATTAAATATATACCTGAAGTGAAGAAGAATCCATTGATGATTCGGACAATATTATTTTATATATTTTTCTTAATTATTAAGTTTTATATAAATAATAAATTTTAATTAAATTTTCAATTGTTACATTATTTTATATATGTATTGGACAAGTTTGTATAAACAATATTTTAAATACATTTTAAATTATTTGAAAATAAAATTAGAATTATTGAACTTATTTTCAATTAATTTTAATTATTGAACTTTTCTTTTATCTATATTTTACAATTTATTTAGTAATTAAGAATAATAACAATTTTATGAATTTAAATTATAACTTTTTTAAAATCATTAATTTTGAAACGTCAAATTTGAATTTACCGCAAAATTTATTAAATTTTAAATTATAAACTTTAATTTGATACAATGTGAAACCGGCCGCGCTCGCAGCGCCATATACTTCGTTCTTTAAAAAAATAGAGTATAGTAACTTTTACCGCTTAAGTGAGGTTTTTGATCAGTTTGTTTAGGAAAAGACCACTTCAAACGTTATCAAAAGAGTTCCTGGATATTGCATAAAATGGACCGACGTAAAACTGGTTCTACCCTTAGATAAGTTGATAAGTTGATTAGGTAGATAAAAACTATAATAATAGGCCACGTATTATCATCGTATTTACTTGTTACACTTTATATTCTTGGCATGATGACTATTATAAAATTATTAATGGTATATGTATTCGGTATAATACAGAATAATGCAATGGTTTGGTAATATAACGCGAATATGAGAAAATAATGGTCTTGAAAAATCACAAGATGGGTACCATGGGAGAAAAGAAGCAGGGGAAGACCAAGGAAGAAATGGAAGGATGAAGTAATTGAAGACCAGAAATAAATAAGAATTAGAAAATGACTAATTTTCGTTAAGGGTAGAAAATAAGTGTAATTGTGCAAGCCAAGAACCCACATCTAGTTGAAACGCTACAAAAAGAAGAAAAATATGAGTAATTGGTAATTGTAAAATTAACAATTGCAAAATTCATCCACACTGTAGGAACTAATACCCATGTGAAGCATTGACTGACTCTTTAAGCTAAATATCCTAAACAACCTGCATTTGTCAGGGTGCATTGGCTCATCTCATTTCCAGTATTTCCCACACTCAAACAAAGCCACCCTCGTGCTGTAATTGTCCGGCAACCCCCAGTCACCCTCAGTTCACCGCGATAAGAGCTGCAGTGACACCCGCCATCCACCGCTCCTGTGGGAACTGTCGTATCGCCACCATCCACTGCCAACAACCCGCTAAGTGCACACTTCGATATATCAATTGAAATTGGGCTTCTGTTTCCGGGGCTTGGTAGATTATCTGTAAATTTTAAAATAAAAATATAATTAATTGATGCACTAGCAATACGGGGTAGCTTCAAAGAGTTCCCGGAATTTGTCAAAAAAGTTATTTTAATCAAATAAACCCAAAACCGTCAGAGATTATGAGTTTACTTTTCTTTTTCATCAAATCTTATAGTGGATTTTATACTTAATTAATATTTATTACTTATACAACTGCACTGTATTTAATTATTTCATTCTGCAGATACATTATATACGCATAATATGACTATCTCGATGTGAATATTATAAAATTATATCTTCTAGAAAACCACATTTAGACTGAACTTATCAGTCTTCGTGGTGGGTCATTCCATGTCAAGTGGTCTGATTTCAGAGAAGTGCCTTGCTCGACCATCACGGATTTTGATGAAATTTTGTATGGACATTCACACATGTCCCCAACGAACATTGGTAAAGTTTTACGTTCATCCATGCAATACTTGCTGAGATTTAGTAATTTGTTTGACCCCATACCGCAGCCTTCTATGTTATGACTCCGAGATTTCGACAACTTTGAGACACAGTATCTCTGCCAATATTTTGTTGAGAGAAACAAAACTTTGCCAATTTATACAACTTTTTGCGCTCTATTAAACAAAATAATAAACAAATCTTCATGAGCGATTCCCGTGAAGAAAATTTGGATCAAACTTGGCCTAAAAAATTTGCAACTCGAAAAAATTTTAAAGTTTGGCTTTTTATATCTTTGAAAGTAAAGGTACGATATACGTGAAATTTTGCACATAATAACTTATAAATACAAGGTTAACGAATATAAAATTTCACACTCCTAATATTTTTCATTAGTTCAGGAATTGAGTGTAAAGTTGATGATTTTTGTGAAAATGCTAAAAACAGGGTATATTTAGCCCACTTTTACAAAAATATACCCTCTGGAAACTGTTTTAAATTATTTTCATTAGAAAGAGCATGTTTTAATCCCCCTAAAAAAGTAGGACTGGTTTTTCATCCCTGGTATATAAGGCCTTAGAAATAGGGACAAAGTTGAGAACGTTTCTATCACATGCTGCAATCGCAATATCGCATGCATTCCATTATTTTTCATCTTGTATGTTTTATACAGGCATTATAAGTACCTAAATTGCGTTGATCCATGGTGACATTGTCACTACCAGTTCAGAAACTTGAACCAGTAACCCCATCGCTATAGGGTCACGCCCGATAGCCGTGCAATACCAGCCACGGGTGGGTTTCTTGGTTAAGGATCCCAAGCCTCTAGTTTGGTTTCTTCGTTAAGGTTCCAAAGCCTTGTGTGGGTATCTGTCCGGTTCCCAAGCCAATGATTGGGCAGCTTATTCTAGGTTCCTAAGCCTGAAGTGGGTATCTTACATGGTTCCCAAGCCGAAGTCCATGATGTTGGTATGAATTGCCAAATTCCAACTATTGCTTATTTATTATTGAATTTAGTAGCCACTTTCTTCAGTGTCACTTCTTGGAATTGATACTGTCGGCCTGGTGACATAATTGATGGTGCTGGAAGGCCACAAATAAGGTATTGTGCTGGAACCCAACAAATATCTTTTCTTTCGGGCCAATAAAATGAATGAGCCAAGCCTCGCGGATGCATAAATTTTACCAAAGCATCATTTTGTTCCAGAGAAATTTTTACAACATTGCCCAGCACTTATTGTCATAAATGCAGGCAACATAACAACCGGGAAATAGTTCGGCTAATTTTAAATTAGGATCGACAGAATTGGAAAGTTTGGCCACAAAGTTAACTGTGTCATTTGAAACTTTGCTGACAGAAATCGAATTCAAATCAACTGGCACAAACTGGTGATGATCTCTTGTGCCAGCTATTGCGGTGCTAGCTTTCCATCTTTCTTCTTGCAGCGTCCTGTTTTCTTGAATTTCTTCAGTCGGAACATATATATATATATACCTATTTAATTCCGTGAATGTTTTTGTCACAAAAGTTGAACAGATCTATTGGCGTCAGTATTTGATCGGTTAATGGTCACTGGAGGTCGGTCAATTCGGGACTTTCCCGGCCAATTCGGGACGTTTAGTCACCGACCGCCGCTGCTAACAGTACAGAATTCTATACCCAAAACATGCTGACGCGTGACAGCACTAACAAAATATTTAAAAAATGTCATCAGTGTAGAACTACCGCTAGCAGACTAACAGATTCATATAGCGTACAAAAATTAATTGTACACTGTAAACTTCAGCAGGAATGAAAGGAAAGTGACACAATGTAAAAAAATGCATATTGAAGTATATGACGTATCGATAGCAATATCCTCAACTTTGTCCCTATTTCTAAGGCCTTATATACCAGGGATGAAAAACCAATCCTACTTTTTTAGGGGGTTTAAAACATGCTCTTTCTAATGAAAATAATTTAAAACAGTTTCCAGAAGGTATATTTTTGTAAAAGTGGGCTAAATATACCCTATTTTTAGCAATTTCACAAAAATCATCAACTTTACACTCAAAAATATTTGTTGGGTTCCATCACAACACCTTATTTGTGGTCTTCTAGCACCATCAGTTCTGTCACCAGGCCGACAGTATCAATTCCAAGAAGTGACACTGAAGAAAGTGGCTACTAAATTCAATAATAAATAAGCAATAGTTGGAATTTGGCAATTCATACAAACATCATGGACTTCGGCTTGGGAACCATGTAAGATACCCACTTCAGGCTTAGGAACTTAGAATAAGCTGCCCAATCATTGGCTTGGGAACCGGACAGATACCCACACAAGGCTTTGGAACCTTAACGAAGAAACCAAACTAGAGGCTTGGGATCCTTAACCAAGAAACCCACCCGTGGCTGGTATTGCACGGCTATCGAGCGTGAACCCTATGGCGATGGGGTTACTGGTTCAAGTTTCTGAACTGGTAGTGACAATGTCACCATGGATCAACGCAATTTAGGTACTTATAATGCCTGTATAAAACATACAAGATGAAAAATAATGGAATGCATGCGATATTGCGATTGCAGCATGTGATAGAAACGTTCTCAACTTTGTCCCTATTTCTAAGGCCTTATATACCAGGGATGAAAAACCAATCCTACTTTTTTAGGGGGATTAAAATATGCTCTTTCTAATGAAAATAATTTAAAACAGTTTCCAGAGGGTATATTTTTGTAAAAGTGGGCTAAATATACCCTGTTTTTAGTATTTTCGCAAAAATCATCAACTTTACACTCAATTCCTGAACTAATGAAAAATATTAGGAGTGTGAAATTTTATATTCGTTAACCTTGTATTGATAAGTTATTATGTGCAAAATTTCACGTTTATCATACCTTTACTTTCAGAGGTATAAAAAGTCAAACTTTAAAATTTTTTCGAGTTGCAAATTTTTTAGGCCAAGTTTGATCCAAATTTTCTTCACGGGAATCGCTCATGAAGATTTGTTTATTATTTTGTTTAATAGAGCGCAAAAAGTTGTATAAGTTGGCAAAGTTTTGTTTCTCTGAACAAAATATTGGCAGAGATACTGTGTCTCAAAGTTGTCGAAATCTCGGAGTCATACCATAGAAGGCTGCGGTATGGGGTCAAACAAATTACTAAATCTCAGCAAGTATTGCATGGATGAACGTAAAACTTTACCAATGTTCGTTGAGGACATGTGTGAATGTCCATACAAAATTTCATCAAAATCCGTGATGGTCGAGCAGGGACCACTAGACCACTTGATATGGAATGACCCTGGTGTAACTTCTTTTGCAATAGTTTCGATACTCTCGGATCTAGAACAATATGAAGTATTTCTTTATTATTATTATTTTTTAAATATTTCATTTTTTGGAAATATAATGTACTTTTTTTTTTGATAATAAAGATAATATTAATATTAGTATTACTATTATTATTACTTAAATGGCAAAAAATTATATCAGCCTCCAATTTTGGTTTAGTTCAATTTAGACAGTTTATATTTGATAATCGAGCAGTGCAGACGAGACAAATGTCTTATGGACCATTTTATGGCTCAATAATGTATTGTTATAGTTAAAATGTACTACGAAAATCAGCCTATAATTTATCCCAATCGTTATGAGCGACGAAACCAATTTCGACCTCAGCAGGTATGTTAACAAACTAAATAGCCAATATAGGGACGCTGAAAATATACAAGTGGTTCATCAACGACCAATTTATCCTCGCAGAGTGACAGTGTGATGTGAAATTTGTTCAGACGATATAATTGGATCTTATTTCTTCGAAGACGCTGCGGATAACGGTATAAATGTGAAAGATTACAAAATAGTACAACATGTTACCCAGCATAAACTACAATATAAAATTTGATGAGAATACTTGCAGACTGATTAATATCCAGAAGCGGTGACATCGCCTAGCCGCCGAAATCTCCAGATTTAACCATACCAAGCTTTTTATCGGCTGCCACATGTATAAGGGAGGTATTGTGATTATATCGATTTTTAAATTTCGATATTTCAATGAATGTCCACAAATTGAGGTCTGTAAAGAACGTTTTGACTATTTTTAGCATGATCTACCTGGTCCGTGAACACGTATAGAGCGAATTTGGCACAACAGATTTTTATAAAACTTCACATATAAGCTTTTGGCATCAATGCCAGTATTTGGTCAACTTTTGGTAAAAAACAGTCAACTGGAAGTAGAAGTTTACACGTCATTTTAAAGTTTTTTTGCGAGAATTATTTAGAAAAAAATTATTTGAAGGGCAATTTTTATTTACATTTTTTTGTGATTTAGTGTTTTGTTTGTTTTGTTTTCTTGATTTTGATTTGTTGAAATATTTTTTACTGAATTTACCTTATGGGTGAGTGCTCGGCAACCACACGCCGAGCGAAATTCTTGATTTGGTTTCAAATTTTAAAATATAATAAAATATATTTTATTTGATTACATATTCTGTGTTGGCGGTTTTTTTGTGAGATTATGTTAAAATAAGTGTCTATGCCAACATACATAATCAACAAGCTAACGTTGATTAAACAACTAAAGAACAATATTCCATCAGAAATAGTTGAAATATCGCCTGAAATTTGAGTAAATATACGAAATGCTTTTGAAAGAGCTCGCAATTGTGTGACAGCAAGAGGCGATTCGTTTGTATATTTTGAAAAGTCAATTAATAGCGGAAAGCGGATGGTATTATTTGACCACAATTGAATTTCATTCGCTAAATTTACTTGCGCGCAATAATATTTTTTTAAATTTTAAGAAGAAACATTTTAATTATTTAGAAGGGCCGAAGAAAAATTTTAATTGGGCCGCGTGTTGGACATTGCTGGTCTAAATAAAGCATTTATATAAAAATATTTATTTTTGTTTAGTTGTATTTATTTATTAATTTTTGATCTTCTTCTCTGGGCGCTTTTAATTGGGTTCATTTTTAGCCACACTCACATATTAATATGTCAAGTGTCAGTATCTCTCCATCACTTGCGAGGTCTTCCCAATGGCCGACGAGTGTTCAGTTTTCCTTTCCAGATCCTATTAACCATTCTTTCCTCTTTCATGCTCGCGTGTCTTACCACAATAACTGTCTACCTCTCAGTTCTTGTGTAAAACTCGACCTTAAATACAGTCCTCGGATATCTATATTCTTGCAGATTTTCCTTTGATCATTAATTTGAACAGATCCAAAGATTCCGCATTATATTTTATTTTCTTAAGTTACGAGGTTTTGAAGATCTTGCTTTGTTAAAGTCTATGTTTCGGAGACATGCATAAGTATGGAACACACTATACTAGTTTGGTACAGTCTTTTCTTGGTGTTTCTAGATTAGAGTTTCATTTTGACGAAAAGTTCTAGTGCAACATAAAATGCATTAGCATCTTGAATTTTGTTTCTGAGTTCCTGCTGTATCGAATTCTCTTTATGTACCACGGTGCCCAGGTATATGAAAGTATAACAAAGGGATTAGCAAGACAGGATTTAAGAACAGACAAAAAGGTTATTTTAAACAAGATATAAGTACACGCATCTGTTACATCGGTGTAATAAGTTTCAGAATAAATCAATTAGATATTAGCCATATAAATGTTGTAGCACAAAAACAAATACTTACTTGAACACTGAATTAACTACATGTTAATAAATTGAAGAACGCGCGCTCTTTGTTGTCCATACGCAGATGCAGAAATTACGCAATACACCAACGCTAGTATGATAACAAATTTACAGAAAATACATATTATTTGGCACTTTGCAAATATTGCCATTTCTGCAAGTTTCAAAAGAGCCCAGAATCAGGGCCGCAGTAAAGAAACCTTGCGCGTGTACGCCAACAAGATTAAGGGAATGAGCACAGGATGACACAAATGTAGCAAACTCGTTCTTTTCTAATATCCGTGCCTGCATTCCTTTATACATTCCAGCCATATTGATACCATTATCATAACATTGAGCCCTACAGTTGATTATCTCTAATCCATCATTTTCAATTTTCGATAACACTTGGACTGTCAGGCCCAAACGCAGTAAATATCTCGAAAATAAAACATAATGCTTGCCGCAGCGAAATTGCTATTTTGCGTCTTTGTTGCCTATAGACCCATCATTACGAATAATAAGATATTTTTCTTAAAATAACAGATCCATTGGCGCCCTCCGCACGTTACGCCCGGAGCGGCCGCCCCGTTCATCCCTGCGTTACTGCGGCCTTGCCTAGGATAACCAAATAGCCAGTTCTGGCTCGCGATATATATTTTGTTGACTCCTGGTATAAACCCTGTCAAAGGTGTTATCATTATTCATAAGCCAATGTCAAAGTTGCAATGAATTACATATTGTATATAAGTTACACTAATATATACAAGAAAAAGATTATACAGGTAAAATTAAATAAAATTCCAAAATACGCTAAGAAGTTACAGCTTAAACAGCGGGGAGTTATACATATGGGTTATATCATTAAGAATATGGTTTTGTTTTTGGGTTTCTTAGTTTCGAGGGCTTCTAGTAAATTCGCTTAGAGCCTCTTCTCTTCACGTGGAGGATTTTAGGTTCAAAAGTGGCTGTGTGGTTTTCATTGATCAGGTGTTCTGCTAATGTAGAACTGGTTTTTTCTTTGATGAAGAACTTCTTATGTTCGCAAAATCTTGTTTTAACACGTTCGCGGACAGTTTTGTACAATGAGATGTACCCAAAATGTCACTTTTTTAGATTTTTGTTTATAATAGGACATTTACTGTGTTTGGTATGTTCCTGATAGGACAGTTTATACTAGTTTTCATATACTTAAATGGAATTAAAACCTGCCCCAGCCGTCATTTGTATATTTGAATAAAAAAGTAGGACGGTTTAGACCGTCATGACCTGAGCTAGGAAAAATATTCGACGGCTATAGCCGTACTGTCCGCGAACGTGTGAAAAGATCTCCCTATTTGCCCTATGTAGGAAGAATCACATGAAACGCTATATAACTTATCTCTGTCATCATTAATTGGTCAGTTGAACGTCTCATCTACTATCTCATTACTGCCTCTATCCTGTACTAAGGGCATTTACAATTATCAGCAATGCTGACAGTTATCAATTATCAGCAAATGCTATGTGTAAGAAATAAATTACATCCAGAACATAGCAAGAAAAAGTAGCAATAGACTAAATTTTCTACTCTGAAGCGATAGTAAAATTCATCATTTTACTACGTTCATTTATGCAATTACCAGTTAATTAAGAATTAGTGTAAGTCTGCATAAAACCAATTTATTTTTGGCACCCATGAAACCTAAATATAAACTTGGTAATAAAATATGAAAGCCTAATGCTTAAGTCACAAGTAATAATAAACATATTTCTGATGTGTTATCCATGAAAAATCTCAATAAATCATTTAAGTAATGTGAGTCAATATCTCGACCGTGACCAGAGCTTATCTCATTGAACAGTTAATACGTCCGTCAAAGCTGACCGACAGATATGTATACATATGTCCATTCCAGTCCACTCCAGTCCACTGCAGTCCTACACTTGCGCGATGATAAAAATAAACATAAATGAGTGCTCATAAACCACTAGGCAATAAGTGTAAAGGAGGTGAATATAGTTAATAAACTTAATGACTTCTACTTCCTATTCAGTGATAGATACTCCACTGCAGTCCACTCAACACCAGTGGTGTTCCAACAAATAATTTAATTTGCAAAAAGACAGTCTGGATGAGATTATTTTGGAATTCATGGGTATAAACAAGAAACCCTTAAGCTGCATTCACAGCTTCAAAATTAGTAGACTGTATGCTATGCGTTGTGGATAAAATAGACTGTTTTAACGTTTAATAACAGCATTCACAGATATGAAAATTAATGCGTAACGAATATTGTGGCATCTAATCTAATTTCGATACTAATCGAATTTTTTTAAATTTTAAAGTTTAATAACTTCCGTTTCCGGTTTCGGATTTTAATAAAAAATAATAAGGTTCTTCCCAATTATTAGGAGAATTTTTTAGTACCAGAACGAACTCTTTAAGTTAAACCGTTTTTGAGTTATCGTGTGTACACACAGACACACACACACACATACGGACGGCACTTCGAAAATAGGTTTTTTGGATTCCCTGGACCATGAAACGTGGTCATCAGTCAAAATCTCGACATCGAAAATTTTCGCGATTACAATACTTGCCCCTTATATATTAAGGTCGGGCAAGTAAAAAAGAGTAGATAGCGCTGCGAACCGAGTACGATTTACACAGGACAAATACAGTATAGCGGGAAATTTTAAATAAATTACAACTAGGGCATGGGCGTAGTAACAGGGTTCGCAAGTGATTTTTTTTTTAAATATAAAAAAGGAATTAGTTAAAAAGATAATAAAATAAACAAGGCAGATAATACACTTACTTTATTTATACGACATAAATTCAGTATAATGGGAAATTAGAAAAAGTTAAAAAAATATAAATTTAAAAAAATTATGTATTACCTATATATAAAAAGAGAGATTTGGCTAAAAGAGTTTAAATAAAACAATAAAACAAATAATATATCTTCAGAGCTAAAGTTTCTTATTTAAATATTTATTGTAAACAAAAATTAAAAATGTATGTATATATGAAGGTCTAAAAATTATATCAATAACTTCTTCTTTGGGTACTATCAGCTGGTCTGTCTTTTGGCCTCACGTTAGTCCTTTATCTTGATCTGTTAAAGACCAAATATGTAAATAATAACAAAATATACGAAAAAAATAAAATAATATATATTTCCAATGTACGACACTGAACATCTGCCAACTTGGACTAAAAACAATATTTTAACATTGTAATAGGGATGGTGTTCTAAACCAATCAGAAACAAGGACAAACGGCTCCTATCTTCTTACACACATTTTTCTAAGCTGACATAGAGCATAGATGCCTAACAGACCGACTGACGACTGATAAATCGTAGACATGTCAGACACCTCAGTGATATCGTGGGATGCGTGCAATTGCGTTAAAATGTAGAAAAATAAATGTGCTTCACGTCTTATAACTACTCTTAATGTTTGATCGCCTTTGAATAAAAAACTGTTAATGAACTATTATATTTAAAAAATTGGACCTGGCTACGGCCATAATATCTGAAGGAAATTGTAAATAGGGAGAAAAAAAGGTGAATGCATGCTTCAGGTGTGGTAACCAAACGAGAGAAAATACATTTTGGATGAAGGAATGAGCAAAAATGTGCAGGATGTATAGAGAAGGATGAGAAACAATTAAGCACGTACTGGAAACATGCGAAAAAAATAAGAGACAGAAATAGAAGACAAAACTCAAAAAGAGGAAAATTTTTGTTTATTTAGCAAATATCTTTACTTCTTACTCACTTTTTAGTGTCATTTTATACCCGGTAACAAGTAGACAATGCAAGGGCGCGATTACTCACTATCTAGCAGTCAGGTCAAATTAGGAACTGCTATAAGTAGGGCTGTATTAGAGAGTATACGGCGGTATACGGCGTATACCCTGTGGTTTGATCTTAACGAATAGCGTATACCCTGTGCTTATTGAAAAATCAAAACATGCGAAGATATTAAATTTTCAAATACTTAAATATTTTAAATTGTTAATATTTGCTTTCAAAATTTTTATCTTTAACTGTAATAACCAAATACAATAATATGAGCGGCGGTGAATCATTACTACATTATTTTCTAGACAAACTATATACTAAGGTGACCATTTTTGTCAAATATAAAACCAGGACATTTAAAATAGCTCAAGTACAGGCGCGTGCAATAGGAGAGGGGTCCTTAGGTCCTGACTCCCCCCCAGGAACTAAAAAATCATATACTAAATAAAAACTAAGCTACTGAAAATGAAATCATCTCTTTTGTTGATAAAAAACCAATCATAGTCAAAATGTAATTAACATATTCAAGACCACCCCTCCCCGTAAAGAGGCAATAATAAATTTTATATAATTTATCGGATATTTTTTAGAAATAGACCCTCCTCTCAGTTAATTTTTCTAGGAGCGCGCCTGCTCAGTCAGCATGAAGAAAAGTGGCTATCGTAGAATATATATTTAAAAAATATTGCAGAGTAAGCTTAGTTTTTTTTTGCCTTTAAGTGAAAAAATAAAATGTACTACTTTTATTTATATTGTAGATTAAGAAGGTACATTTGAAAAGTACGCTACACTGCTGAGCCGTATTTTGTGTTTAAATTTACGCGCGTACTGAAAGATGGAACAATTACTCGATCTTTTGAAAAATGAATAATTTTTGATTTTGTGTCCCTAAACTGTACTGGTTATATTTCACGACTAACTAGGACTAATGACCAAAAAAACAGTACAGTACTGGTAAAACCAGTACGAATGGTCACCTTATATATACGTTATATAGTCAGTCTCCTAAAAATTCTCATGCGTTACAGTGTATATGCACTAGGACTAAAATTTAAAGGTAATCGGTTATTAAATGAAATGGTTTCACAAACTGTTTTATTGAACATGCTGACTGCAGTTTCGGTAATATTTACCATTTTCAAAGCTACATTGTAGCTTTGTAAATATTACCAAAACTGCAGTCAGCATGTTCAATAGGTAAAACAGCTTGTGAAACTTTACCAAGCATTTCATTTAATAACCGATTACCTATATTCGTGTTTCACCAAGTAAAACTATCAACTATTCAATCGAATTCGATGGGAAGCGAGTAGTTTTAAAACAGTGCGAGCTATATGGGATTCATATGAAGCGTTATACCGCCACTTCAAAAACTCATGTGAAGATCAAAATTATAAAACTGTATTTCTACATTTAGAATCCCTTATAGGATTAAGAAACTTTTTAGAAAATACAGAATCTGTGCCGGGGATATTAAAACCTCTTTTAACAGCAGTATCAACCTTGTTCGACAGTCGAGTGTGAACGCGGTTTTAGCTTAATGAATAATATCATAACTGACTTGCGAGCGTCTCTGCTTATTTCAAATGTGTCCAATCTAATGTTAATTAATGCTAATGGACCTCCAGTTTCAACCAAAAAAATATGTACGATCTTGGTTAGTAAACCACCGCTCAGCAAGCGAGACGCAGTCGAAAGTCTAATGCTGATTCATCTCGCCAAGCCCTTTGGGATATATTTCAAGAAATATAACAGTAAGTTATAACACTATGTTCTACGTTTTAATTCAAATTAAATTTTGGCCATTTTGTAACCATCTTCCCCCCGTTTATAGCGTATACTTGCTGATTTTTACGATGAATGGACCGTATACCTTTTGCTGATTTTACCAATACAGCACTGGCTATAAGTATAATGCATCACAACCGAATCGTCATGAACGATACGTCGACAAGAACAACGATCCGTCTCACTTCGGTCACAGAGTACAATCCCGTAAACATTCAGCTAAATCTCTGAAACTATACGGTGAACGGTGAGCCAGTTCATTTAAATTTGATAAGCTGGCTCATTTCGGTCAGAGTACTGTATGCTGACCAGACGTTCTCTTATTTAGAGTATTATACTTTTTTCTATGTAATATCCTCTTTACTCTTACTTTTTATAGAAAAACTCTCAATATACTCTTTCATTGTTTGTTAAATGGTGACATAAAATGTTACACTCGCTAGTCTGCTAGCGTGTAGCTTTAGCATATAACCATAACCGAATTGAGTACTGCAGCTATTGTTGCAATATTCCTAGCTTAAACAGCATAAATCTAGAAAAATGGGAAGAGGGACCCGTAGAGGAACGAACAGAGCAAATAGAGAAGTTAAACCACTGCTGCTAGAAAAGTAGGCAGAATTTATTAATGCCGAATGCGAACGAATATCTCGGGCCAATACTGGACCAAAGAGAAATCACATCTAAAAATCAGTACCCTGGAAAGCGCAATGAAAGTGAATGTAAATATCGGGCTTACTTGCGACTAATTTTGGGAAATCATAAAAGAAGACAAGCAATTGTTAGAAAAAGCAAAAAGCCCCGAAAAATATCCAACTTAATGAAATTTGATTTAACAAAATATTGTGTCTGTTATTTTTTATTATTCGTACAATATAATGTATTCTATAAAAAAAAATCTGGTCAGCCTAGAGTACTGATCCGGCTCAGTGAGCCAGTTCGTTCATGAACGAACTGGCTGAATCTCTCATCCGTATCTATATCTGCAAATCTGACTTTTATATGATCCAGCACATCATTACTTCCTAAATATTGGAAACATTGTATATCTGTCCTACGCCACTGTTTTAAAACCAGTTCTGTATTCCATATTTTATCCCCTTCAATACTAGCAGTTCGTTATTCGTCCGATGTTTTGTAATATTTCCCTATTGATAATCGATTTCTAAATTTTTTCAACGATCTAGTTTATGCCATTAGTTCAATAATTATAGATCTTATAAGCAGTTTTCAAATAACACAATCATATATCATCTACACATCGTGCTACTATGAATCTTTTTAGGTTATGTTACCTTATTTTTCTGTCACTGATAGCTGTTAGAAATGATGACATGGCTATTAACTGTATTATCTCTATATTTTATCAGGTGCTATTGTTTTTTATGTTAACGTGTTTGTTTTTTGCCAATCACATTGTGAATTTATTGCTTGATAACTTATTTTTTGGAATGTAGTCTAGTTTCTAAATAAACAGCTTTAGGTTATGTTCATATCTATTGTGTACCGTTCGATATGTTATTTCAATAATATTCATATGTAAATAAATAATATATAATTGGGCGAATGACAAGAATGATCGTGGCAAGCGCTTTCAAAATCTGAGAAATGAGGCAAGCAATAATAAATACTGTTACGGCTACAGGTGTCCAAACAATTTTCTATGGAATTAAAAATTTTATACGTCTTACACGTGATCATCTTTAGGATTGCTTAGATTTCCCTGTAGAGTTTAATTTGTACAACCAAATAGGTAACCCTTAAGGTATAAGGGTTAACCAGCTTAGGTAAGCTGGTTAACTTTTGATTAGCCAATTTCAGGATAGCAGCCTAAAAATGTCGGGACAGATTCAAAAATATTGTTTTTCTTTTTCTCTTTAATATAACAAATAACGAAATATTTTATCAGGGCCGACCCAGGCATGAGCGAGCGAGGCCAATGCCCCGGAACCCCGCTTTAGGTGACACCTGGGGCCTTTATTCCGAGATTTATTTAAAAAAAAAAAATTAAATTAAAATAAAAGAAATATGAAATCAAAATTACATCCTAGTGTTTTAATATATGCAATATATATCTCATGGTTGTGAAGCGATCATACAGATTAAATATTCTAATGCAGATATCCTGAAAATTGCTATAGAATGTTTAAAAAAAAAATCTTAAATTCGTAATTCGCTTCCGAATTTAACAATTGTGCTACGTTATTATTTTAACAAAACACAAAAACATATATATCTTAAATATGGAGTGACTCAAGAGTGATTAAACAATTTAATGTTATTATCGATTGAAAACGAATTGTGGTAGAATTTAAATTATGAAAGCATTGTTCACGATTTTGCTGACTTAAAAGCAAGAATAATTAATTTTGTTTAAATGACATTGTATTAAAACAGTATTTTATTTAACAAGCATATAATGGAGGCTGTATTGCACGAGGTTGAAACTTACCACCCGAACCGTAGATGAGGGTTGTAATCATCCGAATGTAATACAACCATGATATGTGAGTCAAATTGAATATTTTATTAACAATTACATAGTTTTATTATTATACAAATAGTAAATTTAGTTTAAAAATACATAAATTCTGAGCGTCAATTGCAAAGCTTCAGAACCTACGTTATCAAGATGGCTTCCGAATCGTCAGCTGATTGTAGCCTACAACAATGTTTAAAATACTATTATTTTTTGTTTTATTTATTATAACTTCTATAAAATATTCTAGTTATAAAGTTGGTCTGTGTTAGGTTAGTTTTAACTAACTAACTTACTACAAAAAAATATTCCGTGTTTAAAACGTTCATTATTCACGAATGAACACTCATGTGCGTCACATTATATCAGAGAAACCAAATTTATTTCGTTTCGGTTTACGATTTACAAAAAATACGTTTCGTTCCAAGTAAATGTTTTTCGTTTTAGTTCCGGTTTCGGTTCGTCTAAAAATTCCGGTTCAGTTCCGGTTCGGTTCCGGTTCGAATAACAAGTTAAAATCGAGTCAAACATCAAATATCTACCGGTATAAATTTTGGTTTAATTTTATTTACCAAATTCCCTTCTTATTCTTATTTTTCAGTTATAAAATTGAACATACAAAAGAAATAGAACTTAATTAAAAAATTTATTTTCAAAAACGAAAACAAAATACTATTTATATTTTTAATACAATTTAGGAAAATAAAAATGAAAATACAAAAAAATATTGCATGGAAATAAAATAAAATTCTGACAAATTAGAAGGAAATTAGAAAAATAATTAATAAGACACAGAGCCGGATTAAGGGGGTGTCCAGACAGTCAGTTGCCTGGGGCACCAGATGCAAGGAATGCTGAAAATTTTGGTTGAAGACTTATATTGGCTCAACAAATATTTTTGACAGCAATGAACAACTTAATTTTCAGTGCCCCTAAAAATTTAGGTTCACAATTAAAGAGAAGAAAAATGTTAATAAATAATATGAACTTTTCTCTTACAAAAATAATAAATAACAGTTTGAAGAATCGCAATATTATAAAGAAGAAAACTTTTTTTCTGATAGACCTTGCTTCTGATAGATTAATTCTTAATTAAATCAGTCAATATAAGTTTAATTAGTAAGAAGGCGATTAATTAATTAATTTATTGAGGAAAAATGTGAACCGAAATTAACCGTTATTAATATTTCGTTCCGGTTTTGGTTTCGGTTTTTAAATTGAGCAATTTTACGTTCCGGTTCTGTTTAAAATTCCGGTTAATTTCGGTTTTCGGTTTTCGGTTCGGTTCCGGTTCGACTCTCTGCAATATATACGGCATGCAATATGGAGCAGCTTTAGGTATTTACAGTTGGACACAATGCATTTATTATTTGATGGTCGCAGATAAAAACAATTGTTGTTATGTTATCTTACTGACTTATGAAACTAGGATTTTTAAACAAAGTACTTGAAACAATAAATTATTATTCATATTTGTTTTATGCATTTAATTCTAGTCACCACAAATTTATTGAGGGTTCCGCAATGTTGCTTCGGGCTCCGTAATTTTGCCCCGAACCTCGCAATGCCTAAAGCCTGTAATACATGATGCGATTTCTCGTTTTGAATCTCGTACGATTTATCGTACGATAATTATTCCTAACGGTATCGGTCACGTGACTATGCGCAATAATCTACTGCGTCGATATCTGTTCATTTCTATACAATATTTTAGGTCTGGAGCATAAATATTGGATGGTTTTCAATATCGTACAAGATCTCGTACGAAAATCCTGTAGTACACGATACAATAATTCTTGTACGATAAATCGTACGAGATTCAAAACGAGAAATCGCATCATGTATTACAGGCTTAAGGGCTGCCCTGTATCTTATAATATTAACATACATACATATGTACATATCTCTGCTAAACGTAGTGAAGATATAGATAGACTCAGCAATATGTAGGTAAATGTATTTTTCTACAAGAAATACTTTTAAACGCGAAAGTGACGCTAATTAATACAGAGGACTATTTCAATTTAATTTAATTTAGAACATTTTTTATAGAGTTTTTGGATGCTACGGATTGGAAGAAAAATATTTGTATTTTTTTTTATCTTTCCTTGCATGTCGTCGTATATCTTATATCGAAATAATTTCTAGTTTTGGTATTATACTCCGCATATACTTTGATCGTATTAAAATAATTTATTATGCTTACTAACAACCTGTCAGAAACCATGAAAATTAACATAAAATATCTCCCACAATAGTTAATTTTTCACGCGACATATGGAAGCAGCATCCATATATCAGCATTAACAACACCACTGAATTGCACCCTTCAATTAGCTCGCACTCACAATAATTTGGCCTCTGAAATTGACCTATACATATACGCAACAATTATTTTGTAAATATTTGACACATATGGCACTCTGGAAATACTAGATATTTTCAAAATAAATTTGAAGCCAGATTTAAGTGTTTAAGGCTATGTATTTAGTTTAATAAAGCATTTTTCACTGTAAAGGAAATATTTTTTAGGATGTCGTAGAATTCATCATGAATGAAAGCGCAACTATATGTTAGAAATTGTAACCATATGGCTGTATTTTACGACAAAAAAATATGTGTTTTAAAATTTTTTAATGGGGAATTAACTAAAAGCTCTTGATGTGCCAAACCCAAATGGACAAAGCTCCACCCAAGGCATTACTTATTTCTCTTTGTTATCAGAAAATTACTTCAATTTTAATGTTTCTTGTCGACATTTTTACAAATATTTATTCCTTACTTCGTAAATTTTTGGGACATGAAATCCTTCTTCTATCTGGCCTTCTAATGACTTCGATTTTACACTGAATGATAAGTTGGATATGCTGATTTGTTCCAGCTATATACACTAGGTTCTGTTTTTATGCGGTGAATACGTTCTGCACGAAACCGTATAAAATATAAACGTACAAATAAAACTTATATTTCTATAAAAAAATTAGGGAAGCTTTGCAACGACCAAAGCAATCTTAAAGCGAAATCCGCAAAAATTATAAATGAAACATAAACTTGTATTTCATTTTTAAATGTGATTAATTTATTGAATTTACTGATTGGGGGATTTTTTTTCATATATTGCCCTTGTGGGTCAGTTCATAATTACTTCCACCAGTAGAAGATAGTAACGACACTGGGTGCGTTTTGTTGGTGGCTGGTTGGAAGTACTAGAATTGATGCGCAAGAAAACGACAATTTTGATCGTGAAGTAAACATGGAATGACATTTGCTTGGAGGTTAAGTCATATGGTTATACTTAGAACAAATAACGAACATATTTCACCTAAATGGATAATCTAAATAATAAATGCAGAATAAAAAAACTTTATAATTGAAGCAAATATTCAAGAATGTTTTAGAACGAGTAATTGAATTTTATATACATTTTAAGTTTAGATTTATCAATACTATATTAAAATCATATAGGTATATATATTTATTTTAGGACACACAATGAGAAAATACCTAAAAGTAAAAATTATTTTTAAGCAGTAATACCAAGATTCAATTCTAATATCTACATTTAAAAACCAAATGAAAACAACTGCATTCAAATATTACTTTTCATCCCCACCACACTTATCCATTCCAGTCGTTCGACCTCGAGTCATCGAATGAGTAGAGTTAATAGAATGAGAATACAGTCGCAACAAAACGCGTATTCTGATTAAACCGAAACCAGAATTGGCACAACAAAACGCACCCACTGTAACCTCACACTCATTCAAAGTTATTTGTTTTGAAATGTGAATCAGTGACCTTGTCTATGGATATTTAACTAGCCTCTTACACAGTTCGCGATAATCGGACATACAAGACTTCAGTCTAGGTCAGGGGTCGGCAACCTGCGGCTCCGGAGCCGCATGCGACTCTTTTAGAAAATGTTGTGGCTCCTTGAAAATTGGCTGGTTTTTATTTTAATATAATTTATTATTAAATTTGCAACTTTCTGCCTGTACTATATAGGTTCTATAATGTTCAAGATGTTTTACGATGCAATTCACGCCCGATAATTCCCCGAGTTACTGCATATTCCCTTTTAGAAGAAATAATTTGTTTCGAAAAAAAGTTATCTGTATTTGTGAATGATTTACGTGCAGAAACATTTTTACATTTTATTAATTAACAAAAACATAAGGACAATAACAACGTTATTAATGCAATTTTTTTTTTTGCACAAACTATTGTTAACATGCAAGAAGCTTTTGGAGAAAGATTTAAAGAGTTTAGAAAATATAAAGCTACACTAGCTTTTTTGACAAAACCAAATGATGCAGATATGCAGCAATTACATTTATCACCATTCACCATCAGGCACAAGTTGAACTTCAATTATTGGATTTGAATTCCAAAGATTTATGGAATATAAAATTTAATTCTGAACTGGAAAGTTTAGAAAGAAAAAAGTGCATTTTATCTTTCCAGCATAAGTGGACCGAAATTCACAATCTTCAAAATGTAGGTAAAGTTGTTTTAGAAGCTTGGAAAGGTCTTTCAAAATCACATGAGCAAGCCTTTTCACATATGAAATTAATAAAGAGTCAGTTAAGAAGTAATCATACTGACCTGTAGCTTGAGTGCTGCTTTAAGTTAAAGATTACTGAATATTCACCAAATATTGAAGTCTTATCTTACATTATATTATCTTATACTAGCAAATAAAACTTAATGTATCACAAACTAAATGTATAAGTAAATATTAATTTATTGTAATACTTGATTATTTTAAAACAAATAAACAATTTTTACGTTTTTTAATAGTAAATATAGCATATATTTTTAGCGGTTCTTCCATGTTATTGTTTTTGTTTTCAATATAGATTTGGCTCTTTGTCACCGAAAGGTTGCCGACCCAGGGGCCAGGGCCTAGGTTGAAATTTTACGGCCAATTATCGATAATAATAAGAAAATAACCACATAAAAAAGAACACATAAAAACAGAACCGAGTGTAATTAAATTTATTGAAAAAATCTTTCAATGTTGGACAACTGCGAAGTAACAAATGAAAGAGTTAGCTATGGAATTTATTAATTTCTAAATTAGGTTCGCATAAATATATATTTGTAAGAGAATATATTTGTATTTGTATTATAATTTCTGAAAAATATTCATTACGATAATAAGGAACGAAAGTAAATGATCAAATACGAATAAACAACACAAATTCACAGCTTAAATTAAATTCGGGGCCTACTAGATGCCATTTTTAGGGTTTTGTAGGTATGACCAAAAAACCCTCATACCGTCATTTTGTCGTCTGTCTGTGTGTTCGGTAAAAATTGTAGCCAAACGGCTAAACCTAGACAGTTGAAATTTGGCATGCTTATACAACTCTTTTACCCGCACATATGAAAAATACTAAAACATCTAAAAAACATATCCCCCTAAAAATATAAACAAATATCTGCTCATCGAAAAATTTTTTTTTTTTTTAAATTCTGAGTAGCACATTAAATTAAAGCCCTTAGTACGTGGATTAACAATCAAAATTTAATTTTTGCAAAATAAATTATTAAGACGCGATTTTTGCCAAAATTGTGTAACAAAAAAATTGTCCAACACCCTGTAGCCCAGATGGTTTAAAAAAATCTGAAAAAATTATAAGTAATGTACATTTGTGTGAACCGGAATAGTACAACAGGAATTTTTGATCAGATTATGTTTTCGGAAAATAACGCATTTTTTGTGTTTTTTGTTTGACCATGTAAACTATTTAATAAATTCTGTAGCAAAGTAAACCAATTACGCGTTCTAATTTGTAAACTAAGGTTCCGGCCTAGAGACAATTTTATTTTTTCTGTTTTTTTTTTGCATTTTTATTTTGTTTAAATTATTTTTTCAAAATTTTAGTTATATTTGGGCAAATGTTGCATTTAATTTTTAAAAGCGTAAATTTAATAACCAGTGGAAATTGTTGAAATTGAATACACGAAATAAGAAAGGCGGAGTTATGACTTAAAACAACCAATGGAAGCCATAGGTGCAATTTTCAAAATATTAATGAACCTTGCTACATAAAAAAAATACTGCACATATATAGAAACCTAAATAATGGTATTAGGCATTCGAATTAAAATTAACAAAAATATATTTTAACATTAAATTTGTTCTGGTATCCCAAATAATCATCATTCACTTACTAAATACCTGCGAAACCCTGAAATGTGTGAAAATTCACACTTCACATCAATTTTTTCGATCATATTGTATTAATAGTATTAAAAGTACAGGAATGAGCCTTAACCTTTTCTATAATTGGACGTACCTTTTCTATAATTGTATACGCGACAGGAAAATATTTTCTCCACGACCACTATAGAATTTACCAATTCTAAAACCAATTTTGACTACAGAAAGTTAATATTCTAACACAAGAGTTGGAATGTTATTCTAAAGCACTTATCTTCTTATGCATTTTGCGTGTATTTCATTCCATCACTTGTTATGGAATAACTATTCCATACTTGTTGTCTTTTGTTTTTGTAGCGTTACATTAAGATATATGCAACGTTTACATTAAATAAATGCAATATAACTTCCTAACCTAAAATAGTGATCGATGTGCGGCAAATTAAATTAAAATTAAACAAATAATAAATTAAAAAAATAGTTTAATTAATTGATTAATTTGTTATGTAATATAAATTACGTGTTAAGATAAAATGTTTGTTAAAATAATTATTTGTTATTTTTTATTTCTTTCTGGTGGTCGTGTAGAAAGTAGTGTCTGTGACTCGGTTGGAAGAGAAAATTCGATGCTCGTGGTTCCTCACGCTTGCCTGCGGCTCACGCTCGGAATGTTCCACTCGCATCGAATTTTCTCATTCCAACCTTGTTACAGAATATACTATTTTGTGCGATGGTCGGGTGTAGTGTATTTAGTACATTCCTATCTTCTATAATGTTTAGTTTAAAAAACAATTTGCGATTTAATAAACCAATTATTAAGTTTTGTATGGGCAATAATCCAAAACTATTTTTTTCTTAAAATTCAGGCGTTAAGGGGTTTAGTAGTATGTTTTAACCTCTATCCTACTTATTGCCCACTCTGGATATTAGTATAGAAAATTTTAATTTTGTGGTGGATAAATTAAATTAATTAACCGCAAACAAGGTGCTATGCATATTACCATAAAACATCTCCCACAACATGAAATTTGCAGACCATATGCCACCAGCATCCATCGCAAGTGTCCCCCAATTAGCCCGTAATCAGAGTGTGCTATGAGTTCCCATGGGTGTCGATACTCCACAATTGATGTATAGCCTTACAACTGGCCTGGGAACAACAGTCACCCCATACACACCATTGTTTGCACTCGCTCCATTCATGGGGGTGTTTAAAATAAAACGTTATAACGAATATTTGCAGTGTGTTTGTTGGCAAATAACTGGATTGAGAAATATAGTTTAATTGAGGTTATTCAAACTGAAAGGGTTAAGAAAAGAATGCAGTTATGATACCAAGAAAGGTGGAGCACTGGGAAGTATAGGGAAGTCAGCTATTTTGATATACTATAATTAAGCCACAGGAGCCAATTATGATTGCGCAAATTTTGCGTATTTCTGCTAATCGCCAATTTAAATATTTTTCTCGTCTGAATATTAACCCCACTTATTTGCAAGGACATAAATTTAAACTTAATAATTATTCCTTTAGCCCAGTCAGTTCAACTTCTAGTAATCTGTCAGTAGTTACATGGTGTGTCTTCAAATCTGAACTGTAGCTTATTTCGCTCTAAGCTACTAAGATCAGCAAATATTCATTTAAAAAATTGTTATTTTTCACTAGTTTCAGGAGTCGTAGATATCTAGTAAGCGAATGTGGCGAGGGTTCAATCAAGGATCTGAATGTCCGAAACAGTACCTCGGCATGTGGTGTTCGAGAAGTGCCTCTGCTGTAAACAGGGGCGTAGCCAGATTTTTTCGGTGGGGGGGTGTTTTTTTTTTATGTTTTTTTTTTTTATAATATTAAAGTAAAGGTACATTATAACAGATTTTATTGGATTATTAGCATAATTAAATTCTATGCTAAATGATAAATAAAAAATATAACTTTCTGAAAATTTATTAATTAATAAAACGATTGTCTCATTTCCTTTTTCTGCTTTTTCCACGTATATCTTTAATAATACTTAAAAAAAAAATTGTCGGTGGCGGGGATAACATCGAAAATCCCCCGTGGCTACAAACGACGTCGTTTAAATTGGTTTAACACGTCACTGGTCCAAAATAACAATTTTTGTTATACACGCGTTGAAATAAATAATATTTTGAAAATAATTTATAATGTGTTTATCTATTAAAAGCTTTCTTAATTTTTTATTACGACTCACACCAATGTGCATTATTCTATATTTTATTATTCCAAAGATAAACAACATTTTTGGGAAACATTATTGACCAAAAGCGCGTCAGAATTAGAAGATTTTTTTTATAAAATACTTTCCGTTTTTAGGGTTTTGTAGGTATGACCAAAAAACCTTTATACCGTCATTTTTTCGTCTGTCTGTCTGTCTGTCTGTCTGTTCGGTAAAAATTGTAGCCAGAGAGTAAACCTAGAGTTGAAATTTGGCATGCTTATACAACTCTTTGACCTGCACATAGGAAAAATACTAAAACATCTAAAAAACAAATCCCTCTAAAAATATAAACAAATATGTGATCATCGAAAAAAAAATTTTTTGATAATTCTGAGTAGGGTATCAAATGAAAGCCCTTGGTACGTGGATTAACGATCAAATTTTAATTTCTGCAAAATAAATTATTTTGAAGTGATTTTTGCCAAAATTGTGCATAAAATTTTTTGTCCCACACCCTGTAGCCCAGATGGTTTAAACTAAAAATCTGAAAAAATTCTAAGTAATGTACATTGGTGTGAACCGGAATAGTACTACAGGAATTTTTGATCAGATTCTTTTTTTGCAAAAAAACGCATTTTTGTGATTTTTGGCTAACAATGTACACAAGTTATAGCTTTGTAACACGCTACACTGGAACGTGTATGCTGGTGTAGTGGTTTTTGACGCTGGTTTTTCACCCAAGTAACTCGATCCGAACCCTGCGATTAGAGACAATATTATTTTTTGTTTTTTTTTAAATTTTTATATTGTTTAAATTATTTTTTCAAAATTCTAGTTATATTTTGGCAAATGTTGCATTTAATTTTTAAAAGCGTAAATTTAATAACCAGTGGAAATTGTTTAAATTATAATTTAATTCTGTTTCAATGTACACGAAATCAGAGGGGCGGAACTTATAACAACCAATGGAAGCCATAGGCGCAATTTTGAAAATTCTTATTGAACCTTGCTATATAAAAAAAAAAAAAAATACTGCACATATTTAGAAACCTAAATAATGGTATTAGGCGTTCGAATTAAAATTAACAAAAAAAATATTTTAATATAAAATTTGTTTTCGCATCCAAAATAATCATCATTCACTTACTAAATACCTGCAAAACCCTGAAATGTGTGAAAATTCACACTTCACATCAATTTTTTTAATTTACTGTTAAAAAACTTTCATTCAATGCCTCGTATTATGAAAAGAACTTTTTTCACGATATTTTTCTAAAACATAATCTGATCAAAAATTCTTGTACTCGTCCAGTTCTCATTAATCTGCATTATTTGAATTTTAGATAAACGCCTTTGTATTACAGGTTTTGGGATTTTCGTGAACCTCACATTAAAACAAACATATTTTTAAAACAAGCTTCCTGTCCATTTTTCTACGAATCTAAAGCTTTTAATTGAAACTTTAGGCAAAATTTTTAAAAAGTTTTCGAAAACACATATTTGTATTTGTAGACGATGGTCTAAAAAGCACAGTCAGGTGTTCGAATCCTACTACTTTGCAATTTTCATCTCCCGCAACTATGCAGTCAGCTCTGGCGTAGACAGCCTCAAGTATATAATACTTAAAATAAGTACATTCATACATCATCATCATTGGTGCGACAGCCCAAGTTGAGTCTAGGCCTCTTGTTTCCAGGTTTCATGACCATGTTTTCAATCTATGTACATTCAGGAGTAATATGGTCAGTAACACCTACAGTTTATAGCCGGTTGACGAACGGCTAAGCAGAACCTGTAATTTGTATAAATATTTTTACACAAATTATTTGACATAAGCAGTAGTTAAACTCACGTCCATGCCCTTGCTTTGCGGCCAAACGGCAGATACAAGAGGTTTAACACTTGCACCCACAACCTATTCATACAGGGATAATATAATCGGTTGAAACGATACAGTGGCCATGGGCCTTTCATATTTATGGTCCGAGGTCTAGAAATGGATACTTTCTCAGCACCTAAGCGCCACTTAGACTTTAGAACCATTATTATAATTACTTAGTTATCTGAGTATTTTTCTTACATGCGGGTTAAAAGACTATATATGCATGCCAAATTTCAACACTGTAGATTCAGCCATTTAACCATAATATCTACCTTATAGATAATACACATATACAGACAGACACATATTTGTGATGGGATAAGAGTTTGTTAATTATAAGGTTGGGATGAAACATAGTGCGAACCTCTTGCCGTATATAGCGCTGATAAAACTTGATATACGATGATATTTTCTGTCACATGCCAGTATATTATCAAGAATATTTTATTCCGTTTTGACATTTAGATTTGGATTTGACAGTAGCGAGAAGCAATCAGTACGGTTTTGCTTGTAAACGAAAAAAAATAATAATAACGCGTCTATACCATGTAACTTAAAAAAAGTTGTTGGTGAAGGAAATCTATGGCTATCTAGTTTATACATTGGGTAAGAATGCTCTATCGTATGTATCCGTTTGTGACTAATTAAAGGTGTATTAGTTCAAGAGAGGAAGAACAATGGTGTCAATGATGATCGTCGTAGCGGAAATCTTAAATCCACTACGTCGTTTTAAATGACCGACGACTAAAGTCAGAGGTAGCAGATAAGTTGACATATCGAAAGACGCATTTTATTTTAACCGAGCAATTGGATATACGTCTGGATATACGGTCTGCATACTACGGAGAACAAACACAGCTCTCGCAAGCTGGTTTAAATATTTCCATGACCATATAGGGAGACGTGGGTCCATTAATACACGCCAAAGGAACAATCTAAAAGGTAGATTCATCTTGGTTCCCCGATTCCATGTATGAGTTCAGGGGTGTATGACTTCAAGAGAGGAAAAACAATGATGCCAATGATGAGCGCCGTAGCAATAGTCTAAAAAAAAAACTAAAACTCCGGAAATGTTTGTCCATCTTGGAATGAAAATCCACTATGTCGTTTTAAATGACTGGCGACTAAAGTCAGAGGCAACAGAGATAAGTTGACATATCAAAAGAACACGTACATATTATTTAAACCGAGGAATTTGATTTGGGGAAGCTATCCATAAGATTGGTGCAAAACGTTTGCATACTGCAGAGAAAAAACTCAAGTTACTCAAGCTAGTTTGTATAGGTTTAATAAACATTCGATGGGTTTTTTACGTAGTTTCGTATCCACAGATAAGACGTGGGTCCAATATTATACACCAAAGAAACAGTGCAAAAAGTGGATTCATCTTGGTTTCCCAATTCTAAAGAAGGAAAAAATAGTCCCATAAGCCGGAAAGATCATGCCATCGATTTTTTGGGTCTTCCAAAGAGCCAAACAGTAAACGGGCAATACTACTTGCTGATCTTCCTGATTGTCAAAAAAATATATATATAAATTTAATTTTCCGTCGCACCATTTTTCATCCCTATGTCGTATACTTTCGAACCCTAAAAAATCAGTAGGTATGTTTTTGCCAATGAATATATCTCGAGGAACTCTTCTCTTACACGGAACTCCAATTAAGAATATCTGTCTTAAACTGTAACTTGTGTAGCATATACGCAAATCTAGTGCACAGATTAGTAATCTAAAAGCTTTAAGTTCGGATTATTATTATTTAATTTGTGTATTAAAATTTATAATGGGATATTGTGTTTAAAAGTACCCATATTGTTATTGCAGCAATTCTGAAATTGCAAATTGATATCACAATTAATCTGAATAATATAACTGTATATAGAAACCATTATTACATTTCCTGCATATGTAGGAGTATCAATAGGTCTGATCGTAAGAGCGAACAATTTTGTACACTTAGTATTTTATTTGAGTGGAGAATTTAAAAGCACTTAACGATTAGTCATAACAAACACTTGTCATGTCATAACAATACACCTACGCGATCTATAATTACATTAGAAACTTGCGAATGGTATTTTTACAGACTGAACAAGAGCCGTTGAAATGCGTCATTAGGAAATCAATTTCAGGGCAGAGTTCAGAACCAGGAATGTTGAATTAGTTTTGTTATTTGCCGTAGTTTCAGAAGAAAGTGCTTTTATTCAAAAGGATTTAATAGCGCTATTAAACTTCATTAATAAAAAATTATTTCACATTTAAATTATCATCTTCAGAATACAGTCCTTCTACAGCTAAACATCGCTACCATATTCTTCTCAACCTCTAAAAATATATTTTGTAGGAACTCGCATTTTTATCAGTTTCCGATTATCTTTTTTCTCTTCAATCGTTTGAAAAAGACCTCCCTTTAACGAGCTCTTCAGTTTTGGGAACAAAAAAAAGCCACATAGAAGTAGAAGTAGATGGAGCATCAATAGAACAATTAATTAGCTTCCATTTCTTGGGATGAGATAACCAGCTATTAAGACCAGATATTTCAAACTAATCGTTTATATAAATATATATAGCGAAAGGTTTATGGCTGGCGCCGTTTTTCGCTTCCTATCGCTTCGCCCTGGTCTTCGTCTGCGCGCAGGAATCCACTCCCAAATCTTCTTGGGCCATCGGTCATCAGGCATACGCTGGAGGTGCCCATACCATAAAAGTTGTTTGTTTCCTATCGATTCTATGATGGAGTTTTCAACGTTCATAGTTGCTCTTGTGGTATCATTACGAACATGCTCGAGTTTGGAGATACCGCAACTCCTTCTCCAAAAGTCCATTTCCATGGCGCTCAGTCGGGCTTTATTTCTTTGTGTGAGCTCCTATGTTTCTGAACCATAGGTACAGATACTTTCGACAATAGTTTTGTAGATAAGCGTTTTCGTCCTTTTGGTTATATTGTCGTTCCACAATACCGGGTTTAGTTGCCTTATTACACACTTCCCTTGCCCTATTTTATTGTTAATATCATCTTCACTCTTCCCCCTATTTGATAGGGTAACATCAAGGTATTTAAATCAGGGCTTCGAACCGGAACTGAACCGAAAACCGAAAAAAACCGTTATTTTTGTCGGAACGAAAACCGGAACTGAACCGAAAAAAAATATCGGTTTATTTCGGTTCAGATAATGTTTATGTGAATGAATATAAAATACATTTTATTTAAGATTATTTTTTAAACTGATGAGCAGAAAAAAATCGTTATTCGTAATTTTTTAACTGATAAGTAAAAAAAAATGCGCTTCTATTATTTCGGAAGAGAGGGGTTGAACGCCCAAAACAACCCCCCCCCGGCAACGACCTTGGTATGATTATCAAAGAATAAGGAATAAAATGTTCTTCTAAATTATAGTAGAAAATAAATTTCTAATACAAATAAAAGCATTTATACTCTGTCTCTGAAAGACTGATCATTTGTCAGGAAGTTACCAGTGGCATGCACATTTTAAATACGTTTAAATTGGTTTTGTGTATTTCTATATTACTATTTATTATTTTATTAAACGCATGCCTGTGACCATATTTATCATATCAATAAACACACCCCTGTGATCATATTTTTCCTCAAAATTTTAGGGTCAAATTTTTATGGCCTATTGTGTTTAACCCTAGTTCGTATTCCCATATAATATGTGCGGCACACTCGGTTGTTTTTAACAATATTTCGTTTCGAACTATTCATATTTTGTCGCTTTTGTTTTACCGCTTCTGTGTGATAATAAAATAACTTTTTACAAATAATTAATTTAATTACTATCAGTCTTTCGGAGATAGAGTATAAAAGTTTATCACTCGGAACTGAACCGAAAACCGATAACCGAAAAAAACCGTTGTTTTTGCCGGAACGAAAACCGGAACCGAACCGATATATATTTTTTTAATTGAACCGGAACGAAAACCGAAACGATAAAAATAACGGTTCGAAGCCCTGATTTAAATGACTGACAGTTTCTGATGATTTCGTCATCTATTTTGAGGTCTTTTCTCTTCTCACCAACAACGAGGTATGCAGTTTTCTGTGCATTTATTTCTAAACCCCATTTCTTATATTCCTTTCTTAGTTTCCTCACCATATAGCTGGAATCATCTTCGTCTTCAGCAATCAGAACCTGGTAATCTGCAAATAATAGAGTATGAAGAATTAATAAGTGAGAAAAAAAAAAAAAAAAAAATGCAAAGGGAAAATTTATAAAGCAATTTATAATTCACCGTGTATTCACATATGCCACAGAAACTAGAGTAAAGATTAAGAAAACTAAACATATAATTAAAACCACCGAAATAAAGGTTATACGAGCAATAGAAGAAAACACAGAAAGACCAGCAAATCGATTAGTGAATTAGTGAATTCAAATGAAAGATTTAAAAAGAATGAAACGAATGTGTAGAGAGGATAGAAGAAGGGAGGCTAGCATATATTTGAAGAAATGGGCAACGTACTGAGAGAAAACTCTTGGGACAATTGCACACGAGATGACCAGAAAGCTGGTTTTTCTCATCTACAACATGATGGCTAGTGGCGTGAACGGAGGGCTTAGAGGAGGTAGAACACCCCATGTATCCGGATTTGTTTTTGTCATCACTTCAATTCGTCTCCCTTTTCTTTTTGTCATTACTTTGCATGGTCGAATTCAGCAATTTTTTCAAGGAGGAATTCATTTAATAGACTGAATTACAAATATTTACAACCCTTTTCCTCTTTTCTTCACTAATCAAATAACGTTCCCAAAAACTTAATATTATATTTTCTTACAAAACAATAAATTTTTGTATTTTCGGAAAAAATTATATGTGCCTATGTAATGCATAATTTTCTCCTGGGTGAAGAGTGATTACCTCCGCCCTTATCATTTCGATCCGTTCTCCTTTTTTTGGTCATCACTTCGATCTGTGATCTGCTCTTTATTTACTTTAGATGTCCATTTTATTTTTTGACCCCCTCCAAGAAGACTTCCTGGCTAAGCCAGTGAAGAAGGCTGAAGAAATGAAGTAATTCCTGGTCCAAGGGTTGACAAACTTTAGAGGTTAAAGAGCCAAATTCAGCCTTTACGACATCTGGATACATTTTAAAGAGCCATAATTTTGTTTTAATGCATGACTTTTTTAGCATCATTTATTGAGTAATGCATAAATATGTTTTATTTTAGCTATTGGTAATACCGATACGCAGCATAAAAATGAACTATTACGTGAATATTTTCTAAATTTGATTCCTTATTTACTTAATTTGTAGAGACCAATATCCTCAAATAGCCGTATGGTCCTAGTCGTACGACGAAAACAGTTAGGCGCAAAGTTTTGGGAAAATACAGAAATGAACGATGAAATTATACAGAGTAGGTACAGCAGGAAAACTGTTCAACAGTATCAAAACCAACATAAAAGTAGAAAAAAAAATAATAATAAAAAATTAAAAACATACTAAATTCACATTAAGATATAACGAATTCAGGTACGCTATCAGATTCGGGCCGCTATGAGTACAGTCTGTAGACTCATTGCACATTGAAACTCGTAAATGAATTGGGCTGCAATTATAGTAGTAAAAAACAAAAACATTTATAATGATTTTTAATATCCAAATTCATTTAGTTCTGGAGGCGTTGCAACCCTGTAGCTCTTATCAATCAGCCACGTCTGATGTGAAGTTAAAAGTCAACCCGACTGTTCAAAAAGAAAGAGAGACATAATGTATTTCGTAGTCGAGCAAAATCATGTTTTATATAATTTGGCCTGCTATAATATCTCCCTTGTGAACAAGGCCTTTGGGTAAAAATTTAGAGAATTCAACCAATAAACAATCCTGATAAAATCAAACCATTCGATCTAGGTCAATAAAATAAAGTGTGAAAATTCCCTATTACCAAACATGCCTGTATAAAACAAATGATTCGGATCTGAACTGAAAGACAAAGGCCTATGGGTCCGGCCGTCTAGCGGTACGGTATAGTGCAGTGGACGTGTAATATGATTGATGTGGTAGTAGTACGCGGCCGGCGCCGACAGCTCCTCTAGTGGCCGACTGGCATAATCTCCTGACGCAGTTTAAACCGCGTGCTTCTAGCCCACCTATTGTGCAACTGGACTCTATCGCTGTATTAGATTGTTAATGTTGTTTAGAGACCTATGTTTTGGCTTTAACTTTGATTGTTTTATGAGATTATATAATTTCTTTATTTACGCAGGTAGATTTCAAAATAAAGTTGATTTCAAAATCGGAAAAAGACGGAATTGAATGAATTGGTAATATTTAGATCGAACAAAAACACAGGAAAACATTTTACGGGTTGGCCCAAATCGGATTGGCTTAGGTAACAAATTTTATCGGCACGGCCCTGATAATAGAAGTCGTTTTTATATTCGACGTTCTCAAGCAAAACAAGTGCAGTTAAAATAAAAACTGAAATATATAGGTAGTGCAAAATTTTGCCAAAAAGATTTCCAAAAAATCTTCAGTGACACCTATATATTTCAGAGGGGTCAGTTGAAAACTCGAAGTATGCACATTTCTCAGGCATTTTGTTACAGATTCCTCAAGACTATTTGATACGTTTTATATTAGATATGATTTTGTTTCTGAATATCTAACCGCTTAGATCTATCCTTACACAACAACAAAGAAATCAAAACAATGGAAGCATCACTATGTTTCCATGATTCTTCACCGCCAAAAAGATAAATACCATTTTCTCTAGACAAGATTAGTTTCCAATTTTAAAATGTTAAGGTTTATATTGTTTATTGGTTATTTTACAAGCAAACAATAACAAGATAATACCTAGCTAATCTTTTAAATTAACTGCTCAAAAAATCATAAAAGATGACCAGAAAGAAAAAATTATCAGGATAATGCAGGTGGCCAGATAGATATCGTTTCTATGATAAAAATCATCGAATTGAAGTAAGATTTGCTGTCGTTCCTGCCATATTCACATTAATTTAGCTCCGTCTGATATCTACAACTCAAAAAAATTCTTGGCAGCAAACAATTTTCTTCGAACGTTAAACTGAAAACATCAGTAAAAACCTCGTGGAATTGAATTAAATATAAGCACTTTTAGAATGGGATAAAGCAATTTCTAAATGGAATAAAGGCACTTTCGAAATGGAATAAATGCACTAAAGTATCGTTAGGTACATTGAAGTTCGGAAATACTATATTGACAAATAATTCCATAAGAAAAGTACAGATTATTATTATCAGGAATTTGGTTTGGTCATGTAGCTAAACAAGATAAAAACCCACTGTTTTTCAACCTTTTTCAGTTGATGGCCCACTGAATAGGATACTAAGATTTTCTAGTCTCACCATTAAATATTATGAGTTTTTTGTATGATGTGTTTCACGACTGTACTTACTTAAATGTTTAATAACATAAAAAAGACACATTTCTGTCTTTTTAGGATTTTATCACCAGATATTGTACACTTTAATATACACTAATCTGTTAATCTGTTATTAGATATGCCACTAGAAAAGTACGTGAAATACAAAAGCTAGATAAATTCACCAAATTAAAATTCTCGCAGATGTGGTGATTGGTGACAGGGTTGCCCAACCCGGTTCTAAACACAATTATAAATAGTGTTGACCATGTTTTTGAAAAAATTCCCAAACGTAGAGGTGGCAGACCTCAAAAATATGGTTGAATAATACAAAAAGAATAGCAAGTAGATGCACTAGTTGGCTAAAAAACAAAAAATATTTCTGAAGAAAATGGAGGAGACCAATATTTGAAGCAAAAGAAGTTTCTTGAAAAATACAAGGGGTATGGATTGGAACATCCCTTCACCCAAATGCAAGAATTCTAGGATCATCCCCTCTAATTTTTTTTTTTTTTATAAACAAATAACACGAATAATTTTGGAAAGAGGCGTCTGAAATATCATAAAAGAAGGAGCACAATAAGAAATTTTGTCATTTGAGATCACCAGCGTCTAGTTGAGTAATCTAATATGATTCTATTTTAAAAAATAAAACAATATTCTTAAATTCAATATTTATTTTAAGCACCTATGTATATATCATCTTCAGAGTACAATAGAGATTCATAATAATCCTATACCGGCACTTATTTAAATAATTCTTTTATTCAATTTTATTTTCATTCTGTATTGTACTTTGAAGATGATTGTTTAATTGTCTAATTGCACATTAATGTTTTAAATAAATAGTTAAGTTAAGTTTTATTTTTAATGTAATCTCTTTCACGTTTTGCAACTATTAAATAATATGTATCTGTTTATTTTATTTGAGTACTAAAATGCAGTGCTCGCAAAGGCTCAACATACTGAAAGCAATAGTCCACCAGAAATAGGGAGCATAACAGGAGACTATGTTACATTATATCAGGCCCCAATTCGCAGCAAACAAGACTAAGCATATTATACGGAAAAGCAAAAAAGACCGACATCAAAACCTTAGAGCCGATTCAAAACACTGCTATAAGATTAGCAACTGGCGCGTTCAGAACTAGCCCCGTCCAAAGCCTCCATAATATCTCCGGACAAATACCGCTGGACTACCACAGAATCAATATCCAATCCTCTTACATAATAAACCTTGCCGAAAATCCCTATAACCCAACTTACTCTTTATTAAACCCAACTTAAACTTTATTCCAAAATGTACACAACCAAAACCAGGTCCCAAATTTATGGCTTGCACATCAAAAGTACACTGAATTATTCGAAAAACATAACGTTACACTCAGCAACGTACCATTAAGAACTTATTAACCATTAAGTCTTCCATAAAAGGCTGCAGTATGGGGTCAAACAAATTACTAAATCGCAGCAAGTATTACATGGATGAACGTAAAACTTTACCAATTTTCGTTGCTAATAATAGAATAACAGTGCCGTCCAAGTCTCAAAATTGTACACGAAGAACTCCATTTTACAGGATATTAAAAAAAAACTGCATAACATCAGGCAAAAAAGTAAAAATACTGTGGATAACGCCGCATGTTGGAATAGATGGAAACAACAGAGTGGATAGTGCTGCAAGGAATGCCTGGAAACTAGAAAATCACACAAATCTCTATTCCAGCGTGCCTTGAAAAGTTATATCAAAAGAACAATCCAAGAAGAATGGAATAGAGCTTGGCAGAACACAGAGGAAAACCGTTTAAGAAAAATAAAAACAACAACAGCTCAGTGGAGTTCAAGAAAAACAAGAAGAGAAGAAATCGTCTCAACAAGATTACGTATTGGCTACACGCTACTGACTCACTAGTACATATTCCACAAACTCTACCCACCCAGGCGCGATACGAAGCCAAACGTTGACTATATCATCACAAAATGTTGAACAACTGAAGAAGAAAGATGAAAACGTAACTATATTGTTTATGAAACTGTTTATTACTCTTAATAAAAAAAAAAGACAGAACTATCGTTGAGTTCCCCAAAGGAACACAAGGAATTACAAGCGACTATAAAGAAGTGCATTTGGAGTACGACTATAAAAAGAGTACTGTAACTCTAAAAGGAGTACAAAACTATCAAGAGTATGATTGGTAACCTTAACAAAAATTTAAAATAGATAGATTATTATCAAGTCTCCAACTTTTCTAAGTGCCCTTTTACACCGTATAGAAATTAATATATTTCAATACAATTATGTTATTATTCAGTTGCTCCTATTTACCAACTGCATAACATACAATAAACGTTTACTTTTATAATGTTAGACCATAATTAGATTAACAAGTCTATCATCCAGAATGGTGTTATTTTTGCGCGCGAAGTGTAATTTCGCAGACTAAGAGCTGGTATCGTGTATCGGCGCTGCCGGATAGGTGTTGAGATTTATCAGGTGCATGACTTGCAGCTACACTAGCGAACACCGAAGAAAGCTGTTTCATAAATGCTGTTAGACAAGGGCTAAATTAGTAGACAAAGGAGCCGACTAACAAGCCATTACATTGCCGATACTACAACTGAAACTGAAAGTTATTTCCTGATTTACACATTCAACAAATGAAGATTTCTTGTTGCAATTAATTGTTTTATTTGATCAGACGAAATTATTATAATGAATTGTTCTATTTAATGAATAGTAAACTATTCAAATATATGTCAGTCTTTTTTGCATTCGATAGGGTTAACTAATCATTAAGAACATTTTATATTACATCCTTATATGACCTATGTTGTATATGCAGAGCCGGTGCTAGTTCTTTTGGCGCTCGTAGCAAGACCAGCCAAACTGCACCCTTTTTTACAAAAATTATGAAATATAAAACAGGACACATGAAAATGGCAAACAATTAACAAAAGATGAGACCAAATAATCTTAACCAGACTGAGAATAGGTCATACAGGATTTACACATAAATTCATCTTACAGAAAACGGACCCTATTAAATGCAATACCTGCAACATACATCTCACTGTGAAATATGTACTTATCGACTACCCACAGTACAACCGAGAAAGAAGACGGCATAATCTACCAGATACAGTGACAGAAGCTCTATCCAACAAGTTGGAAACAACTGCCCGAATCCTAAAATATATGGAGGACATATAACTCAAAAATGAAATATAAATAATTAATTAATCTTTGCCAAATTCAATACAATATCTGCCAATCAACGTAAAATTATGTACCTATACCTTTCTATGTAAAACTATGTACTTAATGTAAAAATTTAAAACTGTGTTCTAACGTCCCGGGATACTAATAACCAACAGTAGTTGATGTATCCGAACAATATAATTAAAAAAAAAAAGCTAGAACTAGACATTTTCAAGTGAAATAACACCTTTACTACTAAATAATGTTTTGAATAATTTTTATAACCACTTGGGGCATTATTTGGCAGTAAATGGAGGGGGTTTTGAACATGTGTTGTAATTTTTTTTTTTTTCTATTTCAGTAAATTTTGTGTTATTGTCTTTACTTATTCTTTATTCCTATGTTCCAGCTTAAAATAAACGCTCTAAACAGAGTTTCCCAAACACTGCGCCGCGGCACCCTGGGGTGCCGTGGCTAGGCTACAGAGGCACCGCGAAGACCCAGGACCTTTTAGGGAAATTTTTAAATGTTTTTTGTGATCATTTTGTAGTTTAGCAGTGAGGATCTTTTTAGACTTTTGTAGGTAGACCACCAAAAAAACCTTATAACGTCACTCATGTGTCTGTCTGTACGGTAGAAATTGTAGCCAAACGGTTGAACATAGAAAGTTGAAATTTGGCATACTTGTACAACGTTTTGACCCATATATAGGAAAACTATAGAGAGTTTAAAGAAATACAGCACGGGATAAATATAAATTATATGTATTTAATAAAAAAATAAATATTTTTTAAAATTTTGAGTGGCATACCAAATGAAACCTGTTAATGCGTGGATAAACAAAAAAATATGTATTTTTGAAAAATCTATTTTTTTATTGGATTTTTGGCAAAAATGTTCAAAAAGCTTTTGTCCCCACCCTATCTCCTAAAGGGATTGATCTAAAAATTAAAAAATAAAACTCCGTAATGAACATTGATGGAAACCGAAATAGTTCAACAGAAATTTTTGATTAGACAAATTTTTCGAAAAATGTCGATATTTTGTCGTTGCTAAAAAAAAATATATTTTTAAAATGTATTGTGTTGTATCAAAAGAAAGCTCTTAAGACTTAGATTACGGAACGATAGATAGATTTTTGAAATTCGTTTCTTTTAACACGAATTTAGCCAAAAATGTGCAAAAGTTCCCTTTTACCAAAAAGGGTTAAACCAAAAATCTGAAAAAATTATAGCTAATGTATATTGATCTGAACCGGAAACGTACGAGAGGAATTTTTTATCAGATTGTGTTTTTGGAAAATATGGCAGTTTTTGTGTTTTTGAAAATTTTATTATTTTTTTAATTGATGGTTAAATTATGGCTAGTAATGTTATGGATTTTTTTGTATATATAGCTAAGATGGTGCGTGTATTTTTGTGGAATTAAAAATATTAAAAAATAATATATTTTTTCAATAGTTGCGAACTCAGTTACTAACACCACACCACACTACACTCTACATTGTAAAATATTTCTTATTAATCTAATGAAGACTTGAATACAAAGCAAATGCAGAAAATAACGCTGGGATATTTGGCAAATTATTCAAATAACGAATAAAAGTGATTATCCAAAAAACTTTTGATTTTGATGTGATAAATATACTTAGCCATCCAGTATTATGTTTTCTTACACCTATTCATTATATACCTGCAAAACCCTGATATGTGTGAAAATTCACACTACTCTTCAATTTTTGTTTTGTTTTTGGTGTTCACTGGAAGTTTGGAACTGAGGACCTTTTTTTTAGATGATCACTTATAGTTTCATAGTTTCAACTGTCTAATAAAATAAAATGAAAAAGTGGATGTATTGATGTATAGACGTGGGGCGCCGCGGGAGAATTTTAATACATTTAGGGCGCCCGGAATCGAAGAAGTTTGGGAACCTCTGCTCTAATACCCTTTTCACACTAGATCTTTAAGATCGGATGTTAAAGTGAATGTATCTTTAAACGCTAATGTGAAACCGTACGGCCTCGTCTAAACACGACCGATGTTTAAGACAGAGATCTGCGTCTTAAACTTCGTCCGCATTGCCAACTTAATTTCTATTATAAAAAAATACTCCTTGAATTTGTGCTGTCAACATTTTATATTATCATAAACAAGAATACTGTATTATATTGACGTTATAAGAAGTTTATACTTATTGTTATAATAAAATTATTTATTTTAATAATGTGTTTAATAAAATACAGAGCTACAATAATTTAGATAAAATGTATCGACTTACATGTTAATACAGGTGTAATATATTCTTTATTGTAGTGTCTTTATTGTAGAATGAAATGCAATATCCTTATTTGTTTATAATAATTCAAAATGTGCGTCTGCGCAGACAGTTCAAAACTGGTAATTTCATGACGGTAACTTAAGGACAAAATTACTGTAGCTGATGACAGCACCAGAGATTTAAATATCAAGTGTGAAAGCATACCGATCTTAAACATCAGTGAACTTTAAGTTCACTCGTCTTAAAGATCTAGTGTGAAAAGGGTATAATACATTGCTTTCAATCATAATGCAACCATGGATCTGAAAACGCTATGGTTCATATTAGAATAAATTCACGGTGTATGAATTAAAAATCTGTATATGCTTGCCAATTTTAACTATCTAAATCCAACCGTTTAGCTATATAGATTTGTTACCCTGCAGACAGACAAAGACATGTGTGACGATGTAAGGATTTCTTGGTTACACCTACGAAATCCTATAAACGTGGGCTGAATATAAACCTATTGTAGACCGTAAGTTGAAGATAGCTGGTTTAGTTTAATGGGAAGTGCAAAACACTTTAAAAGAAAGATATGCTGGAATGCATCAAATATGTGACAACGGAAATATCTCGTACATCAAACCAGTTTTTATTTCACTTAGTGCACTTTTACAAGTGCAAGTCAATAAAACCAATCCTTCTTCCGTTGCCCTGACTTTAACCATGAATATACAGCATTCTTGCAAAGCGGATAAGGTAAACAGATAAAAATATGGCTATTAATAAAATACATAAAAATAAGTGTGAAAGAAACATAAAAAATATCAAGTAAGGCGGATCCGAATAACCTTCCGTATACCTAACCTTGAAAACAAAAAATAAACATTCAACATAAAATATTTCTGGAGTCAAGTGTAGGTATTTCAACTTGATCATTATTATTCTTGTTCCTATTCGAATAAGTGGTGTTAAATGTCAAGGTACCTTACACGGAGCCCTTTAAAACTCTGTTCAACTCGTGATCTACTTTTGTTGAACAATATTGCAATTATAAAACGGAAATGAATAGTTCAATCAATCAATTGTTGTTGGTATCGTATCGTAAGGTTGTAATAAACAGGTTATTGTATAATTCATTTTGTAAACTCACTCTTAATTGTCACGTTTTTAGTTTCAGGTTATAATCAGGAGGTAATTGATTTAATATAAAGTTGTAAGAAATTTTTTATGATATACCAATTCTTGCCATAAATATTGTTTCAAAGTTTTCAATGAACTTCCATAAGATGCTTAAAGATATTTTAATTTTACTTTAGTACAGAATACATGGATGCATCTTAAACAAGAAACACCAATCAGTTTTCAAAATGACCACGTCTGGCCGTTACACAGCGCTTAGGTATCTACGGCAACACGTCAATAGAATTACGAAGGGTTTCTACAGCAAAACCCTCCGCTGCCAGGAGCACTTCAGACTAGCAATTTAAGGTTTCTTTTTGTAAACCATGGTCTAGCACAGCCAAGCACGGACCAATACATGGGGTCTCCTGCCATTCACCAGAAGAAATAAAGTCCGGTGCATGTTTTCAAGCCACCGCTGCGCAGCCTTCGCATAATGGGCTGGCGCTGAATTTGATGGGAAGCTCTAGTGATGACCAGCGAAGAGGAAATTGTTTAGTTCTTGAACTATCTACTTCAACATGGTTTTCTAGTGGACTTTGACCGACGTTTTTACTCATATCTTGTAAAAATTAAATTTAGCGTCAATTTAGACGGTAAATTAAATTTACTGTCATAGCTCCAGCCTCACCAAATCATAACTGAACCGGGGTAATGGGCTCTCTGGATCGTTGACGGGTTTTCACGAGTTTGCATAAACTTGCAGCATACACTATGTTATTCTGGCAATTGAAAGCCTTCTCAGTATTTAAAATTTATTACTATATATATTTAAAATCTTTTCATGAACATCTTTTCAAGAAACTCTTCGTAAATCTATAAAGTGGCTGCAGAGACTTTAACACTGTGTAACAGCCAGGAGTGGTCATTTTAAAAATTGATTGGTGTTTCTTGTTTAAACTGCATCTATGTATTGTGTACTAAAAAAATTAAAATATCTTTAAGCATCTTGTAGAATTTCACTGAAAATTCTTTTCACTGTAACAATATTTATGGCAAGACTAGGTGCTTATTAACAGAGTTCGAATAGCAGCGAATCGTAGTCGCCAGACAACAAAATCGGAAGGAGGCTTTCTCCGTTGGAAAGGGTCCAAAAGGTTTTTGGCGCAGAATTTACTTTGGTGAATTTCATGATGACGGCCGCTGGACACTGATAAGTTGCAGTACAAGTAAACGTCTTTGAAATAGCCGAAGAATCTTTTGCAGACGTTGTTGCTCGGTGATAGAGCATGTTACGCTCTTGTAGGTACGACATTAGAGGAGAACACGCCTGTGTCATGAGTATATGAAAATTTGGGATGATTTTCCAGTTAGTAAGTCCCAGTTGAGAAGATTTGCCACTAGGGTGTTGATAGTATAGACTTTAAATTGTAATAAAATTTTATGTAAAACAAAAATGTATGTTTATCTAACAATTGTATTTTTTTGGAATAATAAATATGGGTATTTTTAAATTCCGCGGTTTCATTCAAGAGTTAGTAAATATCTCGTCAGGTTTTACTAGTTACGCTGACGAAAATATTTATTCTGCGTTTTCACTTCTGTATATATTCTGTCGTGAAGAACCCGTAGACGTCGAAGGTTACTTTGTGGATTATTTTCATTCTGTTCTTTCGGATACGCTAACTTGGTTTTAGGAGCCTCAGAAGCTTTATTACTTTCGGCCTGTAACAAAGCCTTTCATTTGCGATACTCTCTCATGCGTTCACCAGCGTTTTTCTTTGGCATGGTGAAGTTCAGAGGTATGTATCGTAATTTTTAGGTACCTTAAAACACTTTTTTCTTAAACTCAAACTCGAATAAATTAATCACATCGCGCTAGCAGTTACATGCAATTTTTTAAGTGTTAACCACGTAAACGATCTGAAAGACATAAATCCTACGTCAAAAGTTACTCGCACTCCATAGTAAAGTTATTCAAAATCGGATTCATTGCTGTAGTTTTTAGTTGCCAGATGGAAAATCTAGGCGACCTGGCTACCGTATTTGTCAGGCTCTGCTTATTAATACCAAAGATGAAAATGTTGGACTCAAAAGTTGTATCAAATGTTGGAAATATCCAACCTTAAAAGAGTTTAACTATGAAACCATGATAAAAATCTATAAATTCATTGTTAAAACAAGATTGATTGAGAGAGATTTTCAATACACTTTAAGGTGCACCTTAAAGTGAATTTGGAACAGGTTATCCGGGGCTCGTGGTTTAGAGCATAGCCATGATTCTAGAGCATGGTTGAATGCTTGAATGGCGAATGGGTAGTGCATTCAGCACGATTTTTATGAAGATAAAAATCGTGCTGAATGCAAAACCAACACATAAACCTGAAAGAGGTCTTTGCTTGTAATACTGTTTTGTGAAATTTATAATTAAATCATGACATATGATATCGATGACATATTTACAAACTTCGATGCTAATGATAAAAGGCGGGAGTTAGTTTGACTTTTAAATAAGTTTATCAGGAACACAAAACACCTTATATTTAAAACCCTGTATATGTTCTACCAAGCCATAATAGACTCGGCTTCTTGTGTGGGAGTGGTAATTTCAGAAATAAAATTTCATTATTACTTAAAATAAAATTATTCAATTAGTTAAAAAGTATTCAAATTATTCAAATATAAAAACTAATCTATTTTAAGATAAACATCCTCAAAGATTGGTTGAGCTATCACATATTTTTCTAGTTAAGTGTTAAAAAGATATAGAGTGATTTACCGTTGTATATTATATGATTAGTTTGAAAGAACGTTATTGTTTAGATCAAAACAGCAATGGTAAAATGTTTACACAGATGCTGATAGGCGACAATATATTTTCAGTAATGTGGACCGCGTAGTAATTAGAGTCAAAATTAATTACTTGGGTTTATAATTTATTGGTCATAAAAAGATAAGTTTATAAAAGGGTTTGTTGTTAATGTGGAGAGCTGATTATTTTTACAACGACAAAAAAATGGGGTCAGAGATGAGATTATTAGTTTAAGAAAAGAGTTGGAAAAATGTTGTGAGAGACAAAGGCAGTGATGAGCAAACCGTTGCCGTGTACAGACGAACCTCCCAATGCATTTTTGGTAGAGAAACCCGGTAGTTTGTAGTTGGTAAACCAAAAGTAATCTGGAAGTGTTGAGGTCAGTTTTAAATGAAATAAACGAACCTCGTTAACGGCTTAAACACCGTGAGTGTTATGAGGTGTTTAGCGGCTTGTGAGGTGAATACGGTGATTGTGAGGTTTTGTGTTGAGTGTCTCTCATGGGATTTTATAGCCAGCATTAAATTATAAGTTTCAAATGTAATCAATAACCCTTCGATTCTAACTAAACATTAAACGTAGATTAAGTAAAATGCAGACTTTAAGTCAAACACTCTTATTCCTCTCATAAAGAGTCTAAGCAACCAACCGGCGGATCCTTTAGATTTTCAGACTTGATACCGCTCGCAAGTTTTGGAATCCACTATGTGGAGGGCCCTTCAAAGTAAGTACCATGAAGTACAAATGAAATTATTTAAATTCACTTAGCCAACCTTGACGTCTCGACCGATCCTAGAAATGCCCCCACACTTGATTTCGAGGAAGTGAATTTAACAGGATGGCTTGAGAACGGTGCTATGGATATTTGATGTTATGTGTTGTTTTTTTTTTATTTCGGTTATTTTAATGAAAATAAGGTAATAACGAGAAATAATAACATTCCTTGTCAAGATTAGGATTTGGGACCTATGCCACATAAAACCGACTTATTGCCGCTATTACTAAGCTGCCAAAGAAGAATTTGAAAGTATATCCAACTTTTCACTAGAACCAATTCCAGTTAGGTTAACTGTTTTAGTTTTTCAGGATGGCGATCATATTTCCATCAATCTAAACAAAATTTCCGTAATCACTTTGCTCATATTTACAGTTTTACTCATTTAAAATTCATAAAATATTACCTGCTCGTTATTGCTTTATACACTTCAATTTAAAGTCAATTTTTAAAGTCTTTACCGCACACGATCAGGTTCCATTGAAATCCATCTTATTTTTTCTTAGCTGTCATTCAATCATACTCATTAGCATAGAAGTTATTAGTAGTGAGCGCGGCTTTTAATGTGTACCACCTACGTGTTTTATCAAATTAGCTTACGACACAAGTACAGTGGTTTACTGGGCTGGCGCGGCGCGGCGCTGCCGACCGATGTCTCTATCTGATTGATAGATCTCTGATAGCCATCATCTATCACAGTAATCAGTCCGCGGATCATTAATTAGACTAAATCAGTGGGCTAAAACAGGTGAACGATAGAACGTAGGGTGAAACTCTATACAATATTAAGTATCCTTTGGTTACAAATTAAAGAAAGTAAGTATTGGGTATAAAATATTCTTGTTCGATTGTTTAGATTAATTCATTATACTAGTGTTATATCAGACGACACTTAAATCCACATTTATGAAATTACAAAAAAAAAAAAAAAAAACACTTATCTAAAGACGTGCTTTGATTATCGAACCATATGCTTAATGAATCATGTATTAAAATATTTTTTAAAGTAATACATACAAGAATAAGAAATAAATGTGAGAAAACATTAGCGATACACTGTTCGGCTTCAGAAATGGCTTTGGGATCCATAATGCTCTATATCAAGGATTCTTAACCTATGGGTCGAGACCCAAAATTGGGTCGTGAAGCATATTCTGTGGGTCGCGGAGTAAAATTATAATAATATAAGTCTAGAAATAATATATTTAAAAAATGGTAATATGGAGTACCGCGGCAGATTCAATATGGCGGCAAAAATAGACTACCAAGTACAATAACTATAAGTAGTTTTCACAATAGAGAAAAATAGCTAAAAACATATTTGTAGAATGAAGCTTTAGCTACAATTTGCCGCATTGTACGCAAATATGCGTCGATTGGTTTAGACAGATGGCATCTATAATGCAATTTGTTTATTTACAATTACATAACAGTTTTTTCTACGTTAAAAATATTCTATTAGATAGATAAAAATTCGCTGCAAATTTTGATATTTAGATTGTTATTAATTTTATTTCCGATTATTAGTTTTGTATAGGAAACTATTGAGAACTTTAGGGTTGTGCGCCGCCTTAATGGGCAAATTGTGCTCGTGAGAATAGATATTGTTAATGTCTGTAGATGATGCTAGTAATTTGCGAGCTCCATCCGCGCCCACTGTTACCCGAATACTTGTCTAGTGACACAGCATTACCCCCGGTACAGTAGCAAAGCCAATCTATCCATGAACTGTGACTGCAAGACGATTGACTGAGCTGACCAGGCTCATATTTCTGTTTTTGATAAATTTGAGGCCAAAGAAGGCTTGTTGGGATCATACTGTCCGGTGATAGCAGTCTCTCTAAATCGACCAAAATCCTTTTTCCGGCGTTATGGGTCTCCACGAACAGCAAACATGCGAGTAGGAACTTATGTGAGAGATAAAAGAGACATCAGATAAGCCTATTCCCACAATCGGATTCTCAGAACTGTCTCCTCCCAAATGATTCAAAGGTACGTGGGATCATCAGGCCCCAAAGCTCGACATGATCAGGAGTTGCGACCATCATGAACTCTCCATGCGTGATTTAGAGTACTCGGGGTCATCAGGCCCGAAAGTTTGATATAACCAGGCGTTACAATCATCATTAATAAAAGTAAATGAAGCAATTAAATATTACTACGTTTTTCAACTACATATGTGTGCGAATCCGGGTTTTCATCTTTAATTGTAATTAAAAACAAATTACGAAACAAACTTCAACCTGAAGATGATTTAAGATGCAGCCTGTCTAATTTATTAGCTAGATTTGATGAACTTTCAAAAGTTATGCAAATTCAAGGTTCACATCAGCTACATATTCACATATTAACTAATTTTTCTTTAATAAAATCTATTAGGTATACAGTTTAATCTATATGTTTTTTTAAATTAAACTTTATAGAAATTATTCTTCATTAAAATTACCCAATTTTTGATTTTTTTTTTTTTGTTTTGTTTTTTTTTTTTACCTTGCTATCCTCCTTTAGGTCGCGACAAGAACGTATTTCCCTATTTAAACGTATTTTGGGTTGCAGCTCAAAAAGGTTAAGAACCCCTGCTCTATATGGTATTCAAATTTTGATCCAACGTTTTCGCTGTGACCTACATCTGTGTTTCATTGATAATCTAAATCCCTATGGCACATTAAAACGCAAAAACAACGAAACGCTTCGCTCTACACACATAGACAATGGAGACGTTAGTAGTCTTATATATTGAAATGAGAATACAAAAGTATTTGATCGTCGTATGGCGTATTTAACCTAACAAAATAAATAGAAATTTCAAGAGGTGTTCGACAGGGATCAATCTAGCAACTAATGTCTCTCTTGCTGTTTAATATTTATTCAAAAGCAATATTCACAGAATTTACTGAGAATGAAGATGTTGGATTGAAGTAAATGAAGTGAACATCAGATATGCAGGCGAATCAGTTCTTTTGCTGAAACAAAAGAAGGTTTGGTAAGTTTATTAAATAAATAAAACTCCGTAGGACTGAAGTACGGTTTAGATATAAAAAGTAGGAAGACCAAATACATGCTAATAAGCAATAATATAGTGCCAAATTCCGTTCTATACCCGGATGCAGAAAAAAATTGGTCAATATATATAGGTATTTGGAATGCATACTGCATGATACTGACGAGGACTCCCTTGAAATTAGAAGCCGGATAGAGCACTGAAGTTGAGGTTTAGTAAAATGAAGTAACTATTACCACCTCACGACTTATCAGTCAAATTAAAGTTCCAACTAGTGAAATGCTACACTTAGAAGCCTAGTCTTTAATTAAAGAGTTAAGTATTAGAATAGATGACTTCGAAATGTGTATTTACTGAACAATGTTACAAATTTCGTGGATCGGCAGAACGAAGAAGTACTCATCACGATGGGAACAAAGCTACAACTAATGTTCCAGAATAAAAAGAGGAAATTGGAATATCTGTTCCATATAATGCACAATAATAAATACCCATCTATTATAGTTAATTATGAACGGAAAAATAATTTTATATTTAAGGTTTATCAGGTGGTGCCGGGTAGTTTTTAATACTAAAATAATAAAAATCTGATCAAAATAACTCTTAACACCACTTTCAATTCCGTCAAGATTTTTGCCAGCGGTTAATACCTAAAATGTTAACTCACATCGACGAATATTAACATAGCGACACTTCAGAATATTGTTATTTTAACATCGTTCAACCTCGGACGAATCCGTCGATGTACGTCTTAACATTTCACTTCAGAATACCGCCAATAGATCTTTTCAGGGTAGCATTCAAGATTAATATCACTATGTTAGTCAACCTTCGAAGCGGTGGTGGCGCTTCAAGATGAAGAAGAAGTACTGGGTGCCGTTTCTAAATGCTAAGACAATATTGAGTTATGTCAAGAGTAGTCAAGACTTTTCAGTTTCAGCTCACCGAGTTAGAGACTTCTCGCCAAATTCTTGGCAACAGCTAAAGAGCAGTTGACAAATTTTAAGGCGTCAGTCGCTCAGTGCACATTGATCGTTTCACATGCATGATTTGAAATTTGTTGTATTTTTATTCGCTTGATTATTTTATTGTTGTTTATTTGTTACTGGATTTATATTTATTCGAAGTTGGTTAATGATTACACATATAGAAACAAATAATCATACATAAAACAAAATATTAGACTAAACACTCGGTCTCCCAAATTATCAACCTGAAATAATTAGTCTAGTTTTACTACTGACGAAGACTGCATAACATTCAAAATGTACATTTAGTTAAATAAATATTAAGTGAAGAAAAGGTGATAATTATTTTTTATATCTTCACTTTTAACAAATAACTACCGTAGCAGATACCTACTGAACCCTCAAAAGTGTGAAAATCACACTTTACGTCAATTTTACACTTTTTACGGCATTTACGCGATCCGATATTGTAAAATGAGCCTTTACTAACCATCCAGGTAAGTTCATTGGGATCTTACTGTACGTATTTAAGAAAGTGACTCATTAAAGTATTTCCCACATTTTTAAGTAAAATCAATACATCCTAATCCCTTTCAAATAACAAATTCTTAACCTAAATTTTGCGAAAGTATTTCTATAATTAGTTTTAAAATGAATAGAATTCCATCTAGATCTCAATTATACGTATACAATTACATTGAATAAAAGATCTATTACAAATACTAAATATGCATTATTTTTACAGAATCATTTAAACTTATTATTTCCAGACTCTTTGTCGGTGCAGGTTATTGATGCTGGAAATCATTAATGTTAAATTATAAAATTATGTTTATAATGAGAAACGGTAATATATCTACAATTGTTTACGATATAAGATAACTCACAATATGTCAGAATTATGCATGATTTATTACCTATAAGAAAATCAATATGACATTTAAAACTATTTTTTGAAAGCAAAAGTTATTTTCTAAATCGCATACTTTATATAGGCGCTGGCTACATAAAGGATTACACTCGAGGCGTATGAAATTTGTAGCGGAACCAAAATCGATTGTTTATACCTATACACAGCAATCAATTCCATTGCAGAAGTGTGTAGAATATAACTTTAGTTGAGGCGATCAACCGCTGCGATCAGCGATTTTATATCTATTTCATTCGCGAATAGATTAAAGGTAGCAATAGACAGAAAATTGGAAGAATACCAGGCAGGCTTCAGGAAGAACGGGTCGACAATGGATCAAGTCTTTACTTTAAAACAGATAATAGCAAATAGTTATGAACATAATTTGCCATTGCATCTATTATTCATAGACTTTAAACATGCATATGACTCAGTTAAGAAGGGTAAATTGTGTGAGATTCTGAAAAGCTTTAATATACCTACCAAATTAGTGGAATTAATAAAAATGACGCTCACAGATACAAAAGGTAAAGTGACATCAGAGGGGAAAACTTTAAAAAGCTTCGAAATCAGAAGAGGACTTAGACAAGGCCCGGTGGCCCCAATGCTATTTAACCTAGCTCTTGAGGGGGTCATACGAAAAAGCTACATATTTACCAAACTATTTACCATCTGAAACATCAATGCTTAGCTTATGTTGATGACATAGCCATATTTGCGAGGAGAAAAGAAGAACTAAGAAATATGGTAAAAAGTTTAGAAAAGACTGCAGGTGAAGTGGGCTTAAAAATCAACGTAGCAAAGACTAAGTACATGTTTATTAAAGGAGTTCAAAGTGAGCTAGAAAGGAGCTTCAGTGTAAGGACAGATACAGGAAGGTTTTATGAGTGTGAAGCGGCGTACAGTTTTGTGTAGTTAAGTGTGAAAATATCAAACGTGAACAATGAAAACCTGGAAATCAGATCTAGATTAGCGAAAGGTAGTAAATGTGTTGGGTCCTTATATAAATTTATCAAATCGAACATAGTGTCAAGATCGCCTAAGCTTAGGGTATATAAGTCAGTTATTAGGCCAACAGTTCTGTATGGAAGTGAGTCGTAGACTTTAAACAACGAAACTCAAAGGCGATTGGAAGTGTGGGAAAGGAACGTTTTAAGAAAAATTTATGGTGGAATCAAAATGGAAGATCTGTTTTTTCGCAGAACAAATAAAGAAGTAATGGAACTATACGGGGAGCCAGATATAGTGAGTGTAATTAAAGGGCAAAGACTGAGATGGTTAGGGCATGTGTCGAGCCTTTCTGAAGATAGAGTGGTAAGGACAATGTTAAGGGGTGGAGTAGTAGCAAAAAAGAGAAGGGGCCGGCCGAAAGGTAGGTTGATGGATGCGGTACGAAAGGACCTGGCACAGATAGACGTTAGTGAGTGGGAGAAAAAGACGAAAAATAGGTAACAGTGGAGAACAATTGTTCAACAAGCCATGGTCCTTCTTGGCCTACCATGCTGAACTATTATTATTATTCGCGAACCGGAAAATAACGTAAATAAGTTGCGAAAAGTGGAAAAGTCCACGCTCGACCATCTCCGATTTGGCTGAAATTTTTACAGGTTGTAGATCAGTGTTAAAAATTAAATTTTTCAAATTTTTAGCTCGATAGATTCTCATCTTCCAGTTCAGCTCCATTTTAAATATTTATTCTTGTTGCTTGTCAATTTCTCTTTGTCTTTTGACTTACTTTTGACACACAAATTCACTATTTAGCTTGGTTAAATATTAGGTACTTCCCGGTAACTTGTGTATCAATATTCGCAATATTTTCTATCAACTGCTCCTTTTTACTTTCTGCTAGCCAGCGGATGAAAATGTAATAATAATAATAATAATATTTTATTGAGCCTGTTAGTGATCATTAGAAATATAGAGGTTAAGTCAATATAATGTTTACATAGGTAGATATTCTACAGTTTAACAGAATGCAAAATTTAACATTAGTCACCTTTATAATTTAAATATTCAGAGATTGAATACAACGTATATTCTAGTAGATATTTCTTAAACATATTTTTGAATAATTTCACACTGGTTATACTTTTAATGCTATCAGGAACCTTATTATATAATCTTGCAGCTATAAAACGAGGAGTTTGTTCGTACAAAGTAGTATGGTGCCTCTCAATATTCAAGCTAGATTTACTCCTTGTATTGTGATTATGATAATCACTATTTATATTAAAGTTACTGTAATGATTTTTGACAAATAGTGCGCATTCTAATATAAAAAATGAGGAACTGTTAATATTTTAAGATCTTTAAATAAATTTCTACAGGAAGTTCTATATGGAGTAAATGTCAATATTCGAATAGCTTTTTCTTGCTGCAAGAGAATTTTATGAGCTTCTTTTGATGCTCCCCAGAAAATAATAGCATAATTTATAATTGTATGAAATTTCGCAAAATAAATTGATCTTAATAATGAAGGTGAAATAAAGTATATACTAAAACTAATGGAAAATTGACCAGTTAAAAGAATTAAACTTTACGAGTAGTGTACTGGATTTGACCTTCTCAAGGATTGTTTACCAGTCCGTCTTGTCTTAACAATCCTTTCTCGATTTTTAACTCTAAGTTCTTTTATGTATTTTGTCAGCTGATCCATATATCTCGTAATTAGCCTATCGGCACTTTCAAAACTTTGTTTTGCGAGTGCGTGGAGATTTCACACTTCGTGCATTCACTGCAGGTGTCCTATCCATCTTGGATCCTCTCTTATGCGATTGATCTATATCCGGATCTTTTAAATTTGGTATAACTCAAAATTGAGTCATTCAATTTCAAGTGGTCTGATTTTAGAAATCGCCCGTGCTGGACCATCTTCAATTTGGTTGAAATATTTATTGGTTGTAGATCAATGTTAGAAATGAACATTGCCAATATATTAAATATCTAGGGAGATATGGGTTTTCTGTTAGAAAATCTGTCTCGCAACGCAGTTGAGAAGCCACTAAATATTCAATGTTTGCAACTCGACAACGGCTGTTGATCTGAAAATGGATTTACAAGTTCATTTTTGCTGTGAATCATAAAAACGCATTCTGAACATCCAAAAAATATTTCCTTTTACAGAATAAGGGATAAAAGCAGCACACAGACACAAACAGCCTAATTTGCAGATTTACGCCAAACTTTAGAATCCAATTATTTTCAGATTGAACAAGTAGATAAGCCTTGGGTAAGTTTGATAAGTTTGGTGTACTTATTATAAATATATATGTTAGTTTACTGCTAAATTATCAGACTGATTACTCATTTGATTGTAGAGATACTGCACTAAAAATGCTGTAAGACTTAAAATCATCAAAATTGACTTAAGTTCAGTCGCAAATATCAAGAAATTATCATCTCGGATTCAATTTTTTTAGTACCAATAGAAAAAGCAGATTTGAAACTATTATAATCAGTTTTTTTGCATATTGTGGCATTTGCCAAAAATATAGCTAAAAATTCATTCTACAAATATTTTTCTAGCTATTTGAAAATTATTTTTAACTATAGGAAAAATTATTATGTAATTGTAAATAAACAAATTGCATTATAGAGGCCATCTTGTAAACAAATCGACGCATTTGCATACAATGCAGCAAGTTGTTGCTAAAGCTTCATTCTAAAAATTTCTTTTTGGCTTAAAAGTGACCTAGGGCTATTGTTTTACCGACGAGGTATAGGGAACTTCCTCATATTGCAACTTAAACATCGGAGGATGAACCAAGTAAAACAGTTATTTAAGCGTTACACAAATAACGGACAAAGAAAAATTCTTTTTACTGATGAAAAGATTTTTAATATTGAGTAAGCTTTCAACCGCTACAGTGGTATGCTATAAGTTCTCAAGAAGCTCATGAGAAAGCGACGAAGATTCAAAGGGGTCATTACCGTGCTTCAGATATGATTTGATGGGATGTGAGCTATGACGGTACCACTAAGCATCAATTTTGAGAGAAAGGGACAAAAACATTGTCCAGAGTCTACCCAGAAACCGTGTTGGAGTCAATAGTAAAAAAACTGAGTAACATGTTCTTCGTTGGTCACTACTGGAGCTTCCAGCAAAATTAAGCGCTAGCTTATAAGGCGAGGACAATGTAGCAGTGATTTGAAAGCAATGTACTGGACTACTATTTTTCTTGCCGATTGCCCGACTAACAGCTCTGAACTTAATCCCCTGGACTACAAATTGTGGTCTGTGCTTCAGGAGATGGCCTACAAGAAGAGACACCCTAATATTGCTAGTCTGAAGCGCTCCCTAAGGGCCGTATCACGCTAGAGTTAATATTAACATCTAGACCTGGAAAATTTAAGTTTTTGCATTCGAATCGAAGTCATTTGCGTGTGATAAGTACGAAAAGAAAATCTAGATTTTAAAGACTAGGCAAATGGAACATATAGCCCACTATTGGTGGACCCATGGACACCGCCTTCGAGGTGAATAATCTCCTTTATGGGAGACGTGTAACACAGATTTGTCTGTGTTATACATTTTAACTCAGTGTGTAAAGTTCGAGGATGTCAGGGAGAGGTTTGACCTGTGCTATGACCTGTCAGTTATTTTAGGTGACGACAGAGTACTCATGGACAGGCTGATACTCTTCCTGAAAGAATCGAACTTTCTGTTTTGTTTGTGTTGTACCTTATTTTACTGTGTTCTATTTTTAGACTGTGATATTTGATGGTAATTGGCTCCTTTACAGCCTCTTACCATCACCCTGCGTCTGTTCACTTTTTCGAACAGACTTTTTATCTTATTTATTTGTGTTTGTCTGTGCAAGATTTATTTTATTGAGTTTGCGTATTTTTATTGTTTTTATTTTTTTATTTATTGTTTTTAATATGTAGTGTAGTTTAGGCGCAAATAGCCTTTGTTGCTGCGCGCTAAACATTTTAACTAAGTAACTAATAAATAGAACATGATTCAATTCTTCTGTCTTTCTATCCAGGTTTTTCAAAAAGCGCATGCGCCAACTGGTGTTCTTTCGTTCTCAGTTGTTGCTTCTTTGTCGTTTTTTGCGTTGAGGTTAGTTTGTTGTATAATTGTTATTTTCGAATATAATATTAAGGAAAAAAAGAATTTTGGAAGAACAACTAACTAATTTATTGTAACCTCACAAATAAGTACAACTTTTCAAAGTAAAACTGTCAACTGTAATAATAATACGATGCACGCATGCGCAAACAAAATATTTCAATGTATTAAATAATATTCGAATACTGTGTGATAACTCAAAACCTAAAGACGGGATCCTGTAAAAAAAATCCTACAAAAGTAAAACTTGGATAGCGTTCTAGTTGACACGCCATTAATGAAGACAGCGGAGAGTTTTCGTGTAGAAAATTTTCGTAATTCTATTGACGAGTGGCCACAGAAACATAAGAGCTATGTTAAGGCCAGAGGTGATCATTTTGAAAACTGATTGGTGTTTCTTGTTAAAAATGTATTATGCACCAAACGAAAATTGAAATATCTTTTAGCAACTTATGGAATTTCATTGAAAACTTTACATCAGAATTTATGGTACGACTATATTTTCTTGCTGTCTAATTATTTTGCGGGCTACTACATATAAGCCGTTACTATGCATGAATAAAAGTACTGAGTCAATTAAGTTATTATAATTCTCTGTAATTCGATTCAAACAGCGTGACCATGGCTTAAATAGAACCGATCAATTACCAATTTTCCACCATATTACGAACATCTAAAAATATCAAATGATCTATAACCTCGGCATTAAACTGCAAATCAAAACAATTAAAATAAAAACCAAAGACCCTAAAGTCATTTTAACACTCATAATCCAATTTACAACACCGACAAAGAACAATATTAAACCTGTAGCACCAAAAGACCTTTTATAACTACTAATTGTGCATTTATTATAACTAAGATGAATTAAAATTTCTACTTTCGCATGTAACAATACTACACAGGTCAAATATATGTCATTCACCATAACATTAGATATCAAATAATAGTGTGCATAGTTGGAGTCTATAATTAAATTTAATATTAAACAGTTTCTTGAGTCGTGACTGTGGTAATCTTATTATCAACCGGATATTGCTATTCATATTTTCTTGTTGTATTTATGTAATATGAGCACGGCTTGAAGATTGTGAATCTGTTTGAAAATATAGTTATTAATTTATCTATATGTGTCATAAAGATACTAGAATGATATTAAGTTATAGGTTTATAGGTATTTATTTATAATAATTTGATTGGAAACACATTAGCTCGCTGGAAAGCAGAATGAGATATTTCCTTATCGACGCCTTTGGGTTTTGATTAAGAAGACGTGCGCATAAAAAACTGATTGAAACCGTGATGACTGAACAATTCAGAATGATACAACGCAAGAGTAATTTTATTAACGTCTACGTGTAGCACAGGTATGTATCAATATGTCTGCATAAAATCACGCTAGTTATTTGGCACCTGAGACAGACCATATTAACGGCGCCTCCCTAAAAACATTGTACAGTCTTGTACATTTGTACATTTTTGTCTTTTTGATTTTTGGCGAACTATAAAAGAGAAAAGGAAAAACTTAAAATAATTTAAAAATTTACTGTAAATATTATTACGCTACTACCTAACAATTTGTCCAATCTCCATTATTATCAATTATTGCTTGGCATCTTTTCGGTACATTTTCTGCCAGCTTTTCGGCATACGACTTTGGCAGTGATCTCCATATGTGCCGTATTTGACGTGTTAGCTGATCTAAATTTTGAACGTTTTTTTGTTCGAAGCTTATATTTCATGTGCCCCCTTTGTAAAAACTAAATTCATCAGAGAAAACCACATCACTCCAATCGCGGTCTAAATTTTCCTTGGCCCAAGCGAGCCGTTTTTCGACATGTTTCGCCGATAACCATGGGTTTTTGTTTGGTGCTCCTGAATTTAATACCATTTTCAATTAAACGACTTCTCAGGCTCATTAGATTTAACTGAATGCTCTTTTTGAACAAAATTGCCTGATATTTACGTAAAGATAACATGGGATTATTTTTAAAATCATTAAAAATCACTTTATCTTGTTTTTTAGTGGTCCCTTTTTTTAATCCAAGATTAGGTAAATCGTCAACATTTTTATTAATTTTATAACGTTTCACCCAATACTTCACAAAGTCTACTGACTTGTGCATATATTTTGCTGCACTTGAATAGGATATTTTTGGCCCTTTTGGGTGGGTACGTAAAAATACCGCTTCAAAAAGTTTTGCATAAATAGCACTCAGTATTATACAACCGCACTACTGAAAGACAAAACACTAACTAAACAATTTTTATTATAAGGCGTATTAGGTTTTGATGTTCTTATCATGTTTGAACCTGTTTATTATTTGTGCATATGCCTGATCACGAGTTATAAGCATGTATGTCTTATTTTACAGATTGTAAGTGATTTATAAAAAATTATATGAATGAAAATAGAAAATTCAAGTGATGACCAGATCAAAAAAATTATGTGAAATGTGAATTTTCACACATTTTAAAGTGTTATAGACAGAGCCGGCGCAAGAGACTGCGGCGCCCGTAGACAAAATTTAATTGAGCGTCCCCCGCCCCTCTGTCAACAAAAAAATTTAAGTGAAGACCAAAAAAAAGGTCCTCACTTTTCAATTTCAAGTGAAGACCAAAAAAAAAGGTCTTCACTTCTAAAATTACATTTCACGACATTACTTTTATTGAGCACCCTTTTGAATCTCACGTCAGCGCCCCCCTCGAAGTGGCGTCTGCATGCCCGTTTGCGCCGGCTCTGGTTATAGATATTTAATAAGTATAAGAAGCCAACAGAATGCTGGATGTGTAGGACAATATTTTTCACATTAAAATAAACAGATATTTGATAATTATTTTAATATATTATTGAATACTAAGAGCTTTCATTTAATTTTTTTCAACCAAATTTAAATAATTTGCTATATTTCGTCACAATAAAATTTTAATTAAAAAATCCCAGCAATTTCTTTCTGCATTTGCTTCGTATCTGTCTTCATTAAATTAATAAGAAATTTATTGATAAATGGATTTTTTTTTTTTTTTTTTTCATTTCCAAAGCGTATTTTTCTCTATTAACAACGTGTTATTTTTTATAAGTATTTCAGTACTATACGTGATTCTTAAAAACAAAACACTAAAATAATTCAAACAATAGGTTGAATCATGACGTTTAATGGTAGGCGGAGTTCAAACACATAGGCTCGATTCCCAGCTGTTAAAAAAAAAACAATTATTATATTTGTAATTTTAAAAGAAAACATACACTACCTTAACCACAAATACAAAAAATCCATAACATTACTAACCATAATTTAGCCATGAATTAAAAAATAATTAATTTCGTCAAAAATACAAAAATTGCAATATTGTCCAAAAACTCAAACTGATAAAAAATTCTCATCGTAATTTCCAGTTCACATCAATGCAAAAATTTTCAGATTTTTAGTTTAACCCTCTTAGGTTAAAGGGTGCGGGACAATATCTTTTAAATACATTTTTCCATAAAAACGTGTTAATATAAAGAAATTAAAAAAAAGAAACTCTTTCCGATCCCTAATCTACATCTAAAGGGCTTTTCTCGATACTGCACAATAATTTTTTTTTTTAAATGATTATTTTTTTTTTAACGACACATAAATCGATATTTTACTAATCTGATCTTAAATTGCTGTCGAACTAATCTGGTTCTCAGCAAAGTACATCATCGAAATTTTTTTTACATTTTTAGATTAACCCTTCTGAGTAATAAGGTGAAGAAAATCCCAAAACCAAAATCCCAAAATAAAATGGATATTTCAAAAATAAAAATTTGTTTGTCTATCCACGCATTAAGCTGTTTGATTTGATAATCCACGCAAAATTGAGAAAAAAAAAAAAAAGGCACCACCGGCTTCGTGGTGAAATCGGGTAGCGCTGATGTTGATACTTTTCTACGCTCTCTCCAGGGCTGAGTTTGCTCAACGTCACCCAATGGTAGGGTGACCATTTTCTTGGAGACGGCAATGCGGGACGGAGCAAAAAAGAAGGTCGTCAATTCCGAAATATAAGTGAAGAGCAAACAAAAAAAGGTCCTCACCTCCCAAATATAAGTAAAGAGCAAAAAAAAAGATCTTCACCTCCCAAATATAAGTACAGAGCAAAATTCGGCCTTGGGGACAACAAATCAAAATGCGGGACGAATGGTCACCCTACCCAATGGCCTCTCATTTTGTTCGGTATTTTGTCTTCTGTCTTCTAAAATCCTAAACTTGGTTTAAACGTTTTACAAAATATCTTTGAAATTTTTGCGACATTTCGAAATTAAGTTTTTGTCACTATTTTCACTTTTGCAGAGTGTTATGGATATTAGTTTTGTATTTTGTTTTGCACTGATTTCCTTGCTTTTGCACATTGGTATTGTATAACTCGTTCTAACGAATCATTTAAGCTGTCAAATACGCGTATAGCCTTTCCGATGGCTGTGTTATGACTGAAAAAGTGGCGCGGAAGTCCAATATATATTTTTTTTATATCAAACTCAAGATATGATTAAATCGCAGCAGGTATCACGCGTACATCTATGGTCTATCACGTAATACTACTGGCATGTGCCTCCAACTACTGTACGCGTGGCAGTAAGCATTTGATGTTTATCCTAATTTCATTACGCACAATATCCGGGAATGAGACCCCATACCAGCTGCGGACAAAGCCGTATTCTGCGAGAAAACATAATCCTATATGTACTTTAATTTCATGTTCTATACGCTTTTAACATAATTCTAAAACTAATTTACTTCTAATTGAAATACAAAATTTATTACAATCAACAAACGATTAGAAATGATCGAAATTAATATTCAAATGGATACAGGAATCATGTATGGAGTGAGATTTTTACAGACAGTCCAATCCTTTTCAATTTTACTCAGTTGAATTACATATATATAGTGGAGATAGCGATCTCCTTTATGGACACTCCTCCAATATTTATCAACTTGTTCGCTACTTTCACCTGTAGCCACGAGTAGGTTTATCAGTACGTTTTTGCCTAGATTATCTTCAAAAAAATGAATTGTAGTTTATTGATGTATTTGTGGCACGAGAAATTGAAAACGAGCTTTCAATGAAATTGAAACTAGAATTAACTGCTTCTCCAATGGATGGGATTAAATGAAGCTAGAATGGCACCACCTCACAGTAGTTGAAAACAGTTACAAGTATCTTAGTAATGTAGAATTTTTGGCCACATTCAAATAAATTGTAAATTGGGAAGTTATAATGGAGATTGGGAAACCAGCTAATAGTACAGGAAATGAAGCATTTTGGCTCGCAATTTTTTCGTCCAGCATGGAATTACGTGAAATTTTCACAGAAGGTAGGGAATAGCCCAAGGATCATTTTCTACATCATGCCGGTGTACGCTAAAACCTTGGGGGTGTTTGCCACCCCATCTCGGGGGTGGAAATTTTTTACTACATTTTAACTATAGGAATCGATGGGAAAAGTAATTCTAAGAAACATATGTTCTAAATTTTACCCATCTTAAAGTTTACAACGTTATTTTATAATTTTTGACAATTAGGGGTAGTTTTCACCCTTAAAAAATAAACAGTGCCCATGAGCATGATATTAAATTTGAAGTAGAGGGTGAGACGAACCTAATTTCAAATTTTGGTGCAAATCGATGCAAGATGAAATCATTTTTTAATCCACCAAGGGTTGATTTTTAAGGGTTGAAACATTATGAAATTGTATTTTAAAGCATAAAACGATCCATATTTAGCTAATCCGAACCAAATTTTACCCATATTAAGGTTTAAAATGTGATTTTATAATTTTTTACAATTAGGGGTAGTTTTCACCCTTAAAAAACAAAAAGCGTACAACGGCACAATGTAGAAAATGAACTAGAGGGTGAAATGAGCCTAATTCCAAATTTTTATCCAAATCGATGCTGGACGAAAAAATTGCGAGGTTTTGTCATTTTTTTAGCTTCATTTCCTGTACTATAAGAGATCTGACGAGTATTGCATACAAAATTAATAGAAAAATTTAACCAAAATGAAAGATTTATCTTTGTGGTCCAAATTTAACCTGACTGATAATTCCTAAAAATTCCTCTCTGGGGATTTGTATTTCCTAGATATACCGTCACTTATGTGTCTGTATGGCTATTTGTCTGTACGATACAAATTATGGCCAAACCGCTGAACTAATATAGGAATAATCCTAAAATTTCGAAAAATACATCACGCATTAAATGTAATTAAATGTATTTATGTAAATGTATTATGAAAAAAAATTATATATATCGTCAAATATAGTACGAGTATATTCCAAACATTTAAACGGAACTAGATTTTTTTTAAACCACAGAACAGGACTAAATATCCCAATTACACTGTGGCTTACAAACATCCATGTCTTAACCAGGATTCGAACCCGGGACCTTTGACTCGTGAAGCAGGAGTGCTAGCTCTACGCTACCAAGGCCGCTAAATTTCGATATCAAATAACTTTTAACAAGTGAATGAGGCTTTTAGCTATTTTGTTAGGCTATTGTTTAGCATATTTACAATGAATATTCTATGTGTCAACATAACATGTCATTATTAAATGTTATTTTCATTAAATTTTGATTTTTGTACAAATTTTCCATTTCTTACATTTCTTTATTTCTTTCAAAAATGTATTATACATTTATACATTTTGAATTCTTTCTGCTAACATGAAACATGAAATAATCTAGGCAAATTCGGTTTTCGTGACAATTTAGGAAAGCAAAAATCCCGTTTAATTCCTTTTAAACCAAATAAATAGGCTTTACCTAACATTTTTATGCATGTGTATGGGTAACCTTTGTTCGCAAAAACAAAGGCGATATCTAATGTGACCTAAATAATATCGAGGGATACTTAAAAAAAATATTTGATCCCATTTCACCCCCTTAGTCGTCAAATTTCTAAAAATGCCTTCATTGTGGTTACTCACACCTTGGAAAAAATACACTCCCCGAATTTCTTATTTCCAGGCTCAGAGGCGTTCTGCGGAATAAAAATACTAATTGATGAATGAATCTATACCCTTTTAGGATTTCAATAGGGCAAAATCATGAAAGATATTTTTACACATATCTGTGTAACATTTGTAAGTCGATATCTCATCAGTCCTGAGAGATATTGAGGAATCCGTGAAAACACATTTTACCCCCTTTATCCCCTTTTTCACCCACTTAGAGGATGAGTTTCGAAAAATTCGTTCCTGAAAATTATTGGGAAGAAAACTGTGTGGAAAGTAAAACTCAACTTTTACTGATATTTTACTTATATTCAGACCATCTTCAGGGGCTGGAAATATATTGTGAATAAAACAATGTGTACAATAAAATTACAAATAATCTTACATTGTTAAAATTTTAGAGTTTTTCCTATGTTCCACACTGTTTTCTTCCCAATAATTTTCAGCTAAATAATTACTGGAACGGAATAATTTAAAATTGTATATATACAATTAAAACCTAAACCACTACCACCTATATTGCACAATTTGATTGTATAGCACCTTATATATATATAAGGTGCTATACAATCAAATTGTGCAATATTTTACCTACAATAATTTATTCTCAAACAGTCAGTATGGTTTTCGGAGTAACAGGAGTACTATAGATGCAGTTATGGATTTTGTCACGTATGTCTCGGATGCGTTGGAATCTGGGAAATACTGCCTCAGTATTTTTCTTGATTTAAGCAAGGCTTTCGACTGTATATCTCACGATATTTTGCTAAGCAATTTATTTATCATTGTTTATTATTTATACGCAAAAATTTAACGAATTACAGTACATTTGGTGAGACACATGATCACAACACTCGCAGTAAAAATAATATCCGCGGTAAATTTTTGCGTCTAAATAAATCAAGAAATTGCTCAAATTATTTTGCTGTTAAATTATATAATCTCTTGCCTGAGGGACTCTGTACACTACCACAAAAAAATTCAAATTTAAACTTAGGAACGTACTAACAAATAATCCAATCTATGTCATTCATGAGTTTGAAAATGTCAGCTTTGATTAAATTTTGTAAACATTGTATTATTGATATTATGTATATTTGACTGACTAAAAACATTTTTTGTAATTGTAATTTGATCAATAAATATTATTATTATTATTATATATATATATATATATATATATATATATATATATATATATATATATATATAATAATAATATATATATATATGCTTTATTGCTTCATACACAATATATTTCCAGCCCCTGAAGATGGTCTGAATATCAGATCGAAATATTGGGCATCAGTAAAAGTTGAGTTTTACTTTCCACACCGTATTCTTCCCAATAATTTACAGCTAAATAATACTGGAACGGAATAATTTTTAATCTGCATATATATATATATATATATATATATATATATATATATATATATATATCATTATAGGTTATACAGTTGGAATCGGGAGTCAGAGTTGGAGACGGAGGAGGGAGTCGAAAACTCCAGAGTTTGAATCGGAGTGGGTATTTTTTTTGCCGTCTTCACAGCCCTATTGTGTCCCACACAATCCCACCATTTTTTTTTAATTCTATTTATTGAATACCCTCATATTTTTTATACTTTTTTTTACTATTGTATAATTCTCCTGATGAAAGCTCTTTTCATAAAAATGAATTTCGAAAATGTTTACAATTACATAACTTTCCCATATACTCTGCATATGTCAAAATAAAAGCTTTCACACCTTTCCATTAATTAGAATATTACAATGAACCATATGCAGCATCATTTTTCTTTGTCTCATTTTAAAATGTGTCAAAAACCAATTACCAACCCACAAATGTGCATCATCCCTACTTCCCTAGGAAATACCCTCTTATATACAAACAGTAGCGGTTCAATTACCGGTGTGATCTGGTCCACATGGGTCATGCATTCGGTTTAACATGCAGTTCCTATCAGGTGGTAATTCGTCTCACGTACCTCGTACACGACACCAGCGCACGTAACGGATGCTGCCGCTACTATTAATAGATGGGAAACTATCAGGTGATCGTTATGTTTAGAAACTAATCATGCGAGCATCATTCATTATACGTGATATATTGAGATCATATGCTTTAGAAATAGACAGGTATTAATTGCTTTCTGGAGATTGTCATTTAACTATTACACTGCTGGTTTTGTAGATAGACCTCCTATGTCTTTCACAAATCTATTGATGAATACGCAACGTATTGGGGTTCTTCTATCTAATACGAGGGATACATTTTATGTTTTTACAAACATCCACTAGATAGTAATATTGAAATGTGTCATTAATATATTCGTAAAATTTGACATTTGTTATTGTGAAATCAGTGACAGCTTATAAATTGACTGAGTTGTTTGTTGACAGTGAGCGATTTAGAAAAACAAAAAGTTTTTGAAAAATGGATATTACTCGTGAAGGTTTTCGTTGGATGTTTTTTTTTACGGTTTTAGTAAAGGCCTAACTCAACAACAATGCATAGATTCTCTTTATTTACAATTGGTTTCCTGAATTTCGTCGTGGTCGTGCGTTCGTCAGTGATGAATCTCGTTAAGGTCGACCAAAATCGGTTGTGATTCAAAAATACATCGATGCTATGCGCAAAATGATTGAAGAAGATCGGCATGTGACTTACCGTGAGATAGAGGCATCCTTTGGCATATCGCGGACTGCAATACATTAGATTTTGCATGAACATTTAGCTGTGAAACAGATCTGTTCCCGGTGGATTCCGCATAATTTGACCGAAGCTCAAAAAAAAAGGCTCGTGTTGATTTTGTAAGGGAATGTTAAAAAAATCAACCTAGGTACTGCAAAATCCATATACAACATCGTTACAAGTGATGAAACTTGGATTTATTCATATAAACCGGAAACCAAGCAACAATCCACTGTTTGGGTCTTTAAAGATGAACCGAAATCCACAAAAGCTGTTTGTTCACGAAGCACTTCCAAGAAAATGATCGCTTGTTTCTTCGGTTATATTGGATGTCGTAACCATTCCTTTAGAGGATCGGCGAACAGTTAATGCTGAATGGTATACAACAATTTGTTTGCCAGAAGTCATCGACAAAATCAGGAAAAACAATCTAAAATGTCGCATCATTCTTCATCAGGACAATGTAAGCTCCCACACAGCACGTCAAACAATTTATTATTTGAAGGAGAAAAACATCGAATTAATGTCTCATTGCCCGTAGTCACTTGATTTATCCCCTAACGACTTTTTTTGTTCCCCAATGTCAAACAAAAAATGCGTGGACAGCGATTTTCATCACCTCAAGAAGCTGTTGAAACCTTCGAAAACCATGTTTATGAGATACCAACTTCAGGATGGAAAAAAAGTTTCGTGAATTGTTTGAACTCATGCAAAAGTATATAAATCTTAAAGGCGAATATTTTGAAAAGCAATCAACCAGTTGTTTAAAAAAAAAAAATCTTTCTTGGTTTTGTAAAAACTTAAAAGGTAGGTTTCGTATTTCTTGAAACGTTTCGTCAGCATGTTAGCTTCTTCAAGTTTTTTTTTGTGCGTTGGATATATTATACATGTGAAGTTTTAAAAAGAATTTAATAAAACTATAATGTAAATTTTGTTCTAACTTAACACATTTTAACTCAGTAATGCCGGCGCTTAACGCAAGTACCGCAAGCCTGTATTTTGGTTTACTTAGTCGAAAGATTGGTAGTCCATGGAAAAGTCCAAAGATTTCAAGCTCGGAGAAGATCAACCCGATAGCTTGACCAAGTGAAATCTTTAAATTATTTGCTTCTTATAAGAAATATTTCATGGAAAACTAAAGAATTATAGGCAAATCATTGAATTCAAAATCACAAATATTAACGATCCTGACGCTCTCTTATGAGAAACACATAGAAGAAGAAAAGAGAATTACCTCAACTTTACACCAGCCGGCCTGCATTTTTAACGTCATTGAATTAAAAGAGATTGGCAAAAATATCTGAACGTGACAATAAAATATTTGTTATTCTTTGAAATAAAAACTGATTCAGTAATTAACACCACCGTCGGCACTTCAAAGAGATCTTATTTTAAGAATTAACCTTGTCTCAAAATCGCAAAAATAACATTAATAATAAAAATTAATATCTAAATAATACCAAGAAGTGTTTGGTAAGATATCATTAAAATTTAAAAATCTACATTCATAATACTCAAATGTCAACACTTTACTTAATAAGTTTTTCATTTTTTTCTTCCAACAAAAAGACATTAATTACATAGCACGTTACTAATAACGGTATCCGTACATTTCAATTTATATCTGTATAGTTCTAGTTGTTAAAAAAGCGTGTTCTTTTAATAAAATTACTAGTTCAGTTCGGTTGCATCATGTCTCAGTAGTTTAATAACTACAGATATAAATATTACGTAAACAACTATTATTGTTAAAAAAAAGAAAGCCTTTATAGTTGGATGTTGAGTTGATCGATGCAGTCAAGGGTAGCAGGTGTTGCGAAAAAGAGTACTTGTAGTACAAGTCTAAAAACCAAGGTACAAGTGGTTGGACTTTTGCAAGAAATGCAGATTTTATACTGTTAAAAACTACCAGCTTCTCCTAATCTTTCTATTACTTCTACATCTATTTTTCCATTGTCTGCCAACACTAATTCCAGATATTTAATTGTTTGAACAGTTTCTAATAGTCTTCCTCCAAGCTTCTGATTCTATGCTTCTGATGACAACCATGGCTTTGGTTTTTTCTATACTTATTTACATGTTTATTTTTAGATGTTCTTCATTGTATTGATTCAAGTTGTCTTGCAGCTTCTTTTCATTTTATGCCATCGTTTCCTGCTATCCATTTTCCATCATCAGCAAAGCATACTTCAAATATTTTTATCGGGTTTAGGTTCGAATGCGGTAATTTAGATTCCAATGTGGTATTGTTTTATTTTCTTTTTCGTGTTTTTTATAGCATAGTTAAACACGATTGTAAATAGAAGTGAACTACATTACACCCATTACTATTTTTTTAACTTAAGATACACCCTTGTCTTAACCCTTTTTTTTGTTTCAAATTCCGAAGATTGTTTATTTTCTGTCCGGAGATAGTTCCTTGTTCCCTTGTATAAACTTTTAATATCTTGAATTATCCCCTCTTTTTTGCTACACCATTGCTACACAGCGCTCTCCATACATCTTTCCTATCAATCCGGGCATATGCTTTCTCAAGATCTACGAAATATCAGTGTATTTCCTTATTTTCCATTAGGGCTTTTTCATATACTTGCCTGAGGATAAAGATTGGATCTTGTACGTCTCTGCTTAGTTTAAACAAATTGGATTTCTTCCTACGTAGGTTCAACCTTCACCCTTATCTTCTTTTCTAGTATCCCAGCATAAATCTTAGCCACTGTTCTGAGTAGCTTAATACCTCTATAGGAATTGTAGGGGCTTTTTGGATTCCCACCGAATAAATTATTAATGTTGTAAGTTGAGTATAATTTTGATTGGAATTCTAGCTGACTAGTTTTTAGATTATTTGGACAAATGTCTCAATATATTAAATCATATCTACACATACAAATCATAAAAAATGACACGAACACCACAACACAAACAAAAAACAAAACTACTTGACAGACAATACATCGACAACAACAATTATAAACACATGATAACTCACAAAGAAATAATCCCAAGAGCATATTGCCTCCCCAAAATCCACAAACTCGACACCCCCCTAAGACCTATCGTCTCGTTTGTAGAAGCTCCCACTTACAACACAGCAAAATTTCTGTTCAAAATTCTAAACCCTCTCAAATAGTTATCCCCGTACTTCTTAAGAAATTCTTTTGATTTTGTAGAAATAATTAAAGAGTTACCCATACCCAATACCCATAACTTGATATCACTAGATGTCAAAAGCCTTATCACCAGCATGCCCTTGGATCCCCGATGTCCTGGATCCCCAGGACAGCATAGTCGACCGATGGGAAAATATTCATCAAACACATAGACATCGATACATTTATTAACGATATTTCATTTCGCTACAGTTCGTCAATATTCAAATTCAATAGTAATTACTACTGTTCTTAATTTTATTTTCTGGCAAGGTTGTACCGCGTATTTTGACTCCATTACGAACGTTAATTTATTTATTTATTTTTTATTATTTTATTTTGACAATGAGGTACTTCTTTATGTTTTTTACAATTTAATTATTATTTTTTCTTCATACTGACCGTTATGTATCTTCAAAATTGTATTTTTCTATTTTTATTTTTTTTGTAGTTTTGATCATATTCGGATTGAGAGTAACTAGGCAGCTAGAACTCCAATAAAGATTATACTCAACTTACAATATTAATAATTTATTCCATGGAAATCCAAAAAAACCCTTCCACTCCTATTATACTAACTACCAATAATCTTATACAATTAATACCTGTGTAATTATTAGACTCTCGTATAAATAATACATGTAGAAATACACAGAATTTTAATTCTTAAATGTGGAAATCCGCAGGAACTTATTTGGTTACTTAATAATAGCTATGGAAAGGAGAAAATGGAATGTTTGTTGATACAATAAAAATAAATGCAAATTACTTTCAGTTTTTTTAAAGAGATAAGATCGTTTTTTAATTCATCAGCACGTTTATTATGAGAAAATTAACTGGGAGATATATTATGGCAGTTTCTAATATTACTTTGTAAACATACACAGGTGGAACGTGTGTTCCAGTTATGTTAGAGTGGAGATATAATAGAGGAAAGGTCTTTGTGAGCATTAATCTTTTTAAATTTTTAATCAAAATGTCTAATATTGAGTCACAGCAATATAGCTGTACCAGGGTCAATCTGAAAGTTTTGTCAAAAGTAGTGATAAAAATATTTATTAAATTAAAATTAAATTTTATTTAAGTTCTAACAAGTTTCTTATACAAAATATTTTAAAAACTATCAAATCTATGTAGGATCAGATTTAAAAAACTAGTAACCTCTGCGGTTTATATGAGGTTTTTGATCATTTTGTTTAGCTAAAACCCACTTTAATTGTTCAAAAGTCAGCTTGTGACAACTTTTTTTATTTACTGAGTGAGGGTGGTGTGAAGTTAAATAAAGTTGTAAAACTGAAAATTAAAAATAAAACAAAATTTCAACATTATGGCAGACCGAAGTCAATCTTTATATTCAAATAAAAAAAAAAAATCCAATTGATCCGATTATGTTTGATTTAGATTCTTCAGCCCAAACAAATGCATGTTTACGTTGTGCGAAACCTAGGTACATTACTCTCTTAACCCTTCACAAACCAGTATACGTTTGCAACATAACAGACTAGTAGTGTCCCACAGGCACACCCTTGAAAATCCGCAATGTATTAAATAGTATAAGTAAAATTATTTTTAATAAATAAGACATATTATTAATGCAATATTTTACTTTGGAAAATAACTTATGCAAAGTATTTTTTTAGTAAATTGTTCGGAACACACATTGAGATTACATTTATCACAACACTGTTTTGAGTATCGGGAAATTTTTGAAGGGCAAATGTGACACCTTTTGTTTTCCTTTTGACAACTCCTTAAGTTAACTGAACAGCTTATTCCTGTTGGCTTGATCCTGCAATGTCCTGTATTCCGTCCAGTGTTGCCAACTCGTGGGAAATTTCCCATAACGAGGGGAAAATCGGCACTGTTTCTTGTGTTGTGGGAAAATAAAAGTAAATAATCTAAAAACCGTGGGAAATTTCAGAATTTTCTCTAATATTAATAAAAATAATGAAAATAGCAAATACAGGGAAAAAAATACATGAATTTTCTGTGTCTTATAACTTTTGAATTTGTTTTAGAGCCCTGTGTAGGTGTTTTCTTATGGGAACACTGTTTAAGCAATATTTTAGGACTTCCCTGTTTCTTTACATTTAGTTGTAATATTTTCATTGATAAATGACGTCAAAACAAATAAAAGAAACAGGATGGGCGACGAAGTTCTCAATGCAATTTTAGTTTTGAGGTCGAGTTTCCAGGCTAAAGATATTAACTGCACAAAATTTCGTGTGACATACCAACACCTAGACCTTCACAAGGCACACACTTTATACCAGCAAAGAATGTTTTGTACTCATTTTTTTCGTTACCGTAATTTTTTTTTTTTCCTCTTTACTTTCAAAATAGTTGTGACAACTTTTATTTGCTATTCACTTAGTTACGCTATACCTACTTAAAATTGCATAATTTTACATAGTGGGAATTTTTGTCCGTTTGTGGGAAATTTTGTACCTTGCCGTGGGAATTTTCTTCACAAAGTGTTGGCAACACTGATTCCGTCCTGTTTTCCGTGGAGTCGCTCTCATTATCAGAAACAGTATCTACAACAAAATTCTCGTCTTCACTGTCACTTCTAAACACGTAGTTCTCATCACTATCTTCTAAAGCACACCGAATTTCCTCATCCGACAAAATCTAAAAAAAATCGAACAGTCAAAATAAAAATTTACACGTACACTTCTTTATCTCTTACTTTTTATTATTATTGAAGAATAATTTATATATGTATTGTACACAAAACTCAAAGGTAATATTAGTACTGATAATGAATAAAAAGACCGGCTTCAACAAGATTCAACAAGTTCAAAACTGCATAATTTTCTATAGTGTTCAACAGACACATCTGGTTTGTTAAGTTTTTTTTTTTTGATAATTGTTTAAATAAACAAAAATAATTTATTCTTTGAAAAATTTAGTGAGATAATTTGAGACCTAAAACTACGAAGAAAGATTAGACAAACGGATTTAGCGATATAATAAACACATAAGATTATATATGTAAATCAATTTTAAAATGTGTCCGTCAAGCACTACTTGGTTGTTCAGGGTCAAAATTTGCAGCGGATTTATATCTATAAGATATTGTAAGTATTATGCGAAAGTCTTTAAATTAAAATGGAAGACACTTTGAACACCTTTAAGTTATTACAGAAAATACAACTTGTTGTAAACCGAAAAAGATAATTTATAAAAATATATTTAAGTAAAAATTGTTTCTTTTCAAAAACTGTATCCAAATATATCCAATCTACATACGTTCCCATTTAAAAAACCAAAATTGTCCTTGTAATCTCGCATTTCCAATTTGTTCCAAAAATTTCAATACTTTTTACCGACCGCCAACATATCTAAGGGAGGTATTGTGAACATACCGATTTTGACATTTCGAGATTTCGATTCATCTCCACGAATTGAGGTTCCTACATAAAGTTTTGACTATTTTTAGCATGATGTCTGTCGATCTGTGTGTCCGTCTGTCCGTCTGTCTGTCCGTCCGTCTATCTGTATACACGTGCAGAGCAAATTCGGCTGAAAGGATGTTTATGAAACTTCATATTTAAGCTTTTGACATCAATGGCACAAGTTGATCAACTTTTGGTAAAAATCGGTTGACTAGAAATGGGAGTTTACTCGTGTCGATTTTAAGATTTTTGCGAATATTTAGCAAGAGAAAAATATTTCGAAAAAAATTATTTAACAAAAGTTGCTATAAATATAATAGCGTAACTTTTATTTGAGACTTTCTTTTGATAAAACGAAATATTTTGATAAAACGAAAGACTTTAAATTTCGATGGATCTCCACGAATTGAGGTCCCTACATAACGTTTCGACTATTTTTAGAATGATGTCTGTCGGTCTGCCTGTCTGTCTGTCTGTCCGTCTGTCTGTCTGTCGGTTTGTGTACAAGTGCAGAGCAAATTCGATTGAAAGGATTTTTATGAAACTTCATATTTATGCTTTTGACATCAATGGCACGAGTTGATCAACTTTTGGTAAAAATCGGTTAACTAGAAATGGGAGTTTACTCGTGTCGGTTTTAAGATTTTTGCGAATATTTCACAACTGAGTTTTATTTCGAAAAAAATTATTTAACAAAAGTTGCTATAAAAGCAATAACTAACAACTATTATTTGAGACATTTTTTAATTTTTTTTGTGTTGTATGCAGGTACGTTTCCATGGTTATCGTAAATTATTATATGACATTATAATATTGTCAACGTAATATAATACGTTATTGTCTTTTACAATAATAACTAGTCTGCTGCTAGAATGTATTTTATACAAGTACTTTGTGATGGCGGTCCGTCCTGTGGTGGCCACAGTTGATTTTTTTACTTGAAAGCATAACATAAGGATGAATTGAATTTATTTTTTTATTTATTTATTTTAATTTTTTTATTATACTCCAAGCTAAAGAGAGCTTAACAATAATGGAACGCACTTTGAAAACTTGTAAATAAAAATATGTTACTTTGAGGTAGTTACAGAGAACACAATTTTTCTTCACCCGTAAAATATATTAAAAAATATTTAAGTAAAAATTATTTCTTTTCAAAAGCTCTATCAAAAAATACCCATCTCGATATACGTTACCGTTTTAAAAATCCGGTTTGTTCCGGAAAATTTAAATACTGCTATTCGATTATTCGGTCAACATTTTTTTCCCAACTTGCTGACAGATCGCGTTTCGAGTAACATCGTGTTCCCTCTATCTTAATACACCTTGTATATGCATTATTATAATAACATATCATTTATCATTTGCTTTAATGCAAGGAACTTACATCACACAAATTTTACACAAATTAATTAAAAATGCATTATCTCTTATGACCAGTGTGGTTAAATTTGCTATAAAGTAATAGTTACGCAAATAGCCACCGCTTAGGAACACCCACATTTTTTTAACTAATTTATTTCAGTGTTCAATAATTGCAGTGTTTTTTGCAATATACAATAATTTAAAGTAATTGATCAAATTGGCAATCTAACTGATTAGATTGTTGAAAGAAAGCATGGGATAATGGAAGTCTTTAAGGAGGAAAGTAAAAGTTATGAAGGAACCACGATTCAAGAGATCACTCACCTCCATGAAATGATCATTTCTATGCAAAACTTAACGATAACTTGGATTATGACATGCCACTTGACATTTATTTAAACGATACTATTAAGTGTGTGTAAAAGTTTAAAGCCGCATTCAAAGCTTCTTAAATTAATGCATTATAGACTGTACGTTGTTACGTTGTGCATATGTTTTTATACAATGTTTTAACGTTCTACGTAGCGTCTATATCTGTTAGAAATTAGTGAGATACGAATAGTCCGACAACTGTGTGTCTTTAAACCAACTACGATGACTTCGTAAAATGTTTATTATCTATTATCATTTTTATAATTCTGCTGCCTTAAATTTTAACTAACTAAACCTAACCTAATTACCTAAATTGATCTTATTTACTGCCCGTCTTTGTAATTTTGAGCAAGATTTGTTAATGATGACATTTTGTTAGGTTATGTAAAGGCCTACAATATCTACTGTGTATCCGATAGACTGAGATAACCAATGTGTTTATATGCCTGTCTCATTAAAACAATTCACTAGCTATAAGTTTAGAAAACTATCCACAATTGACAAAGAACAACGTATTAAATTTCGAGGCCTGAACGGTTGCACGTCTTACCATATGACAAATTTGTTAGTGACAATCGACAGAGTGCAAGCTGCAATCTATAGGCCAAAGGCTATTGATTTAAGAGCTCTGAATGCGGCTTTAGTCCCATATTTTTAGATCTCTGGAACAATTATTTAAATTTAATTTTTTTTTGCGTTTCTAAAGAATTGAGTCTCTAAAAGAAGCTTCTAAAAAAAGTCTCTAAAAAAAAGCTTAGACTGTCAATAAAATGTTTCCATCTAAAGGGCGTATCATACTAGAACGCTCTCCAAGTTTTATTTTGTAAGTCTTTTTCGAGTATTCAAGTCTTCACGTCTTCAGCTATCACACGCGAAACAGGAAAAAATGACTTGCTTCTGCATACATAACGTTAACAATAGACCCATCTCACTTGATCTGACTGAAAGATCGAGACCGCGCACGCGCATTTGAAGACTTGGATTTCGTCTGTCTTCTAAAGACGGGGGAAATATATCTCGATGTATTTGCTCAGACTTAAAGACCTAGGTTTTTTGTCATGCTATCACACACACAAGACTTCGATTCGAATGCCAAGACTTTAGTTTTCCAAGTTTAGACTTGAATAATAACTCTAGTGTGATAAGGCCTTAACTCGTCTATCTACCACTGACTTGAAGTCAGTAATGTGATTTTAGAGTCTTTTGGCTTGATTTTGAGAGCTCCATGTATTTATCTCTGACAGTGTAGAACGACGCCAGGTTTTTTTGTCCGTCCTCGTCTCCTACTGCACTGTGGGTTGCATGCTAGTGCATAGTGACAAACCTCGCTAGGAAGAGTGTGCCCTAACCAACCATAATTTCTTCTTTTTATTTACAAATGTATATCTATTTGGCCAGCTCGTTCCCCCAATTTTGCGTTTATTATTCTACGTGGTCAATAAATGCGAAGGATTCTTTGAAGATATCGATTTACAAATACCCGCACTTTTCTCTTGATAGCTTTTGTAACGAGCTAAGTCTCGCAGCCGTGCAAAAGTACTGAAGTTACACATACCCTGAAGATGGTACTTCGCGTGGGGGTACTTTAGATCGCAGAATTCCATATAAAGCTAAGTTCGATGAAGATGCCTCTTGTTTTGCTAACTCAGCTTTCTACAGCTACATCCGCGGAAAATTCAACAGTCACAACACTCCTCAAGTACTGGAAATCATTTACACGCTCGATTTGATGGTTATCGAGCAAAATAGGTCTGTCTGTCTGTTTCTGCATTTATGAGAATTTCTTTCGTCTTGGAGTTATTAATTTTTGATTCAACTTTTACAGATTCTATCACGAGGTCATTGAGCTTTGCTACATGCCTCCATGCTTATGGGACAGATCACACTTATCGTCTGCAAAATAAAGTGATTCCAGTCTAACCGTTGAGTTTTTGGCTGTTGATCTTTTAGCTACGGAGTCTTAAATTATTAAGGAAAGAAGCAGTGGCATCACGCAGCCTTGTCTAACACCTGTCATGGCTGGAAATTATTCTGACAAACTACTATTGTGTAGAACTCTACATGAGAAGTCATTGTAGCTGTTCCTAATAAGGGATGTTATTTTGTCAGGCGCTTCAATATTTTACATTTCAGTCCAAATGCATTCTCTTTCGACCAAGTCAAAAGCTTTACTCGACTGCCTGTTCGATTATAATCCTAAGGGTATTAATTTTATCAACGCACGGCAGTCCGTGCAGATCTGAAATCGGATCGAGTCCAAATTATTTGTTAATAGCTGTGACCATTGTCTCAAGGATTATCTTGCAAAATGTCTTCATTATTGTGCATAAAATGTTAATGCCATGCCAATTATTGTAGTCCATCAAGTCACCTTTCTTGGCCATTTTTATTACAAGCCTTCTCGGCAGCCCGAAGGAAATGACTCTTGTTCCCATACATTGATAATGAGTGGATGACTTTATCTATAATAATGATATCTATATAAAAGTGAAATGAATGAATTGTAAGTCCCAACTAATCCAAAAATTACTGTTTCGATTTGCATGAAATTTGGTATAGAGGGATAAAATCCTCGACAAAAAACTTCGACATCTCCGCTATGAAGAACGCCTTGAAGTTTTGAACTTGCCGACGCTTACCCAGCGCAGATCTTGTGGAGACCTTATCCAGATGTATCGTATCACCACTCGCAAATTCTTCTCTCTTTCTCTCTCTCTCTCTCTCTCTCTCTCTCTCTCTCTTAATTCTTTTAATTCTTTCAACGCCAAGATTTCGCATAAATCCCATGTTCGAATAAAAACTTTATAGTCATATTTTCACTCTGCAATATTTTTTTTGTCTCTAATATTTATATTTTACACTGTATACTTTGTATTTTTTTTTTTTTTGTTTTATATATATTTTGAGCTTAACAAGGCATCATACAACATTTGGCTTCAGCTCTTATTGTAATAATAATAATAATAATAACAAAATGAGCCCACGCTTATCATAGGCTAGGTCTGTAAAATGTCAACCACCCCCAAAGGCATAAATTTGGTAAAGGGTGAAAATTGGCACTTTCTAGTACTTACGCTGGCTTAATGGTAATATTTATATCGATATTATGTAGACGCTTTTTTCGTTGAACACTTTGTTTGTATTTGTATCGCAGTATTTTTTTAAGATCCCAATAGTTTTCTTAAATTAGGTCAAAAAATTGTACAAGCATGCCAAATTTCAACTTTCTCTTACCAACCGTTTCGCCACAATATATATGGTTCCGATAGACAGATACATAAGTGACGTTATTAGGACTTTTTGGTCATACCTATAAAACCCTAAAAACAACGTCTCAGGTGGCTAGGATCTGATTCGGATGAACGAGGAAAGAAATTGTTTAAAAATCTACGGTGCCAAACCCCTAGAAAGACCTAGAAGCCAATGGAAAGACTACTTAGAGTAGGACATTAGAAAACTGAAGAATACCAATTGGAAAACTATAGCCAAAGACAGAGCTGGATTGAGGAATAAGTTGAAAGAAATGTATACCCTATTAGGGTAGTAGAGCTGGAGATGATGATGATATTATTGAAACTGTTATATATATGTATATATATTTTTATTACCTCTTTCATATAATTATTATTGACTACTAATTCAATACAATTAATATATTTTGCTTCTTAATGTAATAAAACTTTTTTTAAGATTATAACTATTAAAAGGAAAAAGGATAAATCTTTAATCAATTAATAAAAGGAAATAGAAATTTTAGCATGAAATATATAGGCAGCTTACAGTTACTATACAAACAAAAAATATTTCATTTCTGGTTTAAATTGATGTTTCATAGTACTGTGAAATCGTAATTTTCTAGTCGATTTGTTGTTTAGTTTACGTTTTAAGTATATAAAATGATGTAGCAGATTTACATTATAGACTGAAACTGAAGAATTACATACTCAGATTTCCAAAATTTACCACCCAGGTGCTGCAGTAGTGAAAATGTTAGTAGAAACATCAATGGCATTATTACATTACGCCCAAAATATATGACTACAGTACGCCTAATATATATGACTGACGAAAAAAAATTGATGTAAAGTGAGATTTACCACACCATTCTGAATTTCAGGAATTCAACACAATACAAAGTTGTTTCCTTAAAGTAAAAAATACATACATGCAATAATAAATCAGGAAGTTCACATTTAAGCGTGTTAAATATCTAGAGTGCAATATTCTACATCAGTGCCATATAATAACAGTATAATAAAAAAAATATATTCTAAATATGTAGCGAGATATTCATCTGCACTGTAAAAGCTAAACACCATCTGTTTAATTTATTGTTTTTTAATATGTAGTGTAGTCATGTAAATGGGCTGCATTAGGCGCAAATAGCCTTTGTTGCTGTGCGCCAAAAATTTTAAATAACTAACTTAACACCATCAACAAGTTTGCAACGGCTGTCTTAATTTTTTATTTATTTTCACAGGTTGCTTATTAAATAGCACAGGTCCCTTATAAAATGATCTTTGTTTGATTTTGTTAAGCCTCACTTTTTTTTTTAATTTTAAAATTTTAATACCCTTTAGGGACTATTATTTTTGCCTTGTTCCGTGTATCGGGATAATGTAGTCTGTGCGTGTTAAATTCGTGTGTGTTTTAATTCAGATTAAGATGTTCATAATGAATGATCATTTGAAAAAAACTGGCTATTGACAGAAATGAGTATTTTTTTATTGTACAATGCAAACAATTGAAAACTAAATTTAACACCATTTTAACAATTATTAATGTCGTATGGTAAACAAAACACACGTTAAAAACGTTCATGGCCTGCTGCCGCTTTTTTTAAAATGATCACTGCATTATATCAATTATCCACCTAATCCATTTACTAGTTATTGCGAAATCATGGATTCTGATTTAGAAGATTTGCTAGCAGATGATGATGAAGAAATTGTAGAGTATTTAGAACGTCCATACAAAGTTTGTGTTAGATCAAATCATATGATCCAATGGGATGAGAAAGAATTTATTAATCGATTTCGCTTATTAACAGCGTCAGTAGCTTTATTTTCTGTAACATTTTTTCATTTTAACACAAGATTTACAAGTTGCCTTCTTTCGGAAATATTGAAAATTGCGCTTCTTGGGCGTTTATCGCACATTTTTCTGTACAAAATTTTGACAGTTGTACCTATCTATCTTTTACTCGTGCGAGTCGCGTATATGTTTAACCTCTTTGTTTAACATAACACTACTAATACCAACATAAAAAAATCAGCTGCGGCCACAGGACCGACCGCCATCGTAAAGTACTTATATAAAATACATTCTAGCAGCAGAGAAGAAATAACTTGGCCTGATATTTTCTAACAGAGATATTATTCCATGGAAACGTTACACATAAGTATGAAAAAATTGAGACTTGGGAAATTTTACAGAAATTGTTCGAAATTTTTCGTTTTATCAAAAAACGTCTGAAATAAAAGTTATTAGTTATTGTTTTTATTGCAACTTTTGTTCAATAATTTTTTTCGAAATATTTTTCTGTTGTGAAATATTCACAAAAATCTTAAAATCGATACGAGTAAACTCTCATTTTTAGTCAACCGATTTTTATCAAAAGTTGACCAACTCGTGCCATTGATGGCAGAAGCTTGAATACGAAGTTTCATAAAAATCCTTTCTGCCGAATTTGCTCTACACGTGTACACAGACAGACGGACAGACGGACAGACGGACAGACAGACGGACAGACAGAGAGACGGACGAGCAGACAGACCGACAGACATCATGCTAAAAATAGTCAAAACGTTATGTAGGGACCTCAATTCGTGGAGATCCATCGAAATCTCGAAACGTCAAAATTGGCATGATCACAATACCTCCCTTATATAATTTGGCGGTCGGTAAAAACGTCTTAAAATATTATTATCAATCAGAATAGTTATCTACGTGAAAGCTAGAGTTGGAAATACAGAAAAAAATTTATCCTAGTGAATATCAAGAGAATAATATTATCCCATTGATAGTTATTCGTATTCGCGACTGCAAATAACAGTGAGACATCTGGTGGTGACTGGCTAAATTAAACAGAAGCGTATATTTGGATAATATTTGTAGCGTGTTATGCTGCAGTTTATGTGAATTAAGAAGTATTTTAAATTATAGTGACTTAAATACAGTGCTTTTTTGCCGAAATATTGTTTGAAAAGATAAATATTAAGAAAAAACTTCTGACATATACGCTTTACGTCCGCCATCAGCTGTTGTACGCAGCGCCGCCAACGTTAGTTTCAGTCGCGAATAGAGAACTGCAAGGTAGAAATATCGGGCCTTAAAATTATTTAACATACGAACATAGTACAGTGTTTACAACAAATATTAAAAGATTTTACAAAAAAACAAGTATATATAGAATATCTAGTCTTTGCTGATGCAGCTTGCTGTCCGTGTGTCTTATTCCGTTTTATGGAATATAACTCGCAGTCTGCGCAACTTTTTAACAAACCTCGTAGGTGGCCATGATGAAAAAATATATTTAAAGCGTTGTATATAACGTTAATGAAACCAAATTTAGACATATATTATTAACATATGTAAATAAGTATTGTTAAGACATAAAGTAGCCCAGTTTTATTAATATAAATAGATTTTTTACATAGTAGTTATCATAAATATTAGTAGTTAATAAACCACAAGCACTAATTTAGAGTCAAACAATTTGTTTATATTCCCAAGTAGATACTTAATTAAATAGCAGACAATCCTGCTCAATAACAATATATAAAATATGTAGTGAGGATAAAATAACTCAGCGGTAACCTTAACATTTGAATTCCATATAATTTAATAACTTAATTATCAAACAAAAAAACAACATTTTAAATAAAATCCGGCACAAATATGACAAATGGTATTGTTAATTTACTTCAAGGTTTCAATAACAAGGAGTTTAGTGAATCACTTACTCCTAATAATTAGTTAAATATATTAGATATGTCTACCAATATGGCAATGGCATGCATTTGTTGTAAATTAATGATTGGCTTCGATGATTGCCATAGATGCTGAGATTTAATAATTTTAACTAAGTAATTCGCCGAAAAAGGAGAGATTATATCACACTACAATTGTACGAACGTGTAATTTAGAAGATTGTTAATGCAGAAATATGTGTATTATTCACTATATCTAGAATCGTTGTAATATCTACCTCCCATTCGCAGTCGTAGGAAGATGTTATTTTGCTTATAACTAGGGCCGCCAGAAATGCAAAATATGGAACAGAATTTAAAAATGTATTTTATTAATTTAATATTCAAATTTAAAAAGGAAAATATCAAGAGAATATTCAAAAAAATCTGTTTTATAATACAGTTATAAGATATACAAACATGTAAAATTAAAAATTATGTACGTATGTACAAAATATAAATATTATTATATACGAGGGATATTGAATAATTAAGAGACAAATTGATGTAAAAAGAAAACGGTTTGTAGGCGGAGTTTGTTACTTTCATGACTTTAGGTTGGCATCACTGGGATGAGCTGAGAATACCTGACGGATAAAAATTGTTTTGTTTATAACCTCAAAATTGCATTTAACGTTGGCGTGTCCGCTTGAAGTGTCCACATTAGTTGAACAACGTTTAGTGATCCGATTTTTTATTTCTGAAGGTGAAAATCCGGCTAATATCTTTTCTAGAATGATTTTACAGTATGGTGAAAGTTGTATAAATCGCGGAAATATTTATAAGTGGGTAGAACGGTTCAAAAATGGTCGAACCTCAGTGACTAACGAGCAACGTCCTGGCCGGCCAGTTGAACCCGCATTGACGACATTATTCATGAAGACCGACGAATTGCTGTTGAAGATATAGCAAAAACATAAGCTGTGGCCACCACAGGACCAACCACCAAAGTACTTGCATAAATTACATTCTAGCAGCAGAGTAGAAATAACTTGGCCTAATATTTTCTAACAGAGATCTTATTTGTCATGACCATGGAAACGTTACATATAAGTATGAAAAATAGATACATACTTAGAAAAAGTTTCGAATAATTTTTCAAAAATATTTCGTTTTACCAAAAAAAAGTCTGAAATAAAGTTAAGCTATTATATTTATAACAACTTTTGTTAAATAAATTTTTTCGAAATATTTTTCTGTTGATAAATATTCGCAAAAATCTTAAAATCGACACGAGTAAACTCCCACTTCTAGTCAACCGATTTTTACCAAAAGTTGATCAACTTGTGCCACTGATGTCAAAAGCTTAAATATGAAGTTTCATAAGCATCCTTTAAGCCGAATTTGCTCTGCACGTGTACACAGACAGACGGACGGACAGACAGACGGACAGACGGACACACAGACCGACAGACATCATGCTAAAAATAGTCAAAACGTTATGTAGGAACCTCAATTCGTGGAGATGAATCGAAATCTCGAAATGTCAAAATCGGTATGATCACAATACCTCCCTTATATATGTTGGCGGTCGGTAAAAAGTTGCAGTAAGTATTAACACAGTTCATCACGTTATCATTGACAAGCTCAAGTACAGCAAACTAGTGCCAGGTGGGTCCCGAAACAATTAACGCAACAACACAAGGAAACAAAATTCAAAGTGTGTACAGACTTGAAAGAATGCTATGAAAGGGAAGATGATTCTTTTCTAAACAAGATTTTAACGTGTGATGAAACTTGAGTTCACCATTTTGAACCAGAATCCAAAAGACAAACCATGGAATGGAAGCACACCAGCTTACCTGTCCGAAAGAAATTCAGAACGCAAGCATCAGCGGGAAAATTCATGTTGACCGTCTTTTGGGATGCGCGAGATGTCGTCTTTTGTGATTATTTGGAATATCAGCGTACAATAAACAGTGCCCACTACTCAAACATGCTGATGAACAAAGTAAAGCCAGCAATGAGAGAAAAACGTCGCGGATCTCAAAGAAAATGCGTGATATTGCTCCACGACAATGCTTGCCCTCATACCGCCAAGCTGGCCCAAGAACCATTGAAAAATGGGCTGGGAGATACTACCTCATCTTCCCTACAGTCCAGATTTGGCTCCCTCTGATTTTCATCTGTTTGGTCCACTCAAGGAGGCATTACGTGGATAATTATTGCGGGCCGGACAAAATAAGGCAACGGGCTGGATCCGGCCCGCGGACCGTAGGTTGGTCATGCAAACTGCTAGTGACACATATTGGAAAATAATTACAGAAATTTATTAACTAGCATTTACTATCAACTCTAAGTTCCGTAAACTTTGTGTCAAACGTCCATGTTTGTGACCATCAAAACTACCTCGAACACGTCCAAACAAATTCGACGGATTCCTTCGTGTCTGCAAGAAAAACCAACACAGAGCGAATCAGGTCAACCGCTTTGGGTATTGCTTGGATTTCGGATTGTGCGTATGATCACGTACAATCTAGACAAAAACATTACACGACGTATTACTTTACGCGATGTGTTGCAGATACAATCTGTATCTGCAAACGTTAAAACGTTTGTACCTGCTATTTGACCGCTAATTAAGGGCACGAATGTGAGTGCAATTCCTGCTTATGTCAAAAAAATATTTATACAAATTACAGGTTCTGCTTAGCCGTTCGCAACCGGATTTAAACTGTAGGTGCCTTTCTGTATACGCTAAAAAATGGACGTTTTATTGACCATATTACTCCGGAATGTACATAGATTGAAAACATAGTCATGAAAACTGGAAACAGGAGGTCTTGGCTCACTTCGGGCTGTCGCGCCAATGATGATATGTTACAGGATTAGTTCGCTAATGTAGATCCAGATTAAGACACGGCTAAAAGGAACGAGATTATTTAATGTTTCTGGTAATTCTATCCTCACGACTTTATTCTATAAATCATGATAATCCCTGAGCAAAGGAGCACTTGCTCCAGACCACAACTGTAGGAAGGGCATGAAATTCTGCATAAAATCTTCTAGTTTGTGAGCCCATGAGCTGGTTTTGCTCCAGAACCCACGATTTCTTAATCCAGCATTACTGCCAAGAGTGGGCAGCTAATCCATAAAAAATGAAAAGTTTTGTTGTCAATTGAATTTATTTTACTTCTGGAAGCATTACTTTTAGCCACTTTCAGGACTCATTCTTATATCAGTTTTAAGCTTTTTCTATATCTTTGAAATTATTAACAAACAACGTTCTTTTAACGAGTTCTTTGATTTTTGAAACTATAAGTTTTCTATCATGTTTTTGTGGTTTTTTACATTTTATTCTTTTTCAGCTTCATTCTAGAAATGTACTGGTACCTACACATTTTTTTTCTTACAATGTGTGTTAAACTAAATTTAATAACTGCATGTTTTAGGATAAAGTAAATGATATTACAGATAGAAAATCCAATAAATGATTTTAACTGAAATTGAGGTTGACAGTTATCTAAACCAAATGCTAATATATGACGATATGATGTAAGTGGATATAAATGCAGACAAGAATGTTTTTGAAATACATTAAGAAGACACATGAATTTTGATTGCTATTGTTCTTGTACCTCAATGTCAAAGTGATTTCTGTTCAATGACTAGGTATAAATCTTCAGTGAATTCATGCTTCCTGGCTTGACAAATTGTAACAAGATTCTTGTTTCCTCTCGGGCAGTTTGACATAATGATTATCGAGAGTGGTTTTAATCTGAGTACTGTGAGGTGTGTAAGATAAAATAATTGAATAATTTTGTACAACATATTGCGACAAAATGCGTCTCGTATATTCAGAATAAAATGGGATTTTTGAGGAAAGTTTTTTTTTTAAACAATGCTTGACTTTCATGCTGTAGCTGCTGTCATAGTCGTTGAACACATAACAGAACGTCGACTTTTGTAAGTCGAAATTTGTATTTTCGGTCTCGAAAAGTTGTCGAAATCATAGTATGACGAGTCTCATTTCAATATATTTCCCTGCGTAAGTGTAAGCACAGTATATTGTGTACTTTTTGTGTAGAAATATCACAGGTGAAAATATCGCTACCATTTTTTTAAATTTTGAATGAAATTATTATTAGAGACCTTAACCAGATTTACATAATCATATAATAATAATATTAACTCCAACGCCTAGGTGGCCATACGGCAGATAAGATTAATTATAATTTTTTTGACTTATGATACCTATGTTTCGACCAATCCCATTATTCTTGTATAAACAGGTTTTCATTGTTAGAGACCAAGAAACCCTTATACTATCAGTCATGTGTCTGCCTCTCTGTCTTCACAGTAGAAAAATACAGATCTTTAACTCGCATATAGGAAAAATATTGATACTCTGAAAACTTACTTTTACTTACTTACTTAATCGTAAGCTTTGCTACCTTTTGGTGTAAGGCGTTGTGAAAGAGATTCACGGTACATTTTCTGGTGAGCTTTTCTAGATTTCTTTCCAGGCTCTCCTATTTGCCGTGAAGGTTTTAATATCTGTACATTTGAACCCTCGTCTCTCTGTTGCTTGTTTCACTTCGTCCTTCCAAATCTTATTTGGTCGTCCTCTTCTTCTCTTTCTTATTGGTTTCGCCTCAAATGTTGCTTTGGCTGTTCTTGCATGTCCCATTCTTTGGGAGAAATGCCATACTCTGAAAACGATATGAATTAATCGAAAGAATTTTATTATAATTTTGAGTGAAAGAATTGAATGAAAGCTCGTGATTCGTGGATTAATGAAACCCCCCCCCCGCCATTCTATCTCCTAAACGGATGGTTTGTATATCTGAAGAAAATTGTACTAATAAGATTTTTTTTAAACGATATCAATTTAATTTTGAAAAATATATATTTTATAAATATAATGTATGTTAGCTCTTAATACTTAGATTAACGGATGAAAGTGATTTTCAAAATTTGTTGATTTTGATGCGATTATGGCAAAAACAACTGTCCTATGTACACAGCATTCTGTTTTCTTCACCACTTAAACTTATCGCCTCTTTTACTTTTTAAATACCTACAAAACCATTAAATGTGTAATAATTCACAGTTCACTCTTTAAAATTCTAAGATGGAGTCCGGGTCCTGAACTCGTGTCCCTGACATTTGTCATGAATACATATTAAAAATTTTAAAGCAGTCTCTGCTATATTGTTTTCGGTAACCAGGGTTTTTTGAAGTGTGAATGGGATGTTTTATTTTTGCCTTCAATTATTGTATTTTAAATTCTACTGTCATTTCCAAATTATCACATCAGGATTTAAATTCACGCTAGAGTTGCCGAACCTCTTTGTGTTCACGTACTAAATACGTAATATCAAATGTATGTATGTAATAAGTAACGAGTATTATTCTCTTCTGCTTCTTCTTCTCTAGTTTCACCTGTTTTGAAGGTTGAGCATCATCATAACAATCTGCTCGCTGCCATCCAAAATAGTTCTGTAATTCTGTGGATGTAATTATGAACCATTTATTCAGGTTAATCAGGCAGCAGATGCTTGTTCCTCTTCACATTTCCAAGATATTCAAAATTCCTTTCTTTTAAAGTTGACACATTCTCACAATAACTTCAACGTTACTGTCTCAGTCGATTCAGCAGATTCTGAGTATATGCTTCTAGATCCACATTTCAAGTACATGTTTTCTTTATGATAAATTCTGACATGGATCAAAGTGGCTGTAATTCTTCCAATTCATTTACTATTTAAATTAATAATATTCCGCAATCTACCTTCGTACTCCGCACGCCTTCCAAAAAAATATCCTCGTGCAATTACTGGCACGCGGATCATAGGATCACCAACCCTGGTCTACTTGATTAACAAACTTAACAGATAACTAATAAACTAAACCAGTGGTTTTAACCACTCTGTCGAAAGCACTCAAGTGTATCGATAGTTATTCGTTTATGCCACCCGCGTAGCTAGAATTATATTGACCTTGTACAAGATTAATAATCTAGGGTTTTTCTTTTACATTGTAAAAGAAAATGATTTTTTTCGGAATCCAGCCTAGGTGCGATGACACCACTTACACTTTTAGTGCAGTCACGCCACTGGTTCCTAGACTGTAAAGGCCTGGTATGTCAAAATTTAAATACAGTTGACCAAAAACTAAAGCTTAGGCGTCTTATTAATATTTTAATTAAACTTCAAGAGAAAATAGGTAATCTCAGAAACTGTAAAGTTTGTGACAATCTACAGAGATTATGAGACTGTATTCTATCGAAATTGATAAATTTTATTGGAAAATGAATATTTTACAACAAAATATTATTAAACATAGCCTGTTTTCTCGGTTTAAGCGGAAATAGATTTTCAATTCTAGTAACGTTTATAGATTGAGTGAAGCTTATAATTCCCACTTCAAACTTTGAAAGGAGAGCTCAAGGCAACTTACAAAGATTAAACTTCCAGTTAGTTCCGCTTAAACGTTTGGAATAATCTAAATCTGCTTTTGAGTAACCAATATAATTTTTATGAGATAGCAAAGTTGCGAGTATTGTTAAATGAGTGTGTCCGACAGATGGCATTAGCTGTAGCTGGGAGCAATGCGATGCTGTGATCGCTACTCCGATTCGCGACTATTAGCGATGTTCACTGGCCGCGTGATCCCAATTCACCACGCTAATTAGTACATTAGTTTGTCCGTAAACATATCGAATGAGACTGGGAGCACCTGCAAACTAGCTTCAGACAGGGGTGAACAGTCTATAATAATAGAAATACAGTCTATGTCAAGAAATATAAGATGCTGTGACGCGTGGTAAGATGGTTTACGACGGAACCAAGGGATGTGGGTTTATATCTCGGACACCACGTAAATTTCCAAGTTTTAAGTATTCAATACTCATTAAGTATTTAATACTTAAAAATACAATATGCGATAAAAGAATTCATCGAGTAGGTCTTGACTTTTATTATCAAAAATGTTAACTTGGAAATGCTGTACTGTTTAATCGTTTTTGAGCATTTACTTTCGCTGCTTGTGATAATAACGTATATTTTTCAATAATTAAAATACAATCACAAGCATATATTTTTACAAATATGTTTTTTTTTGGAATACTTACTTTACTTAATCGTTGAGCCCTTTTACCATCTCTGGTGTCGGGTTTTGTGAGAGTTTGAATGTTATTTGTATTTGTCTTCTTCTTTCACGGGTATCGCCTCCACAGTTTTTGCATTCCTTCCTATTTTGAGTTCTACTTCTTGCTTTACACCTAGGGGTACCTCTTCTCTCTACAGCTCTTCTTATTTCATCATTCCATTCCTTCCTAGGTCTACCTCTTCGTCTCCCTTTAGATACCCTGGCTTCATAAACCTTTTTTGTATCTCTACCTTCATCCATCCTTTGTATATGACCAAACAATCTCAACTGTCCTTCTTCAATCATTTCTTCTACTGGTTTTGTTCCCAGTTCTGCTCTATACTCTGTGTTTTTTTATACGATCCAGTTTTGTTCTCCCCTTGATCTTCCGTAAGATTCTCATTTCGCTTCTTCTTATTCTGCTTTTATGTTTCTCTGTAGTTGTCTAAGCTTCTGATCCATATGTAAGTATTGGGATGGCTACTTTCTTGAAGACCTGGACTTTAGCCTCTGTCGGAATTTTCTTTTTCCCTAAGAAGGAGGTCTTGATACTATTAAATAGCTTACCAGCAGCCCCAACTCGTTCCGTTATTTCCCTGTCTATTTCTCCGTCTGCAGAGAAAACAGATCCCAGATACTTAAACTGTTCCACCTGTTGGAGTGTTTTTCCGTTTAATGTAATATGATGTTTTTCCGGTTTTGCACTGATGATCATACTCTTTGTTTTCTCGCAGCTGATCTTCATATTTATTCTGCTAAGCCACTTGCTGAAGATGTCTAGGTTACCTTGCAGATTTTCTTCATTGCTAGCGATTAGAACCTTGTCGTCTGCGTAGCATAGTTCTGAGATGGTAAATTGCTTCATTTTCCATTGCTCTATGTGATATTTCTTTACTTTTGTTTGGAATATAACCCTAAACTCGGACGTCAAAAATCAGTTAAATGATACTGAAGAGTGATATTACCAACTTAATTTAAAAATAAATAAATTTCGCTATCTAGACGACTTTACTTACTTAATCTTTCAGCGTTTCTGCCTTTCGGTGTAAAGCTGTAGCCGAGTTAATTATTTTCCAGCGTTGTTCTCATATTTCTTTCCATTCTGTACTGCCCTTTGAGTATTTTCTTACCTCCTTTCATTTTACACCTCTCTTCATTTGCTTCTTATTGCCAAATTTTTCTTTGTTTTCGTGGCCTAACTTTCTTCACTGTTCCTGCTTCCAAATTTATTTTTGCTATATTTCTCCGCTCATTATGTGTCATATTAGTTGTCTTTCTTCTATTATGGTCTCCACCTGCTTGGTATTTAGTTTTATACCTCATTCATAATTCTTTCTAATTTTGTTTTGCCTAAAATTTTTCTTTGAAATCTCATTTGAAAGCTTTTTGATTTGTATTTTTAAGATTTGTACTTCCCTGTGGTGGTCCAGGATTCAGAGACGTCTGGTATTTCTTTCTTAATTACGAACGTTCTGATTCTGTTGAATAGTTTTCCTGCTGCTTCTATTCTTTCCATAATTTCTTAAAATTAGTAGCTGTTTATCAGAGGGATAGTAGGAGTGCTCGAAAGATTATTCTAACCGCTTGGATGTTGTACATTACTGATAGTCAGGAAACGGAAAAATTACATTTTGTCATTTCCTTATGCGTCTTCTAAGCGCTTGGAAACTATTATTATTTTGTTCAGCATTTCAGGCTCCTTGAGAGCATCTCAAGTGATCAATCACACCTTGGCGATATGCAATCATGGAGTTTATGCCTAAACTAAGACCAGGACAATGCGGGGTATCTCTTAAAATACTACCTTCTGGATCGAGGAGCTAACAATAAAATGATGGGTGAGAAACCAACCCTGTGAGCACTGAATGATGGATCCAGGTGTCATCTCAGAAACGAAATTTTCGTAGAGTTCAATCCGCGCTTCAGAGCTATTAAATTTAAATCCGCACGTTTTATCCTTTTTAGCACAAGGCGCTATGTTGGGAATATAAAACTAATCATTTCTTTCACTCAGTGGTCAGGAACTTGGTAGTCCCAGTTGTGGTATGTGCTTGTACATTGTCATGTTGAAAAAGTTTTCTCCCTTTTGTTCGTTTTTCATGTACTTTTTGAAACATATCCGGCAAACAAATTATGGTATACCATTCAGCAGTGACTGTACGACAATGTTTAAGTGAAACAGTGATAATATGACTCGTATGTCCGAAGATTGAAGCAGTCATTTTCGGTGCTCAGTGTACGTTTCAGTTTGACTGGTTTGTCTTTGTCTGGGAAGATTCACTGAGCAGACTGCTGATTACTTTCTGGTAAATCTATGTTTCATCATTTCTTACTAAATCGCAGACAGCTTTAAACTGCCTTCTTTAAAATTTAATGAGCATTTTCTAGCTCCACTCGCGCCTTCTTTTGAACATCAGTTAACTGAGTAAAAAGCTTCCTGACGGCCAGATGTTCATGTAGGATTGTCAAGATATGGATATGCCCAAGGATGCTTCAATATTCCTGTAAGTGCAGTGGTTATCCACATCCAACATATTCTGGAACGTCGATAGTTTTTGGAGTAAAAACACTAACAGGACGAATTTCACGATGTTCTCCTTTGAGAGAAATCCTCCCACGTTGGAACTCGTTGAACCACCGTTCTAGAGAAGCCAAGGATGTGGCTACATCGCCAAAAAATCGCTTTAATTTTTGCAAACATTGTTATGGAGTTCGGCAATCTTTAAAATTATAAAATATTATGGCTGGAAAGTGTATACATTTCTGTGATTTGTCGACACAAACTAACATAAAAAAACATGAATAATTCAAAAAACAACTTGTCGAATTCAGCATCATCCAGCAACTGTTAAACCGCAAAACTTAAGTAGCAACTCTCGTATTGTAACAGTGTCGATGTGTTAAGCGTCCTGCCAAGTTCAAGTTCTTTTTCTCTGGCTCGCCATTTATTTGAGAAATTCTGATTTGGACCTCTTCTGGAAAAGTTTGGCACCGTGAGCCCTGATCTAATACAATCGGAATTTGTTCCTAAAACAATTTGTGTAAATCAATGATTGCGTAAATAAATATCGTGCAAATAAATTTAGAAATACGCAATAATCGTTCCACCTGTACGTAAAGTCAAGTGGTCAGGGGTGAACAGTTAACCTTAAGTCATTGTCACGTCGCGTCGCACGATATCTGTTACATGTGATTAATTATTAATTAAGAAATAATACTTTCTAATTGACTGGGTGAGGTATTGCTTCATTTTTAATATGAATGATTTTCTTTTGTTTTTTTGAAGGCTTAATTTGTTTTATATTATTTGTGGGTTTTAGATATTGTTTTAAAATTGATTAACTCACTTCTAAATAATAATTAATTAAAGGAGAAAGTGGTAATATGGTAGTTAAAAATTGATCTTAAACAAATATTTATTTACCGTAAATAGCTAATATATAATTTTGATTAATATTTAATTAATATATAATGTAAACTAACATGCGTGACCAGAAGAAATGAATAATTTCAGAATCATAATTGAGCTCAGATATAAACTTATGTTGATTTTGAATGAAACAAATCGGACACTTGATAAAATTAAAAAATTTGATTGGCAGGCTCTTTGAGTTTTATCCAAGATAATTATGTGTTTTTGTCAAGGTATTGACTAGGAACCACAGGTTCCTCACTTCAAGCTCCTAGAGAACATGTCATACAATGTTTGTAGGCCTCTTTACTCACCAATACTGAGAAAAATACTAATACTTGCTGAGACAAAAAATATATACCAGATGAATATTTTTGAACAAAGGAAAAAACAGTTAAATCTACATTTTTGGCCATTCCTGCCCTTATTAACTCATAAGGTTTGTAATGGTAACAATCAATTCCGCGTCTAATGATATCAAAAACTTAACAATCGGATTTCTTTGGCAGATATTTTTGGTACCAGGTGTGTTTGATATGTCAGTGACTTAAATAAGAGATTTCGTTCAGATCGCAAGTTTGATATTATTGATATTGACATTTGCCATTCTTTGTAGTCATATGCACTTATTTTCAAGTAGATCAGTGAAATAGTACATTTTTAACAGCGTTTTATAGGCGCTCACGTCCATCGTTGAAGGATTTTCACCAATAAAAGACTATTCTAAATGATAAGAACTCGTCTTCAAACTGATTTTGAAGACTCTGATGAATCAAAGTCGCGTTTACACTTTTATTGAAAATAAATTTAATATTTACACGTTGTTCACCCGAATTTAAAATATCGTTGGATACCATCATTAATAAAACTGACAGTATTGGTACAGTTAAGTATTAAGCAATTATTTACGGCATTATCGAATTAGTCTACTATGATGAATAAAACTCTAAACCTCCTTGCAGTCAAGAGCGGATATCCATTTTCAAATCGATAATAGTGACAGTGGCCATCAGTCGAACTATTGTGACAAACAGTTGCTTTCCTGATACTGTTTACATATTAACTGTTCGTAAACGAATTTATATTTATTAGTAAAATTTCATAGATAATATATTATTATTATTTTAAAAATTCCATGAGCACCTAAACCTAACCTACCTCTCTATTAAAACTTCTCTGTTTTCAGTTTTTTGTAGTAACTACATCTTATCACCTTTTAATTCTTGAATACATTGATCTATTTTAACATATTTTAATTTTGCACACGGTACGTTTTCGTTGAAAATAAAGTTACTCATAATACTCCGGCAATGAATTATAAGTAATAACTAGGTTATTACCCGTCAACAAAGACGGATTTGTAATATAAAAATTTCAATTGTTTGTATTTGTATTTGGTTTTATTTTTTAACGTATCCTAATTTCGTCGCCAGTCTGCGAATCATGGGACAGGATATCACCAGTTAGCTAATCACGGGAGAGAGCGTCACCTGTCAGCCAATCAAGAAACAGGGTGTTCCCAGTTTGCCAATCACGAGAACTTTAGAAAAATTTACGTCATAATGTTACCGACACTACATACAGACACTTGCTAATTATATAGTTAGATTATTTATTCATTAACTTTATAAGATGAGAAAACGATTAAATTTTACTTAGTACATTACATTTATATTGTTAAAACTAAAAATAATTTGAGACGTTAATTTATGCCTACGAAACCCTAGACATTTCTATATGTAATTATATTCGTAGATACTTAGAGAATAAATCTGCAAAATATATCGGTTAAAGGATATAGTCTTCTCTAGAGTTTCTCGTTTATGCCGACGAAACCCAAAACATTTATATATAAAATTTTATTCGAAGTTTCTTAGATAATAAATCTGCAAAATATTGTTCATATCGATCAAAGGAAACAGGAGTATCTACAGTCTCTTATTTATGCCTACGAAACCCTAGACATTTATTAATGTAATTATATTCGTAGATTCTTAGAGAATAAATGTGCAAAATATTGTTTATATCGGTTAAAGGAAACAGGAGTATCTAGAGTCTCTTGTTTATGCCTACGAAACTCTAGATATTTATTCATATAATTATAATCGTAGATTCTTAGAAAATAAATCTGAAAAATACTGTTCATATCGGTCAAAGGATATAGGAGTACCCTAGAGTTTCTTGTTTATGCCTACGGAATCCTATACATTTCTAAAGGTTATTTTATCCGCAGATTTTTAAATAATAAATCTGCAAAATGTTTTTCATATCTATCAAAGAATATAGGAGTGTCTAGAGTTTCTTATTTATATCTACGAAACCGTAGATATTTCTGTATGTTATTTTATCCGCAGATTCTTAGAGAATAAATTTGCAAAATATTGTTCATATCGGTCAAAGGATATAGGAGTCTCTTGTTTATGCCTACGAAACCCTAGACATTTATGTATGTAATTATATTTGTAGATTCTTATAGAATATATTTGCAAAATATTGTTCATATTGGTCAAAAGATATAGCAGTGTCTAGAGTTTCTTGTTTATGCCTATGAAACCCTAGATATATCTGTAAATAATTATATTTGTAGATTCGAAAAAAATAAATCTGCAAAATATTTATCATATTGGTAGAAGGATATAGCAGTGTATATAGTTTCTTGTTTATGCCTACGAAACCCTAGACATTTCTATATGTTATTTTATTTGCAGTTTCTTAGAGAATAAATCTGCAAAATATTGTTGATATCAGTCAAATGATATAAGAGTATCTAGAGTTTCTTGTTTATGCCTACGAAATCCTACAAATTTATATATGTAATTATATTCGTAGATTCTTAGAGAATAAATCTGCAAAATACCTGTCAATCAAGTCAAACTGGGAACACCCTGTTTCCCAGTTAGCCAATCACGAGAACCTTAGGAAAAATGACGTCACAGTGTTACGAAGATCACTAACACACGGTAGCTAATTATATATGTACGATGAGATGTAAGATTAGTTTGACAAAAGTTCACTGGCGCTAGTGTTATTGATGTCAGTTTAGATATCGTCTGTTAAGTTAAGTGTAAGACAATTTTAATCCTCCCCCATAACACAGTCATTGCCAATGTTATATCCGGTCAAAAAATCCAGATTAACTGGTTAAGTATCGGTATGAAGAATAATGTCTGTATAAAGTGGGCCGTCTGGTCACCAAAGGTGATAAAAAGCTTTGCCATTATAAACAGTGGCAATAGATCATTCAGGGTGTATGCGCAGGCGCACAGGAGCGTAGGAAAACAGGAAACACTCGTGCTGCCACCGTGGTGAAACAGTTAATTCAATGATTAGCATTGCATGTTGTTTGCTAATTTACAACAGTAACATTTGCGATTTATGATGTCAGGCGTCTTTATACCCTTGTTTCTGACTATCATTTGTCTTCTTTAATTAACCAATAATAAAATACCTGACCGAATGCATGCTGACTGAATGCACCCATATATATCTTATTGGTAGCTTATACCTATGTGTAGATTTATTATTAATTCCGAGTTATTTATAGAAATCTTGTTATGGGAGGTGTAAAAATCTAATTGAACTATGTAATATGAGATATAAGTTTGCAAGCTTATGTATACATACATGAATGCAACAATGTAAACGATATATCCAAGGTTAATTTATAGTTGTGCCCGTATTTCTAGTTGACGCTCTGACTCATTTATGTATTGTGTATGTTAAGAATCTTCGTTGCGAAATATTTAGACTAACAGTTGTAATATTTTTACAATTGTTTATTATTCAATGTCTGACTCAATTTGTGAAAATTGTAATAACAGTGATAAATGGTACTAGTTTATTAATTTTATATCTGTTTGTAATACCTATTATGAAGTAATTTTATGAAAATTTTAGTACATCCTTCCCCCCTTCTCATAACGTAATTCATTAATCGTAAAGTCTTCGTAAGGCAAAATGTATCGATCTAGAAAAAATGATCGCATCCAATTAGCCGCGGCCAATTCCGTGCGAGCCAACTTACCACCGGGCCAACTCACCGAGCATTCAAGTGATCGCGGTGGTTGTATGTTCCAAGTCAAAACCACTTTTCTCTATAATGTTATTTTATTGAAACTACTCCTTCCCCACATCGAGGTTACTGACAGCCACTAAGCCGGACATAATCCTCCTGGATATCGAGACCAAACAGCAATAGCGTAGCTAGAGATTCTGTCACCCGGGGTGGTCCCTAAATTAGCCGCCTATTTCAATACCCATCAAACATTCTTAGACAAAATGACATGTAGTAGAAAATAAAATAAAATAACACTATCTTTAGATATATCAAACGAAAAATTTAATTTGAACATAAAAGGTACAAACTCAGCATATGTTACGCTGAATTAGTAAACTTTGCCTAGTTTGTGAAATAAGCAAATCTAACGTAATATATGTTTAGGTATATGTCAAAAAAAAATACCTATTGAAGAAAAACAATTACGTACTTTATTAAATAATCAACATTGTTTTTTAATCTTAAAACTAAAATAACATCACAATCAGTATTTTCTATTATATACACATATATTTTATATTAAAACTTCTTTAAAATCTTAGTCGAATATAAAAGCAAAAAAAATTAATTTTAACATACAATGTACATTAAGATATCTAAAATTATATTTTTCTCTCTTTTCTATTGGCAAAATCATCGATGACTACCTCGAAGTTCATTTCGTTTGTCAGTTCCTGTTCAATTGACAGTATGGTAAGATTTTATAATCGCAATGTAGTTGTAGATCTCAAATAATTTTTAATTAGTTTTAATTAAGAGAAACTTCTTTCACAGCTAGCAACACTAACATACCAGGTCTACAAGTATGAAATGCGGATTTTTTTTTTAAAACAAAACTCATTAAACTCAAAAGAATAGTAAAAGTTTATTTATTCAAAGTATGCTCCATTAGAAGTTATACATTTTTCCCATCTTTCAGGCAATTTGTGAATACCTCGCCAGTAGACCTCTTCCCCTTTCCCCGCAAACCATTCATCTAGCCATTCTTTCTCATTTTCATATGAACAAAAGTGCTGCTCGGCAAGTGCGTGACCCATCGATGTGAACAAGTGGTAATCTGAAGGGGCCAGGTCTGGTGAGTAAGCGGCATGGGGTAGCACTTCCCACTTGAGTGCCTCCAATGTGTTGCAAACTGCTTTTGCCTTATGTGATGGAGCGTTATTGTGAAGAAAGATTACCTTGTGCTGTCTTTTTTCGTATTCTGGTCGTTTTATGAGCAGCGAATGGTTCAATTTGATCAGTTGTTGTTGGTAGCGTTGGGTATTAACTGTTTCACCAGGTTTTAACAATTCATAATAGACCACACCCTTTTGGTCCCACCAAGTACTGAGAGCATTCTCTTTTTGCCAAAGCTATTCGGTCTTGCAGTTGATGTGGATGGTGAGCCTGGCTTCACCCATGATTTTTTGCGTTTGTGATTTTTAAAATAAATCCATTTTTCATCGCCAGTAGTGATACGATGCAAAAAAGACTTTCTTTTGTATCGTGCAAGCAAAAATTTCACAAGTGTTTTTGCGTTTTTCCATCTGCCTCTCATTCAATGCATGTGGAAGCCATCTGCCGACTTTCTGGATCTTACCCATCTCTCGTAGGCGATTGGAAACAGCTTGTTGACTAACGCCTAACTGCTCTGCTAGTTGTTTTTGTGATTGACTATCGTCTTCCTGTAGCAATGTTTCCAATTTTGTATCTTCATATTTTTTTAGAGGTTTTCCATGTTCTTTGTCTGTAAGATCAAAGTCACCACTTTTGAAACGCAGAAACCATCGTTCACACGTGTCTTGCGATGGAGCATATTTACCATAAGCTTCTAGAAGCAGTCGGTATGATTCAGCAGCAGTTTTTTTCAAATGAAAACAAAACAGTAGTACTGTCCGCGAATGCTCTTTATTTGGCACAAAATTTGACATTTTTAACACAGTAAAACAAAACTATATGATCTCTTTTCAAATTATAACCTATACGCATTTGACACTTAATGATAACTTAACAAAACGCCATATGTGTTGAAACTTTGAACTAAACACTCTGTTTGCGCGACAAGTTTGAAAAAAATCCGCATTTCATACTTGTAGACCGGGTAAATTGTGACAAAAATTCGCCACTGTGACGCAATTGTGACAAGTCGCCACAAGAACTTCTTAGCGATAAAGTACAAAGAGATAGTTTGCTAAGTCTTTCACTATAACTTAAACGTTTGAGCGAATAAGGGATTTTTGTCAGTTTACGTTGCACTTTTTCTAACAGATTAATGTCCTTTTTAAAATATTGGATCGAAACAGTTATTATATGTTCTAACAAGGGTCGCACGTAAGTTTTATATCGTTTCAGTAGCAAGGAAGGACTTATGTTTTTGAATGCTTTTCGTATAATATAAATTAAGGAATTAGCTTTCTTACAAACTGCTACCGTCTGTAAGGACCACTAACATTTTGAACACTAACACTGTTAAGAAAACTACCATTCAACATATAATTTATACTTGGATTATTCCTACCCAAATGCAGAATATTGCATTTTCAGGAATATTTTTTTCTGGTGTGACAGCAACGAGTTGTCACACCAGGCAGAGATTCGATCCAAATCACTTTGAATGGAGATTGAGTCAGTAACGGGATTATTAAAAAGTTTTGTATCATCTAAATATAATAAGGAGGGTGAGGTTATACACTTAAACAAATCACTGTTGGAGACAGAAAAAACACGGGACCAAGCACACTACCCTGTGGCACGCCGCTTATAACTGGGTGCTCTGATGAAATATGGTTTCCGATGCGGAAGCAAAAAGATCTGTTATGTAGGTATAATTTAATCCAGTTAAGAAGTTTGCCGCGGACACCGTAATGTTTGAAAGTAACCTTTGGTACGGAACTCGATCAAATACTTTTTCGAAATCCAGGTAAATGAAATCAGCTGGAGCATTCTTATCTAGACTAATTGTCCAGGAATTCACAGCGGAAAGTAAATTTGTGGGAACTGAACGAACGGGAAGAAATCCATGCTGGTTATTAGGAAGAATGTTGTTGTCAAGTAGAAATTTTATTAGCTGGTTAGCAATTATCCTTTCAGCTACCTTACTACATTTTAGCTAAAATATGACAATTAAAATGTTTGATGTATGTTTTATTAAGACTTGAAAAAATAATTAGACGAATTTACGAGATGAGGCCCATACGTCACCTGCGCAGAAACCAGTATTCGTACAGTCGCTGGCTTCAGCACCTGAGAAAAGAACTTTACCACTGTAGTTAAAATAACAGAAAACTGTGTTTCATTGATATTTATTACTTGCAGTGACAAACTGGCAAGTTTAATTATTAAAATATGCCTTTCTGACCATTAAATTGTTGGGGAAAACCATTAAAATTCTGGAATCCATCAACATAAATATGTTAATCATGGATGAATTTTTATCGGTCTGCATTAGATAGAACAATTAGTGTACCCGCCACAAAAGACTATGATTTAGATCAGAAAGCTATTGGGGAGTTAATAGTAAATGGTTGGAAGTTAATAGTTATAAACACTTTAAATTGTGTTAATTTGTTACAGTAAGAAAGTACATATATATTCAAGATTCTTGTAAGCTATATTTATACATAACGCAAAATTGGTTCACATTTTGGAATTCGAAAATGAGTTACATTAATTATTGTGCATTTTTATGCAAACGTTATCTCGAGAGAATCGGTTGTTGCAATTTTGGCAACTCACTACTGTGCAAAGGATATTGTAAAGGTGGTTTCTACATCGAGTTATTAACCAAGTTGTCGTTATTCGAGGTACGCCTATGCTAAGATTCCACCAAATTTCTTCTGCAATCGCCTGCAGAGTATTTATGTAATTTTAGTCAAGGTTAGTGGAAAACTCTCTTTGTGTATACATGTGATTAAAAAGACGATATACTCTGAATATCTGAATAACTTACGTAAATCTATCCAGTTGACTGGTGTGAAAACATATAGCCTTAACATATCGAGTTGATATATTAAAATAGCCACATCATTGAAATAGATTATGCCTGTGAATGTACACCCCTGGATCACATCGTGAAAGCAGATTTAGTCACGTCTCTTGCCAAACGATATCTTAACATTACAGTGGTCCATTTCACCTGTATTTCTATAACAATTACACCATGTACCATTGTTACGGAGAGTGATTGGGCTGGACCGCTGGAGTTGTGAATAATACCGGCCCTCTAGTCACGATCACAACGAGGTACCTGTTATGTGTTTCAGTTACGTATAATGTCACTCTGCTTATGTTTTGCACTAGTTTTAATTTAGGTTTATTGAAGTCTTTAACTTTTGATTCAAGTTCCAATGTTATATAACTTTGATTAATAAATTATTATTTTTACAGGGCGTCAATGATTAACAGTGATAACTTAGAATTTGTAGAGGATATGTAATTTTGGATACGGGATACATGAGTGTTTGCAAGGTGACCACCTCCAATTTTATGTAAACCCTGAGACAGGCCCGGATTCTAGCAGAAGCGGAATAAGCGGGGGGAGCCTGAGGGGCCCACTTCTAACCAACTTGCATAATTTTTTGCGGTGGGGCCCATAAATTTTGAAAAAAAAAATATTTTACAGTATAAAATACATATTATCTGTCTCATTTTGTAATACGTATCTAACAGGGAAAGTTCATTTTTTATGTTTTATATTGACAATACATTTATAATATTATCATAGTATTGGTTCACACGGATACGTCAAAGTCTGTTTACACCACAACAGTCACCAAAGTAACCAGATCTAGATTCGTTTTACAAATTGAGACGGATTATACATTACAAAAATAATACAAATACATAAACTTTTCTTTCTTCAAGTTCTGTTCTGAGTTCAAGTTTAGTTTAGTTTTATTTCAAAATTACCAAAAATTTTTACAATTTCTGATTAAAATTTGATATATTATTTATACGTATGTTTGAAGAAACAAGTGTTTCAGAAGAAGGAAAAGGTCAACTTGACTACATAGGCTGTTTTTATTTAAGACTTAAACTGTTACCAGATGGGAAGAATAGGACCGCATCGGACATCGAACGTGACAATATGAATAGAATAAATAAATATCCTCAAGTACCACTAATTTAATAGGGGATACGCATAAAATTTGTATTTCCTTAAAACTACATTATTTTGATATGTTCATGTTAGTTATGTCACCTAACAAAACAAAAATTACATTTTAATTAATATTATAGCCAAATTTTTGAATTAAAATATTGTAAATTTGAAATAACCCGACCACGGAGCGAAGGTTGCCGAGTAAAAACGACTGAGTATGACATCAAACGATAGGGGTTTCACGTCACAGATACAGCTACAACATAATCTTTACACGTGTGTATATTGTATTGTTCGAGAGTTTTGTATTTGTTTTTAAACAATTTTTCACGTATTTATTATTAAAATGGCAGATAAAGATTTTGTTAGAGCTCAGAGTGATAATTTACCCAACATTGATGCATTTATGCTCATGGAATATATGAAAAATGATGAATGCTACAGTGCTGAAGAAATACGTGGTGTCAAAGCAGACCTGTAAGTAATTTTTATTTTATATTCTATAACTTTATGTAAACAAACGCTGCAACTCCGTAAAATGTAAATATTTATGTAATTTAGATGTCAGAATTTTACTACATTGTTTACATGAAGTTACAAAACGTTAGAGGCATAATTGAAATACTGTAATATAAGTTATCTATTTTAATATAAAATTTAATTCGGTAAACATGTATAAATTGTATTTATAGAATTAAACTTTATTTTAATTAAAATCACTCTAACTTTACATAACCTATAAAAGTTATACAAACAAATAAGTTCACAACAGACTATGTACGCCGGTAAGCTAGTAGTGTCATGCGTTAGTTAGAAGGGGTATGACGTCACACGTCGTTTTCGCGCGCTACATAAATTTATGATTTTTTAAGCCTTCAAATTACAAAAAAAAAAAAATTAAAAACTGTTTTTTATGTTTATATGCAACAAGAAGAATATAATAAAAAAAAATTAAAAAATCATGCCTATCCCCTATTGGCTGCCAAAATATCTTGAAATCACTTTCTTATTATTATATTTTTTTTTATGATACGACAATTATGAATGGATGTTAAAGCATGTTAAACCCTTACAGGATTTTTTAAAATGCTGTAAGGGTTTAAAAAAAGTTCACTTACAATTTTGTAGTGAATCTGTAAAGACAGTTTTAGTAAATTAGTAAATAGTTTCGTAATATTTATATTATAGTTATAGTTTTATAATTGACTTTTTTTTGTTGTGGTTTTGTGTTTAAAGTCAAGAATTTTTTTTTTATGGGCCCACTTTTTATTTGCGTTTCAGGGCCCCCTAACCCTAAATCCGGCCCTGCCCTGAGATCAGTGACGTAGACAAGGTTTTCTTTGGAGGAGAGTTAACAAGCTGATAAACAAATAAGAAAGGAACACAATAACTGATAAACAAAACAAAAAATAATTATGTGAAGTATGAATTTTCACACATTTTAGGATTTTATAGGTATTTAATACGTATAAGAAGCTAACAGAATGCTGGATGTTTAGGAATATTTTTTCTATAATCACATCAAAATCAACCGTTTTTTGATAGCATTTTACTAGTACTAAGAGCTTCTATTTAATTTTTTGAAACAAAATTTAAATAACAATTGTTACAATCAAATTTAAAATAAATCCTCTTTTTAACGAAGCAAAAAATCGATATTTTTCGAAAAAAAAATCCAATCAAGAATTCCTGTTGAACTATTTTAGTTCCCATCAATGTACAATATTGAGATTTTTTTTAAATTTTTATCAGTTCCTCTGAGAAATATGGTGGGGGACAAAAGTTTTTTTACACATTTTATGCGAAAATCCCATAAAAATATTCTATTTTTCAAAAATAAAAATTTGTTTATCCACGCATTAAATGGTTTCATTTGATAACTTACTTACATTTTTAAAGATCATATTTATTTTTTCATTAAATATATATTTGTTTTCCGCGATGTTTTTTGTTAACTCTTGAGAGTTATGCTATATGTAGATCAAATAGCTGTTAAGCTGGGTGTCCGGAGATAGAGTGTTAAAGCTCTGAGACTCCAGATGAAACCCCGAGAATAAATGTATTAAACAGGAAAGAATTGTTTTCTTATTATACACAATTTTTGTCATGTACGTTTTTGCTTCTAACAATAAGGCAGAACTTTCAAAATACTGATCCTCAAAGATTGATCCAGTTGGAAAAATGTATTTAAAAAAAAAAGATTTATTTTTATAAAGAACAATTTTTGTTATACACCGTAAAACACTCACTTAGAATAAAACTTTTAAGATGTTGTATTATAACCTATGATCGAATCCTGGATTTACTTTATCATCGTATCAAAATACGTGAAAATATGTCCAGCCGTTTTTGCGTGAATCTCGGACAGATAGACAGAAATAAAGAAAGATAGACAGACAGACAAAAGTAGATTTATTTGCGGATATTGTCATATAATCGTTTGAAACATGTAGACACTAAATATGAGGCCGAAAAAAAGATATAATCTCGAATTTTTAAAATATAGTTGTGACATTAATAAATAATTATAATACGTTGAAATACATGGATATTATTTTTATCATGTATTGTGAAAATATTTCTTTTGTTATAAAAAAATAATTTGTATTTGCAAAACAAACTTGAAAAATGCATTCCTTGAATATTTTTTATCTAGAACCTTGAAATATAAGAAATATATGAAGTCAATATCATTATTATCAGTACTTGAACTTTTATTTGATGACATCCGAGAAATATGCATTGCTAAATATTACTAATAAATTAATATTTTCTTTTCTTATTTGATTCGAGATTAAAGTTTTTTAAACCTACGTTGGACCTTGAGGGAAACAACGAACTGTAGATTAAAAATAGGAGCGTCTTAACATATTAAAATATATAAAAAAATCTACACGAGGAAATCATTTCACACATTTCTAAAATTTATTCTAAAAAAACTGATGTGAAGTATGATTTATCACACTTTTCAGGTTTTAGTAGGTATCTAGTAAGTGACAACATGTTTTTGGTATATACAAGGTGTTTTTTTGAAACGCCGCACCTCGAATAAGTCCTTTATTTTAAGAGATACAAAAATTCTTCAGAAAAAAAGTTAAACTAGTTTAACTTTTTCTAGTTAGACAAAAGGGCCCACTTAAGTTTCAGCGGAAATTTTTTCAACTTTTTATCTAGCATAGTGAATCGGTACTTTATTATTTTTTTCTTGAAAGTACATTAAATCAGCTTTACAAGGATATCAAATTATCATACTTTAATTTTACTTACTTACTTACTTACTTAATCGTTGAGCCCTTTTACCATCACTGGTGTCGGGCTTTGTATGTAGAGTTTGATTGTTACTTGTACTTGTTCTCTTCTTTCGTGGGAGAACGGCGCCACAGCTTTTTCCATTCACTCCTATTCTTCGTCCTACTTTTTGCTCCATTCCAGGTGATGTCTCTTCTCTCTATAGCACTTTTGATTTCGTCACTCCACTCCTATCTCGGTCTTCCTCGGCGTCTTCCTTTAGTTACTTTGGCCTCGTAAACTTTCTTCGTGTCTCTACTATCTTCCATCCTTTGAATATGACCGTACTACCTAAATTGCCCTTCTTCTATTACTTCTTCTACTGGTTTGGTTCTCAGTTCTTCTCTATATTCTGTGTTCCTTATTCTGTCCAATTTTGTCTTTCCCTTGATCTTTCGTAGGAACCTCATTTCACTACTTCTTATTCTGCTTCTTAGCTTCTCTGTTGTTGTCCAAGCCTCTGACCCATATGTCAGCACTGGTATGGCTACTTTCTTGAATATCTGGACTTTTGCTTCAGTCGGAATTTCCCGTTTTGCCAAGAAACAGTTCTTAATGCTATTAAATAGCCTGCCAGCAGATCCAACTCGTTCCGTTATTTCTCGGTCTATTTTGCCGTCTGCTGAAAAAACGGATCCGAGATATCTGAAATGCTCGACCTGTTCTATGGGTTTTCCTTCTAATTTAATGAGCTGTTTCACCGGTCTTGTACTTATGGCCATACTTTTGGTCTTTTAATTTAATTTTAACCATTTCAAAATGGCGACCATTTACTTACAAAATAATAAATAACATAAAAATCGTAGAAACTAAATTATAAAAAGATATAACATTATGTAACTAGGAAAAACAATAAAACAAAATATGACTAAAGTTAGTAATAAACTAAAGAAAATTTACAAATGTTCAATATGACCGCCGTTGTAATCCACACATTTTCTCATTCGCAATAAAAACTCTTCCATTATACTTAGAACGATATACTCTTGAATTATACTCCGTCTGCATCTTAATGGCTGTTCTTACCCCATGTTCTAAATTTTCTAACCTTTGCCTTCAGGATACCTTTCTTGGTAGAGTTGTTGGGCCCTAAAAAAATTTATTTGACATTCCCCGAATGTCAGAACCATATCTGTCATTTCTTCATTTGAATAACGTACGTAAGCCATAATTACAAACGATTATATGTTATCACCTTTAATATCAAACTCGTACTAACACGCAAGAAAATTTGCAGGTTTTATTTAGTTTTTTTATGTAACAAAATAATTTTCAAAGCTTGCTATGTTAAACTTTGTACGATTTATGTTATTCATTATTTTGTAAATAAATGATCGCCACTTTGAAATGGTTAAAATAAAAGTATGATATTTTAATATCCTTGTAAAGCTGAATTAATGTACTTTCAAGAAAAAAATAATTAAAGTACCGATTCCCTATGCTAGATAAAAAGTTGAAACTATTTCTGCTGAAATTGGAAGCGATGTAGATTTCTTATTATAGTCCTTAAGTGGGCCCTTTTGTCTAGTTTAACTTTTCATCTGAAGAATTTTTTGTATCTCTTAAAATAAAGGAGTTATTCAAGGTGCGGCGTTTCAAACAAACACCCTGTATTTTACTGTAATAGCGTTATAATCATTTAATTTGAAAATTAATTTACATCTGTTAATTTACGTATTAAGAACTTTCATGCGAACCAGGGAAGGATTTTGGGCCTGTAGAAACTGCGTCTGCGGGGGACGTAAATGTGTAGTGAAAAGGGCGCAATATGTTCAATGGTGAAAGGGGGAGGGGGGGTTATGACACCAAGATCTATCACTAATGCAGATACTATTACCGTGTTTTTCAGACCATAAGACGCACCCCAAATTCTCATCTCGTCTCGTTAATGTAACTGTTCGTATTATTTTCGTCTACTCTATTGTTACCAATCGTTTGACATTTTTGCGCTATCCGTTATAACTAAGGTGGCTAGAAGGTGTCCTTTTTTATTTATTTATTTATTTATTTTATTTATTTGGGTGACAAACAGAGTTAAGATAACTCCTAATATGTCACCACGTAGATAAATTATACATACAATCGTAAAAGTTTGCAGTAAATAAGATTACAAATATATGATCCTTAAAATAAAACAAATTACAATACAGTATATAACATTTTACAATTAATTGAATCACAAAATTGAACCATTGTTAGATTTTAAGTTGTATTTTGATCCTGCAATATTCTGTCAATTTCTGACTTATATTGTGAAAATCGCAAGAAGAATATATCGGAGGTATCAAAAAATGAATTAAAAGATAACATAATTCGATTGAAAGGAGAATTGTGACCAGAACTTGTCAATCTGTTACTACAGTAGAAAGTAGAGATTTTCCTAGTTATTATTTGAGGTACGTTAAAATTAATCAATTCAATAGCAGCGGGACAGTCAATCAAATTATTTACAATTTTATAAACGGTATTAAGATCTATTTTTAATCTGCGGTTAGAAAGACTAGTTAGTTTGAAGGTTTGGAGGCTAATATTATAATTATTTGAATAGTGACTAATTTTGAAAAATTTGTAACTTAAAAAACTTGTAATATAAAACGCTTTTGAATCGACTCAATTCTATGGATATATATGCTATATTGCGGGTTCCATATAACAGTGGCGTATTCCAAACGGCTGCAGACTAGTGATTTATATAACGATATTATACTCTCTGGTTGTTTAAAATCTTTGCAAGACCTCATTATGAAACCAAAGATTTTATACGCAGATCTAGTAATGTTTTCTATATGTTTATTAAAGATCAACTTACTGTCGAAGTAAACTCCAAGATCCTTAATTAAGTTACAACGTGTCAATGGAGTATTATATATTTCATATACAAAATTTACTGGGTGGTGTTTCCTTGTAAATGACATAATTTTGCACTTATCTAAATTTAAAAAAAGTTTATTATTATGACAATAATTAGCAAAGTTTTGCAAATCGCTTTAAACAGAATATGTTCTATTTTTGCTTTTTTTTTATTGCTATCAAAATGATTATTTTAATTGAACATTTATACCGACCGCCAACATATATAAGGGAGGTATTGTGATCACACCGATTTTGACATTTCGAGATTTCGATGGATCTCCACGAATAGAGGTCCTTACATAACGTTTTGACTATTTTTAGCATGATGTCGGTCGGTCTGTTTGTCTGTCTGTCTGTCTGTCTGTCTGTCTGTCTGTCTGTCTGTCTGTCTGTCTGTCTGTCTGTCTGTCTGTCTGTCTGTCTGTCTGTCTGTCTGTCTGTCTCTCTGTCTGTCTGTCGGTTGCTATAAATCGGTTGCGTCAAAAGTTGCTGTAAAAGTAATAACTAACAAATTTTATTTGAGACATGTTTTGATAAAGCAGCATAAATTAAACAAGTACTTTGTGATGGCGGGCGGTCCTGTGGTGTCCACAGCTGATTTTTTTATAATAAAAATCACTGAAGTAATTTAAAAAAAAAACTGATGATTCTAAAAAATATCCTTAAAAAGTTCTGGCCCGCGAATATTTCAGATCGCTATCCGGCCCTCGGTTTTTTGAAGTTGCACATGCCTGCACTACAGGATCGATCTGCTAATGTAGACCCAATGTGGATTTAGATTGAAGGATGAAACGAAAAAGATATCGCGCTGTTAGAGCAGAAGTGCGCACATCTTAGTTGTAATCGGACTCGAATTGTCAGCCGTAAGCGGAAAGCGCGTGGATATCCAGAAAAGGTTATAATTTAAATCGGTATTAAAAGCAAACGAAGATAAATTAATTGGACGTAAGTCAATGTATTGCTATATATTGTTTACAGAGCTATTTTCTAAATCTCGTGGCCAGAGAGTCGAACCGAAATTTATTTCGTTCCGGTTTACGGTTACGTTCTAAGTACATGTTTTTCGTTCCAGTTTCGGTTTCGGTTCGACTAAAAATTGCGATTCAGTTTCGGTTCGGTTCCAGTTCGAAAAACCAGTAAAAATCGAGTCTAACATCAAATATATACCAGAATAAATTTGGTTTAATTTTATTTACCTAATTCCCTTTTTATTCTTGTTTTTCAATTATAAAACTGAAAATACAAAAGAAATAGAACTTAATTAAAAATTTTATTGTCAGAAACGAAAACAAAATACAATTTAAGAACATAAAAATGAAAAAACAAAAACATATTTGCACGTAAATAAAATAAAATTCTAGAAAATCAGAAGGAAATTACAAAAATAATTAATAAGATACAGGGCCGGATTAACGGGGTATCAAGACAGTTAGTTTCCTGGGGCACCAGATGCAAGGAATGCTGAAAATTTTGGTTGAAGACTTATTTTTGTTCAACAAATAGTTTTGACAGCACTGAACGACTTAATTTTAAGCGGGTTTAACTTGCTAGTAACTTCAACTAAATTTTTGCGTAATTATGCTAACTGGGGGCACCATATAATGAGTCTGCCCGGGACGCGGAAATATTTTAGTCCGATCCTAATCATCCATAGTTCATATATTCACAATTATAGAGAAGAAAAACGTTAATAAATTATAATAAATAATATGAACTTTTTTCTTACAAAAATAATAAATAACAGTTTGAAGAATCGCAATATTATAAAGAAGCAAACGGAAAAACACAAACCTTTTTCTTACAAAAAAAATAAATAAAATAAATAAATAAATAAAAATTAATCACAGTTCATTCAGTTGTAAAAATAATATTTGAAATGAAAATAAAATTAAAAATCCATGTTTAATCGAGACGTTAATATGTTCTTCTAATTTGATTCTGATAGATTCATTCTTTTATCAGTCAATATAAGTTTTAGTAGTACGAAAGCGATTAATTAATTAATTTAATGAAAAAAAAAAAATGAACCGAAATTAACCGTTATTTACATTTCGTTCCGGTTTCGGTTTCGGTTTTAAAATTGAGCAACTTTACGTTCCGGTTACGGTTCCGGTTCTGTTAAAAATTCCGGTTAATTTCGGTTTTCGGTTCGGTTCCGGTTCGACTCTCTGCTCGTAGCATACCCCCTAAAATTTCTTCGCTCTCTATTGTGCCGCGTTACTGCGCTTAAAAATCACTGCCATAAAACAACAATGTCCAAACTATGACTCGCATGCCATATGTACTTGAATATGGCTACTTGGATCTCGGAAGAATACTCGCTATTCGGCTCGCCACATGTTTTGCGTTTTATACCAAAAATATCTCATGACCAACAAAACTAGCCACCACTTCTATAGAAGGATTTACAGATCAATTCTGTAAAAAGTTACTGTGTAGTAACGTTACTACAAGATAAAATATTATAAAAAGTATAATGACTTTGATTCATAATAGTAACTGAGCTTACTCATCAGCGGTGGCGCTAGACCAATCGTGGACGTCGGCGATATTAGCTTTGCAAGGCCCTTTTCATTTCACAGTAAAAAAAAAAATGATAGTAACACAAACTTTGATTTGGCCTAGTCTTCTGGCTTGACTTTTTAGCCACTAAACACTATATTTATATGCACTTAATTTTAATATAAGTATTTACACTTATTTGTTCTTAACACTTAAATATTAATTTTCATATTTATCAAAATAAATTAATGATTTTAAAGTTTTAGGTCAAATAAACGTTAAATTAAATAAGCTGAATTATACTTAAATTTATGAGTACCATATGAGTTTTATTATTAATTATGAATTAATAACAAAAATTACACGAACAAACACTAATTAAAAAAGGCGAAATTCTCTGCTTTTAGCCTCACTGAATCTTTTCAAAATTGTGTCATAACTAACACCAGCCGCTATTTCAGCTTCAATTGACAAACCTGATAACGCAGATAGTCTTTCTTGGCTCATCGTGCTTCTTAAGTAGGTCTTAATCAGTTTTAACTTTGAGAAGCTTCTCTCAGCAGAAGCTGTACTTACTGGAATTGTGAGCATGATTCTGATTTTTATGTAAGGATTTGAATATACTTCTTCAAAATTATTGAAGAAGTGAAACAGTGAATTTTGAATTTATAAGTTTTTATGCACAATATATAGAATAAGATTGATACTTAGAAAACGTTATTTATTTAAAGTCGAAGTAATAGAATCCAATGATAAAACTGACAAATATACAAATAAACATATTTTTGTCCAGCAAAGCGAAATGAGAACTTTCAATAACTTGTAAAATTTTTGCGAGGCACTCTCAAGCGCGAGGCCGTCGCCGACGCCTAACGCCCCACTGTTGCTCATAGTGACAAATTTAGTTACTATGATCATAATAACTGAGTTACAGAATTGGTCTGATTATCTGTTTCCACAGTATACTGTGTTTAATTCAGGGACATATTTTATATTTGGGTCAGACAGTATGTTAAAAATCAGTATCTCCACATAGGTAGCAACTGTGACCGATCGTAGCTTGAACAGAGCTCGCTTCAAATATCATATATAGCTCTCAGCAATGACCATAATCAACTGATTGTTTGCTATAAATTAAATTGCATTACTGTTAAAATATTTTCTATTCAATGGTGTTTGCTGTTCAATATTGATTACTTGAAATGACTATGATAATAATAAATAATTTAGTGGAATTTATGTTTAGTTTGATCTTGAAGATTTTTGTTACTGGATAAAATGGTGCTATTGTATAATGTAATATGAATTTATTAAATGTCAGTCTGTCAGGTTGTTTTTGGATTTCATAAGTTGCCTACAGATACATTTGATATAGCGATTTATTTGATTTTTATAAATTTAAGGTCATACTTTTTACTGTTTTATAATGGAGTAATTAAAATTATATTTCTTCTTTGTTAGTAATTTTAAGGAAACAGATTTAACTCTAGGGCTGATTGGAACATTTAGCAACCAAAAATCAAATCACACAACATTAATAATAGTCGTCCCTGTCCGTGTTAACGAACTGTATTATTTTAAAAACGCTTGGTTTCCACTACGCCTGTGTCATCGTACAGGCCGCCAACTAGCAAGGGTGAATTTGAGAGAGTTTGCCAGTAGGGCAGTAGTGTTTATGAAATGGTTATAACCGAACCGCAAAACCGCGGTTTTCAGTGTAAAAACCGAAACCGCTAAACCGCAAGAAAAAAACGCGGTTTTCGGTTTATCCTTAAGATATTAATCCTTAAGAAAAAAGATACAAAGGCAAGAAGAAAATCTCTCAAATGTGGCAACAAATGTATTATTCTTGAATAAAGGCTTTATTAGATTTTTAAAAAAATATCAGTAGATAGGTGCATAATGTATGCTACCAAATGGACTTTCCTTTTTTATTAGATATCAAATATAAAGAAATGTATTGGCGCCAGACGCAATGCGCATGGGAAAGTCAGTGCGCCAGAGTGCACTATTCACTATTAAAGCAACATCCACCTACGCCGAAAGAACATTTTTATTAAGCACCAACTTCTGCACCAAATGGCGTTCACATTTAAATGATAAACATTTAAATAGTTTAGTGTTTCCAAAGGCATTTTATTTAAATTTAAATAAACCATAAGTTAGTATGCTACGTAGGTTGTACTGTATAATTATTGTATGGTTTTTTACCAGTATAAGTTTTTTTATTGTACAGTACAATTCGCGACTCAAACTAACGTTGGCGACGCTGCGTACGACTGTTGTTGGCCGACGAGAAGCGTATATGTCAGAAGTTTTTTCTTAATATTTATCAGTTCAAACAATATTTCGGCAAAAAAGCACTGTATTTAAGTCACTATATTTAAAAATGCGTCTTAATTCACATAAACTGCAGCATAAACACACTACAAATATTATACAAATATATGCTTCTGTTTAATTTACCAAGCCGCCACCAGATGTGTCACTGTTATTTGGAGTCGCGAATAGTGTATTTCAACACATAATAAAAATTTATTGATTTATTTTAGAATATCTATAGTAGAAAAAATATAAAACTTGAAAAACCGAAACCGCGGTTTTTGATTTTTAAAAACCGAAAACCGCGGTTTTCAAAAAATGCGGTTTTTTTGATACTCTATAGTGTAGCAATAATGTAGTTCCCTTTCTCAACCACCTCTGGAGTATCTAAAATTTGGGACTAAATTATTATTATTATTATTACACTGTTTGATTTTTATTATTGTGTTTTTGTGGTGTTTATTCATATAGAGTACAATGGTCTCAATAATATGTTCATAATATTTGTTGGAAATATTTTTTGTATGGCTCAGCAGCTGTAATAAAACTGACGTTTTTTTTTTTTTTTTGTTGCTGATATTTGAAGTATACTATTTATGTATACTTGAGCAGGCCAAAGACCGTTAGAAAAGGGTATGGCTCAATCTAGAAGATCATTAAAATCAAGTGATGCCATTCGGTTGTTGAAAAAGAACTATTGTTTTGCTTCAATCACTCTTTTCTTTGCTGCCGCAGTTGCACCGCTGATACAAGAACCCGCATACGTTTATCTGAATAAAGTCAAATATAACAAACAAAGATAAAAACTACTGGCGTACGTTGGGTAAAAGTAGTTCAAATATGTTATTAATAATTTACATAGAATTGTGCGTAATAAACATATATTTGTTTATCGGTTCTCTGTCGATCATTTGACATGTGTTGACTGTTGACCTGGGCAGGGGCACATGCCCAGGGCCCAGATTTGAAAGGGGACCCAGAAAGACAAATACTTGGCATAATAAAATAATTGTATTTGGTCTTTTTTTTATGCATCACTTGTATTAGAGGATCCCAATTATAAAATCTTCCCAGAGCCCGAAAAAAGCTAGTTACGGCTCTGAGTATGTATATTTTTTATGCAACGAGTAATCACTATGGGGTAGACTATGGGACTCTCAGTGAGGCTATGTACAGAAATGGGTACCTATTTTATTGTATACTGCAAACATTTTTTTAAAATTGCCTTTGCTGCTTTGGCTATTAGCCAGAAGAATTCTTATTTTTGATAATTCCATGCCTGAACAGGATTCGAACCCGAGATCTTAGCAACGCGTTACCACTACGCTACGTCGATCGGCTGCTGCAAACATTGATTTGATTTATTATGTAGTTAATGAATAAATCCATTGTTGATTTAAATTTTTTCTTTTTGCTTCATATACTTTTAAAAATGTAATAAACCCATCATCTATTTAATTTGTTGGTTATTAAATGACATTTTTATAATTATTTATATCGTATGGTATAATAATAATAATACATAATGAAAATTTAGCTGCCAAAATAATTTTCCTAATGATATATTCACGCAGTATATTAAGTGACAATAAATTCTCAATAAGTTATGGACTCCGTAACTTTTCTTCTCGAAAGGATCATTGTGGAGAACTTTTGGCTCTTCAAAGACACTATTCAGACCATTTATGAATGTATCACAACTACAGATGAAACGTGGCTTTCTTCTTTCAAACCACAGACTAAGGCGCAGTCAAAAAATGTTAACGAAAACATGATAGACCATCAATAAATGCACGCATGGTACTATTTTTATGGAATATAATGAAGTGTTTTCTGGGAAATAAAGGACATAATTTGTATAAACTACTTATTACAGGTTCAATCGATAAATATCGCGGACCATGTCAGTCTCCTTAATGTATCTTTGAAGCAAGCGTTTGCCCATAAGCACCCCTAGAATCTATTGATAGATAGACATTTTATTTATACCTTTCGGTTAAAATATACATATTATTTACATATAGCTTAATTTCATTTATTTTCATACTTATTTTCATACTTATTCTAATTATTGTTGAGTCTTCGTCTCAACTCTTCTCTTCTCTCTAAGACGTCCTCCATCAATTTACATCCATGCCTTGATTCACACAATTTTCCTTCTCTGCGACTTCTCTTGTTTCTTCTTTAAATTTCATTTCTCCACAATTCTTCATTATATGCTCCAAGGTCTCTCTTTCCTCTCCACACATCTTGCACATTCTTTGTTCATCCGTTCTCCAGTACTCATTTTCTCTTTCCTCATTTCCGCACCTAATCTAGCTATTACCTTATTTTTTTATCCATTACTTTGGCTTCTGAGGTACTCGGGTATTCACTGTTATACCTCGAATTTTTTAACCTCTCACTTCTTTCTTGTCCTTAGATATCCCTCATTCTATCTGTTATTTTTAGTATCCTATCTTGTCCTTCCGACCTCTTTCTGATATTTCCTTAGCTGAGTAACCATTATGCTCAAATCGTTTCCTTCTTTTTGCTTCCCATCTGGATTGCATCTTTCCTTGTATCTCCTTCCTCTTTATTTTTGTCCAGCACTGATATAGCAAGTTTTTTTCTGGATGTCTTATTAACCTCTCTTAGAATTTAATAGCTCTTTTTGTAGCTTCTATTCTGATGTTGCCCAATTTCAATTCTTCTAATAAAATATACTCCGGTGTGTATTTATCTAGGCCCAACATCCATTTATCCATTTAATGTATTTATTTTGCACCACTTCTAATTTTTCCTGGTCTTCCCACCCCCATATTTCAGCGCTATTCATCATTATGCTCTTGACTATGCAGTTGAACATAAGCATCCTTATTTTAATGTACCCTTTAAATTTCCTCTCACCTATTCCCCACACTTGTGGCACGGCTAACATTGCTTTCCTTGTTAGAGTCCGAATATGTTCTTCTGGGCCCCCGCTGCTTTTAAACACGTATCCCAGGTATTTGTATTCCTTCGTTTGTTCTATTTCTTCTTCAAGAAGCTACTGATAAAACTGCTTCTACTTACAAACAATACGAGGCCTCATTAAGCTCGCCAGTTCAAAGATGCTAGAAACAAATTGAATTTGAAATCGCTATCCATCTAAGATAGTTCCCGGCGCTCAGAAAAAAAAATATATAAATAAACATTTCAAGAAAAGTGTTAAATTCACTGGATGAGGTGCAGTGGCAGTCCAAAATTTAGAAATCTCCTTGTGAAGATGGTGTTAAAAAAATAATTTATAGTTGGAATAAATTATAGACTTAAGATGATCATGTATTAAGAAATGTGAAATAAGCTATGACTAATTTAAGATTTTATGGCGATATTTTTAATACTTTTTAACACCCTTCGTACGTAAAGAATACGAAGAACATTTTTCTTCCTTGTTATAACTAAAAATTTCATGTCGTCACAACCTTTGAAATGATTAAGTATATTATAGTTACAAATAAACAGTTCGAAACAATATTAATCTAATTTAAATAATAGTCTAGCGCTAGCTATTATGATGTATTTTTAAACAGTGTCTGTTGTTGTACTGTTTGCCAATTTGGATAAAAAAATAATGTTTCATAATATTATCTATGCATAATATTTTTACCAAAACAGAGAAAGTGAATGCACGTGTATTGGAATATAAATTTCTTGGTTTCATGCAGGCACTAGTTTTTTTTAAAGTAACTACATCAATCTTAATTAGAATTTTGTACAAACTAATCAGATTTGTTTATAATAAAAGAATAAATCCTTCACCACTGAACTGTAAATAAACTGTACGAATATACTATGTTAATTTACCCTAATATACAACATATATTATCAGAAAATAACAATAATTTGCTAGTAAATTATGATGATTTTCTTGGAAATACATAAGTTTCCCTCAATATAATACTTCAAATTTATCGAGATACAAAAATCCTCTAATATATTCGTAAACTGACAACTCTGATGATAATAAATTACACGAAGTGGTAGATCTAAAATGTGAACCGGACTGGCACAAAATTCATTCGTTTGGCAAAAAATGGGTATTAATTGAATAGCTCTGTATCAACCCATTTTTTTAATTTGAAAATTCATATCGCAAGGGATGTATTCTTAAAATAGGAGTAGCCTGGCCCGAATTAAGATAGACTCGAGTGTGGCCCGAACAAAAAAGGTTGTCCATACCAGATATAAATTGTGCAGGAATTGACCGTTGCCCTGTAACGCGTTTGGCACGCAGGCCTTGTCTACAAGCTGCACTGCGCTGATTTTTCCCCATCGCTCATCAGGATGATTGCCTCTTTTCTCACTTCCAAAGAATTTAGAGTCAAAATCGAGGAAATTCACTCTTCGTGGAGGCCAGTCGAGGCTGGTGTTCCACAAGGCTCTTTACTGTCTCCATTGCTGTACGCTCTTTATACGAACGACATGCCAACGACAGAGGGAACTGAAAAATTCCAATATGCTGATGACACAGCATATCTGTCCAAATCTATCGGTGCAGCACTTGTTACTCGGAGACTACAGCAGGCCTGCGCGAGTCTCAAGAAATGGTATACGCGATGGCGCGTCGCCGTGAACGGAGCAAAGTCGAAAGCAGTTTTCTTCTCTAAGAAAAGGAGATTCCCGTCAGGCACGGTCAAACTCTTTGGAAAAGACATTCCTTGGTGCGACAGTGTCAAGTACCCGGAGCTTATCTTCGACCTCAAACTGATCTGGAAGGAGCACATTTCGTACTCCATTGCCAGAGCCAATAAGGCCAAAGAAATGCTCTCGCCGCTTCTATGCAGAAAGAGCACCTTGAACGTTTCGCACAAGACACGGATTTTCACAACCGTGATTCGTCCTATCTTGACCTACTCGTCTAGTGTCTGAGCTTATGCTAGCGCCGCTTAGATCAAGCGGTTGCAGGTATTCCAGAACAGGTGTCTGCGGCAGTTCGCTGCCACCCCTTGGTTCATACGGAACGAGGACACTTGGAGGACTTCATCCGCGTTTACGCGGATAATTTCTTTCAGTCTGCTCAAGTTCAAGAAAATGCTACTATAGCATCTGCGGTTGATTACGATCCTGCCCTAGTATGGAAGTATCGTAGATCACGATCCTTCCTTATGGAACCCAAATAAACAGACTAACCCGCTTCCATAGGCCTGCTAGGCAGGCCACACCTTAAATCGTATTTATGTACACATACGTGTTGAGGGCTACCAGCCCGGTGCACAACCAGAAGTCAAGATGAGATCAGATGAGTTGCCCTGTGTCATGTAGGCTGAGGAATAGAAAATAGAGAGGTACTGAACAGCATGTGACTAGTCTCAGATGTCAAATAAAATATTTAAATAGATAGAGAATGGGTAAATTAGAAAACTTGCAAGAAAACGTTTCTCAATTAAAGAAGATAATTGATTCTTTAGCAACTCAAAAATGAAACGCATAAAAATTTGCCGTAAGTATTTGCAACTATTTCAGCGCCAGAAAGATTCTCATTTAAGAAAAAAGGCTGGGTCCAATGGATATCAAATTACTATACATATAAATATAGTTGTCCCAAATATTAGACATATGTTTATTTATTTATTTATTTATTTATTTATTTCAAATTTGATCATACAACAGGCCAAAAGCCCAATAAATGTGTGACACATAATATTATAGACAAAATAATTTATACAAAGTAAACACTAAATTATTAAAGTTATTTAACAATATAAGAGTACATATATATATATATATATATATATATATATATATATATATGTATATACGTTTTATCACAAATCTATAATCTGCAGAGCTGCAGAAACATATTAGTTTTTTTAAAAGTTATAATGTTGACTGTAAATATATCCGGAAAATTATCAATTTTAATAAACTTATTTAAATTAAAACATATCCTGTTAAATAGTGAATTGTATGCTGAATTTGATTTATTAAACGGCAAACATAAAAATTTAGAATCCCGAGTATGGTATGCAGATGTTTTAAAATTAAATTGTTCTAAAAGATCAGGACTGTCAATAATATTATTAAGAACTTTGTAAGCAAAACTTGTGTCTATAAGAACACGCCTCTTTTCTAAAGACAAAAGATTTAAGTTTACATCTTTAAATTTATAATTTAAGTAATTAAAAAATTTATTTTGTACATTTTCTATACGTTTAATATAAACAAGATATTGCGGAGACCAACATTCGTACAGAATTCAAGTTGACTTCGTACTAGAGACGAGTATAAACAAAGTATAGACTTGTATGATTTAAAATCTTTGCTCATCATAATAATAAAATCTAACATTTTACAATTTTTTTTATAATGGTATCTAGATCAGGGCTTCTTAAAGTGGTGGGCCGCGGTCCCCTAGGGGGCCGTGACCATCCTACAAGGGGGCCGCGAAAAGCATCGAATATAACACTTGATAATTTTTTTATTATTTAAAAAGGATAGTAGCTTTAACTTTCATACTACATAAATATTATTCTTCATTGTAAATAGATTATTGAATGACTGAGCGTAAAAAAATGTACAAGGGTAGGTCAAAAAGTCCTTACAAACAATATAAAAACACATTATTTTGGATTGATTCCTTTTTATTTGTCAACATCCTCCTTTTAGCTCGATACACTTCGCTCAGCGTTTCTCCAACTTTTTCAAGCCATCCAAAAAGTAAGATTCCATAAGGCGTTAAAATAGGCATCTTTTTATGATGCCTCTTCGTTCAACGTGAATCTTTTTCCGGCGAGCCATTTCTTCATGTTAGAAAATAGGAAAAAGGGGCTGGGGGCCAAATCTAGTGAATACGGAACAATTCAAACAGTTATTCATGCATTTTCGCCATCAACCACAGGATTGCGTTTATTCTCCACTGTGGGTAAACGCGGCACTCATCTTGCAGATATCTTTTTCATTCCGAATTTTTCGTGATAAATTGAAATTACTGAGTCATGTGATATGCTTGTGGCTTCAACTAGTTAGCGCACTTTGACTCGTCGATCACTCAAGTCGATATCGTGGATTTTATCAATAATTTTTGGCGTAGTCACTTCAAGTGGACGTCGCGAACGATGATCATCTTTTGTGGATGTATGACCATGTTTAAACTCATTCACTCAATTGCAATCAGTTTTAAACGCTGGTGCAGATATGCCTTGAACTTCACTCTGCTTTTATTTCCTTCGGTGCTTTGCCTTTCAAATGAAAATGTTTAATCACTGCACGAAACTTGTTTTTTCCATTGTTCCAAAATAACAAAATAACGATTTGTGATGCAGGGGAGCCGCGACCTCAAAAAGTTTAAGAAGCACTGATCTAGATGAACATCAAATATAACTTTTTGATCTCTCGTTAAACCAAGATCATTTACTAGATTAACTTTTGCAATAGTATCTCGTTCAATATCATAGCTTAAGTTTATGTTGTTTCTATTGCGTGTAAATGTGATTTGAAAACATTTATTTATGTTAATATTTAAATAATTATTTTTTACATTCTTAGAAGAAAAGAAACAGAATTTACGACATACAAGGAATTAATTAGTGTATTCGAAGTGTATGTTAAAAAGACATATTTATAAATGAGACAGCAAAATTTAACTTGAGAAATCAAAAAGAAAATAAAACAGCTCAAGATGATGTGGTTAATGTAACACAGTTAGCGAAAATTGATTCGCGACAGATTAAAAATAGAAATTCGTAATGTAAAACTCTCTAAAAATTTGCAGTTGGACGAAAATCTTACTTTGGCGGAGGTAATAGATAAAATTATGCGAAAGTTCATCAGGAACGTTACTATAATCATCGTCACAAAATAGTTAATTTGGAACTTTTAGAAGAAGGACAAAAAGTTAGGATAATAGATAAGAAAAAATATAAACTAATAAGAAAGCCAGCACAAGAACCAAGGTCCTACTGGGTTCATACTATTGGAGGAAATGTTATACGGAATAAAGCACACTTACAACCAGTTTTAAATGATAATGAGAAGAAATTATTAAACAACCAAGGACTAAAGAAAGTTGAAAATACTGAAAATAATAAGAGAAATAATAATGAAATCGAACATATGCAGAATGAGCATGAAAGATATGAAGATGCAAAACGGAAGGAAAATGAAAGAAACGAGAAAAATATTTTACGACATTCAAAAAGAGAAAAAAGGCAGCCAGATAGATGAACGTATAAATAACTAGTTAATGAATTAATATTAATTATTACATTTATACTTGTTTTTTAAATTTATTAATTATGTAATTATTATATTTATACTTGTTTGTTAAATTTATGAATTAGGTGAAGAAAGAGAGATGTTTTGTAGTTGGCTGAGGAATAGAAAATAAAGAGGTACTGAACAGCATATGACACCCTGTTAGGTTGTTAATAGGACCACCTATTAACAACCGTTTGGAATATTAATAAATAAATTAAAATTATATTTACCGGCGCCTCTGTATTAGATTTCAGTATTACGCGGGTGTAATATTTTGAAAAGTCATCAATTACAGTAGAATTTCAAAGGCTATTGAGGTAGTCAGCAATACAAACACTATCGTACACATGATCTGTTGCAAAATGCCGTAAATAGTGTATTTATATTATGAATACAGCTCATCAGCGTCTATATGTCACTCGGGAATTCATATTATCAACACTGATTCTACAACTATTGACGTAATACGAGGGTGTGCATATCATATTGTTCGCATCAATGGTGTAATTGTTGAAATCTTCAAATGATTGCGGTATTTCCATTCACTGTTATTCCTTGTATTTGGGTCATTTTTGAACAATTATTTAAAGCCACGGTTCTGAGTTATAACAAGGTTCAATCACAACCATATGGCAGTAATACTATATTTCATACATAACAAATAGAGGAGCAATACATATATGCAATGTATGTAAAAATAGGTCAGACGGATATAAGTGGATAACATTTTTGATAAAAAGACTAAATCCTACCACACCTATCTCCAGTTTACCGTGTTTTGAGAAAATCAAAAAATGTAACCTATATCCCTAATGACCGGTTTCTTAAGAATGAGTCAAATATTTTAACTCGAGTTACCCCTAACTCAAGTTAAAATAATATGTTTTTAACATTGTTTTAAATCGAGCTAGACACAACACGAGTTATAACACTTAACTCGTTTTTAACGCGTTACGAAACCTTATATTTTACTGCTCATTATTGATTGTTAAGATTTTATGAACTTCAGCTTAATTTATTACAAATATGACAAAAAAATTAAAATATATCTCGCAAGGAGAGAAACACAATCACAAAATAATACAATAACACAACGCTTTCTGTGCAGTGTTTACAAAAATATAAGTAAAATATTTAGTAGCAAAATAATATATTCAGAAATAAATTAAATAACGGTTATAATTTATTGTATTGTTAGAAGGTTGGGTGAGGAGGAATAAGTGTAATAAAAGCAACAAATTACCAAATAAATATCAAATATAATTTGCACTTTTATTGCACTCATCCGCCTCATTTATCATTGCCTGTCTACATATATCACAAACGTATCGTAAACAAATTTATCAGTTTAAATGAAAGAATAATTAAATTTTATCTGTAATTATTAACTATTGTATTTCTTAACAACTTCTCAGGGCCACGGTATAGAATGAGTGAATCTTTATATATATAACAGACAGAATAGACAAATGAAGACGCGAATGAATATACGCGGAGTGTGAAAAGATATAAATAGATAAGAGTGATCGGAATACCGAGATACTTGAAAGGAAAAAGAGGAAGATCAGGGGGTAGAGTCAGGAGGATAGCTAGGCTAAGATGCGGCAACGAAGAGAGGAACAATAAGTACTGGGCAAAGTCAGAGGACAAACTCTGCAGAATCTGTAAGGAAGAAGAGGAAACCTTGGAGCATTTAGCTAAGAGTTGCAAAGATATGGTAGTCTGGGAGGAAGAAATAAAGGAACAGATGAGTGAGGAAGGCAAGGGAGAAAGGTGGATGAGAGAACTGGAAGCTAGAAGGCAGGAGATCGGAGAAGGAAGCCGGGATCAGAATAGGAAGAAAGAGAGGGACAGTGGAGGAAGAACAAATAAATGAGATGAAAAATATGTATTGTAAAACTATCAAATATCAAATATTGTACGTTATTTTTATTTGTGGTTAATGGTTAATACCCTAAGCGCCGTAAGGTCTAGGGAAATTAAGAATTATATATATAAAAGGCAACGTCTCTCTGACTGTCTTTCATCATGTGTGTCCGTATGTGCGCTTTTCACTCGAGAACTACTAATCAGATTTTCATTCGGTTTTTTTCTATCTGTAGATTATTCATCTGGTCAGGTTTCCGGCTGTGTGTTATTCAAATCGGGTCAGTAGTGCCAAAGTATTAATAATTTTTGTGCGCAAACAGCCTTTGTTGCTGTGCGCCAAAAATTTTAACTTTAACTAATAAATTTGTGCGAGCAGGTAAATCAAAATCCATATTTTTTCTGTTTAAATTCAACGCATTTTCTTGAAATTATCAGTGACAACATAGGTTTCGTCAGCGGAAAAGTTTGTACATGATTTATACGCTAATTAGGATTGAAAGGATTTTAAAAATTTATTCAGTATTTCCAAAGATATAATGTTATTTGTGCCCGCGCGTGATCCAAAATCCATCTTGTTGGTTTATATTCAACGCATTACTCGAGTACTGCTAATCCGGTTTAAATGCGTTTTTTTTTTTTTATTTATTTTTTTTTTTTCATGATGTAGCTAATCCTCATCTGGTTAGATTTTAGGTAGTGTTTTATTAAAATTAGTTCAGTAGTTCCAAAGATATAATTATATTTGAACGTGCAGATAATACTAAATCCATCTTTTTGGTTTATATTCAACCCATTTTCTTGAAATCGTCAGTAACAATATGTATTTCTTCAGTAACAGACTTAATACACAATTTATATACGAGAAATGTTTCCAAAGTTCTGGGAATTTAGCTATCATTTCTAAAGACTTTTGGTCTCAGGATTGAAATAAGGAATCCACGTTTCGTCAGTGGTTATTATTGTTGACGACAAGTATCTGACCTATTGAGTTTCTGTTCCGGTCCCAACAGCCTTGGCATCCAGTGCGGCGAAACCTTGCTAACGCCCAAACAATCATGCAAGATGTCATGAACTTGTCGTGTACCTATCCCTAGGCGCACACTAATTTGCCGAATAGTCATTCGCCTGTCCTCTTTCAGTAGGTCTTCGACGGCAGTAATGTTTCTTTCATTTACCGACGTGCTTAGGCGCCCACGGCGTGGATCGACTTCTAGTGATGTTCTACCGGGTTTAAAACGATCGATCCACCGATAAACAGTACTTTTGGATTCTGCAGACTCACCAAATACTCCTTGTAGACGCTGAATAATTTCTGTAATAATGTTTTCACACCTTCTTTCCACAAAAAGAAAATTATTGCTCTTTGAGATTTTGCTGCGTCTTCCATGGTTACAAAAACAGTGCTAAGAAAACGCCTCTATATCAGTCGAACACCTAAATCAGACTGAACAATATTGCACTAGATAGTTGCATAAATATGTCAAGACTTGTCTGACACCAATAACATTGCCCATAAGTTCTGCGTAATTTAATTATAGCAAAATTCCCAGAATTTAGGAAACATATCTCGTACTAATCACAATTGAAAGAATTTTTAAAATCGGTTCAGTAGTTCCAAAGTTATGACAATTTTTACTTGGGGTAGGTGCACCAATAATGTTGCTGAGGAACATAAACCAGACCAGATTATGTAATGGAACACGCTAACAGGTGAACAGATGAAGAAGTTATATAGAGACAACCTTTATTACTGGATGCCATATAGGCGAAAAGGAAGTAATTTTGGGAATACTGATGATTACTACAATTTTACCATTTCAGTTCAAGCGTCTCAAATTTTCTTCCAGAGTTTGTTTATCAATGGCTATTAATAAGACGCAGGACCAAAACCTGAAGGCAACTAACGTTGATTTGCAGAATCTACGCTTCTAGCATGGACATATGTAGCGTGTTCGCATGCCTCTTCTAACAATAACCCTTATCTGCTAACGGCTAATGGTAAAACTAAAAACATTATATACAGGTAGTTTATGGTCTTCTTATATATTTTTTAATTGGTGATAAGTACTACGAAAAACCGTAAGACAGCTTAGTAAAAGCTTTATAATATAAGAGATATTAATTTCTTAAGTTTCTATAGAATCCTCAACGCGTACAGTTCTGTTGATGGTTTTTGCACATTTTACATGATGAAGAACCGAATTTTGCGTTGAGTGTGTTGGCGACTGACGAAGCTACGTTTACGCGTAACAGCACAAACAACTGCCACAATACACACATCTGGAGTTTCGAAAATCCACATGTTGTTCGCCGTGGACAGATTTTCTGTGAACGTATGGGCCGGATTGGTAAACTCACAGTTGATTGACCCCTTTGTGTTGCCAGATCGATTAAATGCTGAAAATTAATATTATAATTTTTTTTGCAAAATAATTTGCGAGAACTTTTAGAAGATATTCCATTAAATGTACGTCAAGAAATATGGTTTCTTCAAGACGGTGCACCCGCGCATTTCAGCCTTTTCGTTCGCCAACACTTAAACAATATATTCGAATTATGAAAATAAGTGGATTAAGCGCCCGGTCCTGTTTCTTGGCCTTCCCGGTCACCAGTCTTAAAACCATTAGAATTTTAGTTGTGGGGGCATATGTAGACACTAGGGGCCTCAGCCCAGCTACGCCAGGCTTCTTCCCCTACGTTGACAAGACTCGTTTTAATATAATAAGGCATTTTGCCGCACTTGTCGATTATAAAACTCGTCGCTTCGCGACTCGGTTTTTACCGGTCACGTGGTTATCGAAGTGATGCACCTCGGGCGCGCCCGCAGAACGTCCACGAAACGTCAGCAAAATTTATTATTATTATTATCATTAGCCTATAACAAACAGGAAGTTCTGAGCAATTTAACGTTGAAATAATTTTTCAAATTGGTGGCACCCCGGTGAGATTGTCGTGGCTCCCCGGGTGAGAAACACTGATATAGCCAATAACACTCGGGAAGGTCTAATCTATAGGTACATACAATGTTCAAAGGATTATCCAAATCGGTTAATTAATTTACGTTTGTACCATTTAAACGTAACAATAATATTTTATTTCACTATAAAGAATGCATGGATTCGCAATAAAATAGAGAAATATTAATAAAATAGTTAAATACTATTGCATAGGATTCACTATTAATTATGTCACTTGGAAATTTACAAAAACTTTTGAGTAACAGTTATAGATGTGAAATTTGCAGATTTTCGTTGTAATAATATATTCGTTGTAGTAATATTTTACGTTATTAAATTTAGTATTTTGTTTTAACTATTTAAAAAGGAATTTATAATTTAAATTTTTTTTGTAAATATATTATAGTCGTTTTTAATTTATATAATCACTAAAATTTCACCTATACTTGTTATAATTCAGTAATACGAAGGAATTGCCTCCTAAATTTGAACTGCGGTAGTTGTTTCGTTCTTCGAGAGAGGCGCTGATGAATACTTTTATCATAATTTTTAAGTTTTTTTGAAATACGTCTTAAAATTGGCATTTTTAATGTAAAAAAAAAAGCGGAAGAACTTCATGATGATAAAAAAACACTTTCATCCTAAAGTAATCAATTATATAAAGAAAATAATATTAAAATGACATCTGGGTATTTAATACTTCAAGATTTAACACAATTAAAATTACGCGATTACTAAATATCGAATATTATTCTGTCTTATCTATCCTCCTAATACATTGTACTTTATACTTTCGTTAATATAGTTAGTAAAATAGTTAATAACATACAGTTTCCAGAATTAAAATAACATAACTGCTTAACAGATCTATCCTCACCCTGAAAACTTATTTGAACGTATTCTATAGATAGGTTTAACATTTAAAACGTTCGAATGACCTTTAAAATATATTTTGATAACTCCAAACTGATTCTTACTTTCTTTTCCGTTTAATAGCATTTTTAACTGAATGCAATTTTATGGTCAGCAAAAATTTTCAAAATTTATGAAAATGTGTTAAAACCTTAAAAAACTGCATTATCTTTATCAACTCTTATGTATTTTTTACACACTTCATCAATTTTATTAATAAAATACCTTCAACTGTAGTTTTTCAATTCAGTTTTGGTCTGAAATCGTCTCCTAAATAGTAGAAATATGAATAAACATCTTTTATCGTCTGGTACAACCTATCCGTGCTGAGCAATGGTAACGATCAACGCCACGGTTTCGAGGAAAAAAATGGATGATTTTTATCAATAAAAATTAGTCAGTACCCTCTACCGAAATAAAATTAATCCTAAGCACTAACAAAATATCACTCGGATAAGACGGCGGATTAAGCGGATTAAGCGCCCGGTCCTGTTTCTTGGCCTTCCCGGTCACCAGTCTTAAAACCATTAGAATTTTAGTCTCTCCGCGTTACCGGAAAAATGAAGATACACCAGAAGTTGAATAGAACATACATAATTGTACAATATAATAGTAGATTGGTATACACCACTGAAATTATGGACCTGGAGGGTCTCCGTAACCGGGTGGAAGAAGAAGCGGCGGAAATTCTACAAGGCACGGGCCTTGCGACATACGCTGATTCCTGGATACGCCAAGCAAGACTTTGCATGCAACAGCAGAGTGATAACTTCGATCATCTGCTGTAAAAGTGCTTATCTTTTATTATAAAACTTTTACTAAGGTGTTTTAAGGGTTTTCGCCTTCTTTTGACCTGTACTATCATCAATTAAAAATAATAATAATAAGAAGACCGTAAACACCCTGTAATTAAGTAGGCCTGTTCAGATTAATCCGAGCCTTTCTCATGTTTATAGTAATGTATTCGGTCTGATCACCTAATTACGAGAAGGTAAATTTGTCCCCCAATGGTAATTTTGTGGGGTAGCTAGTATAAATATAAAAAATAAATTCTTGAAAATCAAAAAAAAATGTTTTTGTCTATGGTGATATTTCCATTTTTTTTCTGGGCATGAGTTCAATTATAGAGGTTCAGTTAACGGGGTATACCATTTACACTCGGTTACGGATCGGGCTTGATTGTTTTTTTTTTTTTTTTTTTTTTTTATTTTTGTATCTGGCAAGACGTATTAATTATGTTACGCATATCAAATATCTGAAATTTTAGGTATCCAATCGTTCAAGTTTATCTATAAAATTCTAGTCTTTCCTCAACCTTCAACGCCTCAAGGCCTAATATTCGTCCGCCCCCAACACTTGATTGTGACAGTTGTACCTTATATAATTATTAGTAACACAAGTGTACAAACAGTTGCCAATCCTTAATTGCCAAACAGAAACGGCCCATACTTAATTAAGAATCTGGTTACCTTTGAAACAACTATTCTGAAATTAGTTCAATATTACAAGGCTACTATTGTTACAGTTAACTTAGGGTCAAGTTAACAAACATATAATCTTTTGTTTTAACCGTCTGATTGAAATGGCAGATAACAGTAGTTGTTGTACCGGCTCCTATCTGAATGCCATTCAGTATTTCATAAATTCTTATAAGTATTGGTTACGTGTGCTATAACGTAGTATTAGAAATCAGATTTTGGACATGTAAATCATATTAGTTTGTTTTTATGGCAACAGTAGCGATTTATGACTACAATACATCATAGAATAGCATCTAAAAGTATCTTATAATTTAGTACTGACCAGAACTGCATGAAATCAAAATTACTTCAACGACCTTGCAGCATTTAAATGTTCTGTTAAAGATTCTGTTTTAATTTAACACTTTATATCAGGGGTCCCCAAAGTGGTTAATATGGATCCCCAGGGGTGGATATGATATTGCTAAAGATCGATTCAGGCTCGGGGTCGATTGGAGGTTGATGGAAAAAAGGTGGGCCTTTGTTGTCCGAGGATCGATGGATTGTTGTTGGGTTCGTAGTCGGTAAATTTGCTATTTTTTTGGATTTCTCGCGTCCTCTGGTCATCATTTGAATATTTTAGCGTTCTAAAAATTTTGAATTCTCTGAGGTTATCACTTAAATATTTGGGTTTACCCCCAGTTATTACTGAAAAAATTTAATTTTCCTGGATTCTCACTTGAAAATTTTGGTTCACCCTCTGTTATCACTTGATAATTTTGGATTCCTCCTCACCGGTTATAACTTGAATATTTTCGATTCCTCCCCTCCAGTCATAAAATGAAAAATGTGGATCTCCCCCCCTCCATCAATGGTAAATCAATTTTTTATTTTCAATATAAAGTTGAGAAATTCTTGAAAGGGACTACGTTCAAGAAAGTTTGAGTACCCCTGGGCTAGATTAAAAGATTAGTCTACAATCTGCTTATTGACATATTTAACAGACAAGTTCAATATTTTTTCCAGATAACTTCTCTAAAACGACTCAACGTAGAGCAATGGTTGAGGAACACCTTATTATATTTGCAGAAACTTGTTTTCTCGCACATTAAAGATGAAAATTTTATTGCATCTTGGAAATCTGTTAATAAGATTAATTTAAAAAATCAAGTCGACAGAAGTGGCGCGATTGGTACTTTGGTAGACAAATATGGAAAAATCTATATGTACAGCAAATAATATCGTTCTAGCTTCGGATAAATTCTTTTCCTTTTTCGTTTTTCCTTTTATTTCAATTCAGTTTCAAATTCAAATTTCATTTCAAGTTAATATTTGGTCTTGAATGGTTACTAAATTTTGATCCTTTAAGGCAAGAATACATAGAAAACTGGTTACCGGCGCTTGTAAGCTTATACAATTAATTGTACTAGGACAGAAGAGATGTTTGCCTGTACACATAAGCTGCCACCGCTTAAGCACCAGAAAAGCGAGCAAATATCTTAATTTAGCAGCTTACAAAAAGCTGGCAGTCAACTTTGTTCTTTGATATTTTGTTGATTTTTTATTTATTTTGCAGGAAATCACTTATGTTGAAATCACATAGTTGTTATTAAACTTTATTTTATGTAGCGAATTACCGACATTTACAATTACTTATCGATTTACTTTCCAACATCTAGTCAACAGAAATGGCAAGTTTTAGTGGACATATTACATTCCCAAGCAGGTACATTCATTCTAAACCAGACCATATTTTGATGAAGAGATTTCAGTAAACAGGCATAGATTACCATCATTCTATGTGCCCATTACCCAACTTCAACAAATGTCGGCGCTTCGTTCGCCATTACCGTTCGTCTCGAAACAATCTATGCATCAAAATTTGCAGCAAATTTTTATCTCTCTAATAGGATATTTTTAAGTGCAGAGTAAGTTGAATCGCTCAATCATTTCATAATAGATACCAGAAAACAATGTTATGTAAATTTTTAAATATATTTATAGATGTTCTTAGGCCAATAATTTTTAATATCTATGGCATATACCGTGAACAGAAGCGTCAATCGCCATGTTTGCCTATGATACCGTGATCCTGACACTTTTAAAATTCAGGATTTTCAGGATAGCTGTCAGAAAGTATCTGACAAATTGAAAGACCAACAGTAATGAATTAAACTAAAAGTTAACTAATATGGAATAAATTAATGTACTCGTCCAGTCGAATCTTGAAAGTATTATTAATACTTGGGCAACAATCAAAATATTAGGTTGATCAGAAAATTAGCACGCAGTTGAAGCAGTTGGTAAACATGCGGTATATAATTATCAAGTCACCATGGGTGCGAAAAGATTCAAGAGAATTCTTGCTTCATAGGAAAGAGAACGAAGTGTGGATGGGATCTTGGTGAAACGCTTCTGCACGCTTTCCAGTAGCCTTATATCCTTGATAACGATGGATGACTATACTGAAGCACTAAATTCGAATAGTTGTCACGCTTTAAAAAAGTGTAACTAGAAGTATAGGTGTTAAATATGCCGACTCGTATGCAAATATGCGTCGATTAGTTTACAAGATGGCGATAATGCAATTTTTTTATTTACAGTTACATTATAATTTTTTTTTTTTTTTATAATTTAAAATATCCTATAAAACCCCCCATACACTATGAGGCATGCATTGATTCCGAGGCATTATGAAACAGGCATTACTGCCTGTTGGACACACACTACTGATGCATGCCTCGATGCAAAACATTGAGTCAACGGTTGAACACAGCTTTGTTTAGTATAAAGCTTGAAGTTGTCACCTGTTTTGAATAAAACATAAACATGAATAATGATTTACCATTGCCAACGATAATTGCCTTAATTGGATTGTCACTTAAAAAATCAAAGAAGCCAAAAAGGAAGTGGTGTAGAAATTGGCTTAAGGATAAATATTTATATTCTATTGCCATTTATTGTTCCCCATACATTCATGTAATCGGTAAATGTTGATAAACGTTTCCCAAAAATCCCTATTATTCTTATCATTCACTGTATGGTTATAATTAAGATATTTATAGGTTATATAAGCTTGACACTATCACTGCTGTAGCAAAAGAACAACTAAAATTGTAAAGAAATATTGATACAAGCCTACACATGTTGAAACATGCAGTCAGCATCAGTGAGGCGGCATCCAGGCTCTCCAACACTGTCATGATGCCGATGCGTGCATCGACTCACGATATCGGTGATGAGGCATCACAGAGGCCTCCGTACTCACAATGCCTCATAATGTATGGATTTAGATAAAAATTCTCTGCAAATTTTGATGTTTAGATTGTTACTAATTTTATTTCAGATTGCTAGTTCTGTATAAGAAACTTGTAAGAACTATACTGTTGTGCCTCCCCTGAATCTAAGTTATCAACTGTAACAGTATCTAATAGCACGATTTAAAATTATGAAATATTTTCAAATTGGACCATGTCATTTACTCTCCAGTGATAATCATAAACAAAATTGACACCATATTATTTAGTATGTAAATCACTTTCGCTGAAATTATAACAATAAGTCAGACCCTATACAAATTATGAAAGCTGGAACTGAAACTGGAGCTGGATATATTTGAATTACAGACCGAGCACAAGCCGCATTTTTTACGTCAACTGTCAAACATAATTCATATTAAAGTCAACAACACACTGCCATTGATTTATTTAATTAATTACGTGGAAGAAATTAGATCTTATCATAACAAAAATCATTTATACTTATTAACTGTCTTTAGTTTGGACGTATTGTTTTTTGTCTATCCTAAACTAGATCAGTTTGTGAAGAAATTTGTTTGCATTTTGTAACAATAAATATTGTAATATTGAATAATGGTTAAGGTGAACTCATTTTTTTAAATTAATATTTCTTAATGGAAATAGATTTGAGTTAAATATAATTCAGAGATAGTAGAAGTCTACAACAGTAACTCTTTCTTACTTCTTGTGTGATATTCGTGGACATTTCTCGTCTTATCTTATAATTTATTATTATTGTTTGACACTTGCAATCTTGCCTTAATACAATGAGAGCCTAGTACGACAAACTTTTCGTACCATGAATCCAGGTTCTAATAATTGAAGTACATCAGGTGCTTTGAAATTTACCATACTTCCAGCTTCATGATACTGGAGAAATTTTGTAAGGAAGAATTTACGAGGGTCATTTTTAAATAAGAACCATTCTTGTTTAAAAGTTAACATATCTAACGTTTCATCAAAATTTTTATTTCTATAATAACTACCATCCTTTCGCTATTTTTCGACGTAATCCCCGTTCCGCTCTTGGCATTTATTCGATAAGGAGATGAGTTTAACGATCCCCTCATCGTAGAATTCATCCGCCAGTTCATTTAACCAACCGTTGACATTGTCTTTGAAGTCATCATCTGTTTGCATCCATTTTCCGCCCATAAATCCCTTCAATTTTGTAAAGAAGTGATAGTCGCAAGGTGCCAGATCCAGCAGGGCAACTCTAACCTAAAGGTTGAATGGGCTATAGCCCCGGGGCGCAAGCCTTTTGGGGTCGGCAATTTTTATTGGTGTTATATTTTTTTGTTATTATTAGTTATTTAGTTATTATGAAGAGGGGCGCATTATTTTTGTAGCTCACTGGCACCGAATATCTTAGCTTATAGTAACGCTTGCGTTGTTTCATTTTGTTCATAAATACGGTTAAGTGGCCAGAACGTTCTTTATCATGGATGTTTGTTCTTCCAACACTAAATAAACGACACCACTTTTGCACATTCCCGTCATTCATCACACCTTTTCCATACATTTTAACGAGTTGCCGATGGATTTCAGCAGGACGTGTTTTTTACATTTAAAAATTGAATCACAGCGCGTACTTCGTAATTGGTGGGATTAGTAATCGACGTAGCTGATATTAAATCGCCGCACAAGATCGTCTACCTCCGCTAGCAACTTCAGACTGCCTGACAACGTTGGCAAAAAATCAGAGAAGGCATTAGTCGGTAAAACGACTGCGGGGAACGCTGTGCTCGGATAGAATGCGAAAACGGTTCTTATTACATGACCCGCGTATTATTATGCACATCCTTAGAATCATAGGAAAAGCTTGGCGTGAAGTGTCAGTCAGGAATCTGAACTTGGCCTGAAGAAACCTGGTAATAGAGCCCAAGTCATGAAGGACATTGTAGCAGCAGTTAAGGACGTAGACTTTGAAGTGGAAGAAGAATATGTTGAGGTGCTAACAGAGAAGAATTAAATGCAGATGACCAAAGAAGAACGGAATGAGGAAAATATTTCCACAGAGAAGAAGAAAGAGGAAAACATCACCATAGGTTCAGTATTTTCAGCTACTATCAAGAAGATTCTTCAGGACTGGAAGTGACACTAATTACTACTAGAAATCAGAGATCAAAGATTTAGGAGTCATACATGATTCTAAATTAATGTTTGATAAACATATATATAATATCGTACAGTTAAGTACGAAGAGAAAGTTAGAATAGAAACAGACAAAAAAATAATGAGGGAATGCTGGGAAGAAAGAGCCAGAGAGGAACAGAAAGGAAGATGGTACGCATGGGGGGAGATGAGAGTATTACTGGAGATGCGGAGTGGATGCGACAGAGGTGGAAAGGAGAAGAAAAGACGGGATAAGCGTGATTGAGGAGTCGTGGAGGACGGATAAGGAAGTGGGGGAGCAAGAAAGGACAGTCAGAATAGACAATTCAAGGAGCGCAGGGAGATATAAGGAGGTCAGAACTATAGGGGTACCAAGTTACTTGAGGGGAGAAAGAGGAAGATCAGGAGGGAGAGTTAGGAGGATTGCGAGGCTAAGGTGCGGGAATGAAGAGAGAGGAAATAGATATTGGAGGAGACAGGAGGATAAGATGTTCAGGATGTGCGGGGAGGAGGAGGAAGATATAGAGCACCTTGCGAAGAGGTGTAGAGAGATGACAGTATGGTCGGGGAGCACATTAGACCTGTTGCACGAAGATGGAAGGGGGAGAGGTGGGCGAGAGAATTAGAGACAAGAAGGATGGAGATTGGGGAAGGATAACAGGAAGGGGAAACGGAAAGAAGAAAGAAAAGAGAAAAAATATTGTAAAATGTAAATTGTATTGGAGGTTATTGTTATGTATTTTTGGATTGATTGTTTTATTTTTATTTTATTTTTATTTTTTTGTAAATGTTAACACCCTGAACGCCACAAAGCCTAGGGGAATAAAGAATATATATAATTCATATATAGAGTCAAAGGCGAATTTACAAGTCCTCGCCGCTAATTAACTTGTTTAACTGTCTTATACGAACTCATGTTATATGCTAGTACAGTGTAGAATCCACACTATAAGATCTATAGTGAACTTATGGAAAAAGTGCAAATGAAGTTCATTAATCGTTTAAATTACAGATTTAAACGCAACATGTACTATAAAACATATAAACATATAAAAATGTAAATAAGTTTCTGATTACATTCTTCAAATCTAAATGCAAATTTTCATGTCTAAATGCAGAAGAACTTGAAAAACCTGAAGCTTCTGGATATGACAAACCTCTAACCATGAAGAAGAATAAATAGTGTATGTATGTAAATGTGTCTTTTATTTTTTCGTAAATATTTATAGAAAGCTTTTCTATTGAGCTTTGCTAGTATGGAGGTCAAACGATAAAAATAGTATAACCAAATATCCTATATAAATGGCCACGATGAATTAACTGGGTACCAACCCAACGAGCACCCAAGAAGAATAACAAATTATCTTTCTGGCGCATATGAGGAAAACTCACTATCGCAAATTTTGATGATTATATAACTTTGCCATATAGATAATATGTGAAAGTGTATAGAATTGATATGAAATTGCTGCATGACAATGATTTCTCTGCAACACCAATTATTTACTTTGAATAATACACTAATTAAAAAAAGTCGTACTCTCATTTTGTAGTTGTAAGTGTATGTAAAGCTCATTTCTATAACAGGTATTACAAAATATAACTAATAGAGCTGTCAAGTACTGAACTAATCAGTAATTTTTCCACCTATTTAAGCTAACCTATCCTAACCTTATGTCTGGGTTTTTATGGAAACATTAATTTTCTCACGTGCTTAATCAGATAGGTGATCACGTTCATTCTATTCATAATGCCCATTCAGAATGGCTATTTATTTGGCTTCCGTCGTGAAACGCATTCAGCTGACACGATTTCGTCACAAATGCCATGTAATTGTACATTCACAGGACCGTTACTACTTTATTATATGAAGTTTGTTCAAGAAATACCTGGATCAATGTTACAAAACTTTTATAATAAAAGGTTATTTTCAATTAGAATAACCACAATCGAAATTTTAACATACAGCAGCTACATATCGCTGGCAATGCTTATTTTAATTCTAGAAGTACTCCTGTACCCCCTTTTAGAAATTGATCCTAGAACATCCTTCAAATTTTCTTTTATATCTTCAATCGTTTAACATGGGTGTCATTTTCTTTAGAATTTGAAATTAAATAAAAACACTAAGATCAGGCAGTGAGCAAATAGTCATGAAAAAGTTGTAAAAACGAGCTTTGCTGCTGCATCAATAGAACCGGCTCACGCTTCCCTTCTAATATACGAAATATAGTGCAGCTGTCATTCGATAAGGATTAGCGTTTCCTCTCGAAAATTCTTTCTTGAAAATTTCTGGAGAAAAAAAAAATATTATTATTTTCAATTCTCATTCCTTAGCAATCTTTTTTTGAAATTTCTGTAACAAAAGTTCACGAGGCTGAACTTTGAAAAAGAACTTTCCATCTTCGGGGATGCAAACTTCGGGAATGAAACTTTCGGGGATGTAAATTAAGAGACTCAGACCGAAATGTAATTTGTTGTAATAAATCATAGATATACAGAGTATTCAATTACTATTACTGTCTTGAGAACTATAAGAGCTACAAGATTTTTTAAATTAAATAACACTTGAGAATATCAACGAGAGAAACATATTTTTTTGCTTTGACCAGTGGTTCTTAAATAATTCAGATAATTTTAAATGGAAACACCCAGCTATTTTTCGCTTATTTGAAAGAAAAATTGGTTCTGAAATTATCGATATAAACAAGTAATAGTCTGACATCTCAAAATAATTGAGAAAATTCAATTTTATATTAATTTTATGGAAATCTCCTTGTGATAGTTTTGCTATGAATTTTATATGTTTCTATTTTATTTATGGTCGAATTTCCGAATCGAAATGAGAAAATAATTATGAAAAGGATTTTTCATAATTATTTATTTATTTCAGAGTTTCAGAAGTGACAATAAATCCATATGCAATTTATGAATCAACAAAAACTCTATTGGCTACTTTAAATTTTGTAAAAATAAAAAATTACTTGGCAAAGGCAGACTTTTATCTGAACTAAAAGACTTACGAAATAGTTCGAAAATTGAATACTGCAAGTAGTTCATTTTTCTGTACTTATATGTAGACGGACTGCGTTAGGCGCAAATAGTTGTTGCCGTGCTCCAAATTTTAACTAACTAAGTTTCTGTACTTATTTTTCAAATTGAAAATTTCAATAAATCTTATATATTTTATAAACGTATTTGTTAAACGTTTTCTTTTTCTTATTAAAAAATATATACATATTTTCGCTTGGGTGCATTTATTTTCACTGCTTCTCTTGATCAGGAAGTCACGCCGTTAGAGTTCGCCACTGGGAATTTGTGTATTTGTACGAAACTTTTGAAATATTCCGACCAACCTAAAAACGAAATTATACAATTCAGAACTAAATATTGTCTTAATTGTCTTACGACGCAATTTACGACGAAGACAACTCAAACCAAAGTAGAGTCTGGGTGTATACAAAATGATAAAAATATTCTTAGTAGACTCTTTGCAAAGTTTATTGAAAGTGATTCCAGAGAGGAAACTGAAAAATGAAGAACTGTCTCTAGAAAAGCTGTTATAGTGAGCGATAGAAGAAATCCTTAAAAATTATGAGCCTTAAAAATATCGAGAAATGAAAAACACTTATGTAGCGCCAAGAGAACATGATGATAAATAAGATTTGGAACTGTATAACTTAACATACCTCGGTCCATGCGAAGACTTTTCAAATGAGGGGATCAGTTCTTCTTTTAACTGATCTTCTGTTATCGAAAATTGGTATATAATAGGTTGAATAAATGATTTTAAACAAAACTGTATACATTCTTTACAATTAGTCTTTGAGAAATGCAGAGATGCAGAGATGTTTTGCATGCTTTATTTACCGCAATAAAGATTTTGATTTTGTACAACATCACAAGTTAATGACGTATTAAGTAATCCTGGGTTGGATAAAAAGCATGTCCCAATTATTGCAAATTTATATTAGAATCAGTCCGTTCGTATTGTTGACGGGTATAAATTCAAATTTCAAAAACATTTCTATCCTGCGAGGTGTTTAGCAGGATTGTGTCTTGTCACCGATTTTATTTAACGTTTATTAGGATGAGATTTTTAAGAAAGCTCTTCACAAATGCAACGAAAGTATCCTTGTTAACGGAAAAATCATCAGCAATATAAGATATGCTGACGACACTATTATATTTGCTGATACTCTGGAAGGTTTACAAGACATCTTAAACTGCGTAACCAACATAAGCAAACAATTTGGTCTTTCCTTAAACACCATGAAAACGAAATTCATGGTCATTAGCAAGAATAACGCACATTGTGAACAACTTTTTACAAATAATAACATTATTGAAAGAGTACAAAATCTTACTTACTTAGACGCTATTATTAACGACCAATTAGATTCAGCCAGAAAAATGAGATCGCGCTTACCAATTGCCAGGGCAACTTTTCCAAAATTGATTAAAAATTTCAAAAGCCATGACTTAAATTTGGAAACAAAGATTAGACTTGTAAGATTTTATGTTTTTTTTTACTCTCTTATATGGTGTAAAATCGTAACTATCGAAATGTGGATTTATGGACGCATCCTACACATATCATGGAAGAAAAAGATAACGAATACCAAAGTCCTAGAAATTATGAAAAAAGACTTGGAGTTAATGGCCACCATAAAGAAATTAAAGTTAGAGTAGTAGGGCCATATATTGAGAAACGAAGAAAAATACAAACTTATCCAACTAGTTATACAAGATAAAGTGTGTAGAAGAAAAGAGCCCGGCATACGTCGTATATCTTGATTGAAGAATTTAAGGGTATGGTTCAATAAAACAACAACTGAAATGTTTAGGGCTGCAGTCAGCAAAGTCAAAATACCCATGATGATCGCCAACATCCGCAATGGATAACCACATTAAGAAGAAGTATATATTCACAATTTTTATTCTTAATACAGGCTTAGATGTTTCGGGTTGATCTCAGAGGCTGGTAATTCATTCTCTGAATGACTTCCTCTTTACTAACTTGATCGACCCAGGAGATTCTAAATATGGGTCTGCAGATGACAATTTTTACAAAACTTATTTTTTTTATTAAGAATCTTAAATTCTCCAACCCACTTCTGAGTAGTTCTGTTAAATTTAAGTTTTTATTTATTAAATTTTAATTTTTTAAACTGTTTAGCAAAATAGTAACAAATCCTAAATCCTAAAGAAGTTAACTATACTAATATTAACCTAACGAATCTTTGTTTAATATTGAATAATGTTGAATTATTAAATAATTCTTTCATACGAAGTTTACTCACGAATAGCAACTACCAGAACGGTAATGGTCAGATTAAATCATTTGGTGATTGCTTGAGGTGTAGTTATTACGGGCGGCGACAACAATTGGCTACTCTCAGACAACATCGTGTCTACAAGATTCCCTGCCGCTCGGAGAAAGTACTAACGAAAGTAACATTTCAAATATTTTGTACAACTTAACAGATTAAGAGATTTGTAACTTAATATTGTACCTGGTATAGGGTTACGAAACTCTAATTGACCGAAAACAGAACATTTACCGAAGAAAAAAATTGATCTCAATAAATTTGTTAAATAACCGTAACAAGATCTGTTTTAAAGACAAGCGGATTCCAAAATATCAGGTAAAAACACAAGTTACTTACTTACGTTTATAATTCGTCTATTTTTAGATACTATAATAAGGTTTTTTTCAAAAGTAATACCCATATATAAGAGAGTTGACCAATAAATAAAGTTCCGTATTTCTTACTCATTGTTATTAGCAAATATTTAATTGCTGAATAAATAGAATTTCGGAGGAGGAGTAGCGGTATCTCAAAACTTGATCGCGTCCATAATGAAACGATGGGAACCAGATCGGGTAGAAACTCCAAAATCCTGGAAGACAGATGTGTATGCAGCTATGGAAAACAGAGGTCTCCAAGAAGGCAACTGGAGAGCTTAAGCCTCCCAGCGAAGTGGATGCGAGAAGCGGTGAAGCGAGAGGCCGTAAAAGATACGCTTGTGTGTGTTTGTGTACGGGAGTGCGTGCGTTTTTACGGAAGTGCATGTGTACCTGCGAGCTTGTGAAATGGCGTGCGTGTGTGCTTGCCTGCATGCGGGCGTGCGTAAATGCGTGCTTGCGTACGAGCATGCTTGCGAACGTGCGCGCGTGTTGAGTGCATGAGTGCGTGCGTGCGTGTGTAAGTGTGTGTGTATTTAAAAAGAAGTAGTACAGTAGTTCAGAAAACATAATGCATAACTAGTAAAGAGAGATCAGTAAAAATAGTAAACAGACAATATGTTTGATGCAATGTCTTTTAAAGATCTCCTTTTGGACAAAAATTTTTTGGACAAAAAGCAGCAAAAAAAAATGGCAATTATTTACTTTGAATATGTCATCACTCAGGTCCCAGAAAATGAGTATAATGCCATTGGGCCATCCTATGATTGCCATGGGGACTTATCTTATATGACTTTTTGTATTTGTTATTTTTATATCAAAAATATCGTAGAGATTTTAAATATTTTAATTTATATTCAATAGTATCTTACCTTGTAATGTGAAAATCTATATAATTGATATAATATATATATATACAAAAGGCAACATCTCTCTGTCTATCTGTCCATCCGTCCGTCCATCCGTCTGTCTGTCTCTCTGTCTGTCTGTTTGTCTATGCGCTTTGAGTTGAGAACTGCTAATTCGATTTTAATGCTTTTATTTATCAGTGGCTACGTCATCAAAGGTTTTAGACTGTTTCATTAAAATCGGTTCTGTAGTTTCAAAGTCATAATGAAATTTCTGCACGCAGGTACTACCAAATCCATATTGTCCGTTCATTTTTAACGCATTTTCTGGAAACTATCAGCGATAAGATAGGTTTCGTCAGCGATAAGGTCTATCAAGATTACCTCCTCTTGCTCTTATTTTGAAAGAAGAAGCACCAATAATATTGCTGAGGAACATAAACCCACCAAAATTATGTAAAGAAACACACTTACAGGTGAACAGTTTATGAAACTTTGTAACAGGTGCAACCATTATAACTTGTTGCGGTACAGGCAAAAATGTAGTAATCCCTGGAATACCGATGATTCCTACAAATTTACCATTTCATTTCAAGTGCCTTCAATTACCTGCTACCGTTTATTTTGCGATGCCTGAAGTCGCAGGGTCAAACCTTGAAGATAGCTGGAGTTGATCAGTTCCAGGAATAACCTTAACCTGCTAGCGCCTTATAGTAAAACTAAAAACACTGTTTAGAAAAAGGTTCTTAGATAAGTGATTTTAACCTTTTACATGTTTATGGTTGTTTTCTGTCCTGTCACATCCAGCCCACTTTTATTCAAAAAGTATTGAGTCATGAAATCTTTATTTGTTATCACTTATGAATTTTCCATACATAAACCTCTATATATTTATACACCTATAAATTAATTTCTTCACTCCATCTTCAAAGAACTGACAAGATGCTTTTGGCATCAGTTTTTGAATTACTGTTTTCACCTCATTCAGTGAATTAAACGCTAACCGCGAAGTGTATGTGTGTGTGAGTGTGTTTTTTAAATATCTGAGATCTGGTTAATAGGGTGTATGGGTCAGCAATTCTTAGTCATATTTGGAGTCTAATGGGGATCCGAGCAGCGGCTCGGAGAGTTGAAGATAAAATTTGTTAACCACAACAATAGTTAATTTTTCAATTACTTCATTGTAAACAATACTGGCATTTTTTTTTTTTTCTTCTTGTTTCGTATAAACTTTTTTTAAGATTGCTTACTCTTGATAAAGTGACATAATTATTATTCAAGTGAAAATACATCACTTTCCAAATATGCTCCACCGAATTATATGAAGGGGAGCGTTGATCCTTTTTCCCCCTGACACATCGACTAAAATATTCGCGCAGTCAACTGATAAAACTGTTTTAAACAACTAATTACTCTATTCAGATAAGTGGAAATCTGACTTCGGTATAACCTTCAGAATGTAATTTTAAAATACCTCAAACGTGAAATAGAGTAGAAATAGTAGAAATATTTTTTATTGTCTTTATTGTCTCCAAAACCACTCTCAGTTTTGGATCGCGCTCTTAAATTCGGTATTTGGTTTTATTTTGTAGATAAATGTGAATATCAATATCTTCTTAGGTATTTTTGAAAGTATGATGTTTTACACACAAAAAGGACTGATATAAGTTGTACTGAACAACAGTGGCGTAATCATAGGGGGGGGGGGGGGGGACAAGCCCCCTCTGAAGGTCCAATGAAATGAAAATTTAACAAATTTATCATGGTCGTACAGCAAAATAACTTATGTATTTTACAATAATAATAAGCTGTATTTTATTATGATTAGTGTTGAAATTAACAGAAAATGCATATTTACATGTTATTTTTAGGTCTTCGTAGGTAAAATCAAGAAATCCTTATTCCGTCACATGAGTCTGTTCGTTCGGTACAAATTGTGGCCAAGCGGCTGATTTAGAGAACTGAACATAAGTAAGAGAAATATTGAGACTTCAAAAACATATCCCGCGATAAATATAAATAAATATGTATTTATCGAAGAAAAAATCAAGTGAAAGTTTTTGATACATGGATTAACAGTTACATTTTTTTATCAACAAATAATGGAATTATTATTTGATATAAACATCAATATCCAACAGCAGGGGTGTCGAACTGATTTGGGTCGCAGTCTATTTTACATACAAAATGATAAGCAGTGACGGAACTTTAAATATCCCGAAGGGTTTCTTGATATTTTTTTATAAACAGAAAAGGGGAAGAGTATATTTTACATTTTTAAATATATTTTTCCCCTAAATAAGCTTAAGTGATTTTGAATACCGCTTCAGGGGCCACAAAAAATGAGGTTGAGGGCCATATGCGGCCCGCGTGCCCTCGAAATTTGATTCGGCCCTCCCCAAGACAAAATCGTGGCTGCGCCACTGAGACCAACACTTGCTTCACCGAACCTTTAAGGAGATTGAAATAGTACGCGGCATTTATTGTTTGTTCCTTTGAAAAGTAGTCTATCTAAATTATAGCCATTGGGTCCAATAAAACAGTCATTATTATCTTTCCTAATAATTGTACCACGCATGCCTTTACTAAAGTTCCTTCATATTTTCCCCACCATTATTTCGACTGTGTTTAATTTGCGGTTTGAAATAAGGAATCCACGTTCCAGAAATGCTTATGATACCTTCAAGACTTATTTTGGAAATTGTTGATAGGAATTTTGTTTTGAAGAGATGGCCGAGTGCTAGCAGTCCCAGTGAGATAAATTATCAACTAGAATTTAAATATTTTATTCAAGCCCAGTCTTTCCACCTTCAGGTAAACCTCTAAGTAATTATCTGACAGATAAGGTTATGTGATACTTTCTGTGCTGAATAAATGTCATCCCGTCTTTCAAGACAAATGTATCTATCGAATTGTTATCGAACAGATAATTGACGTATTGAATTCACTAATTGGTATTGACATTTATTCTGCAGATGAAGTTCCAGATAACCTTATCTGTCGGATAGTTACTTGAAGGTTTACCTGAAGGTGGAAAGACCGGGCCGCAATCAAATTTATATGATTTTTTATATTAATTTTGCTACTACAATTCCTTTTTAATATTCCTTTTAGAAACACTTTTTCTTTTGTAAAATTATCATTATGTCTTTTGTAATTTCTTTATTTGGAAAGAAGTAAATATTTGTTTAGAAATAATTCAACTCATAAGTTATGCAACGTGGGTGTTCTTTAAAAATTCATGTTATTTTTTAATAAATAACCTTTCCACTCCAATTAGAGACACCATTACAGAATAAATCAATTAGGTACATCCATTAGTAAATATTATTAAAAAAGAGAAAATCTCAGATGCCGAAAAACCTCCTTTACAAAATTAATGACGCGTGGCTCCCGATACCCTGCAGCTAAAATAAGTTAAAATCTCATTTTCGCACCAGATTCCCCTCTCAGAATAGAGACCTCCTACGGTAGTTGCTGATAATTAGTTTAGCGAATTTGTAATGCTAATTATTGGCAACAATTAATTTGATTGATTGTTTTTTTAAAAATTTCAGAAATAGGGAAAGTGTTGTGAAGAATATTTTGCAGTTTATTTTAAAAAATCATCTGTTCTTTTTTAATAATAGTAAGGTTAACGAGCGGTACCTGGAAATAACCGGATTTATTAACATCACGGGTTAGAATTCCGGTCCGGGTAACGTTATAATTGTTCCCTTAGCTCTTTTTTTTTGTTTTTAGGATTTTGTAGGTATAACCAAAAACCCTTACACCGTCACTCACGTGTCTGTCTGCCTGTTCGGTAGAAATTGTGGCCAGACGGCTGATCTTGCAGAAAAACTCTTGAAAGAACTATTTGACATAAACAAATATGTATTATATTTAACGAAATATAAATATTTTGTCTAAATTTTAAGTGGCGTATAAAATGAAACTTTTTAATGCGTGAATTTACGCAAATTCTTATTTTTGAAAAACCTTTTTTTTTTATCACGTTCGCTATTTTTCATAGGGGCTGATCTAAAAATTTGAAAAAATTGTCAACAATGTACATGGATGAAAAACCGGAATAGCTGAACAGGAACTTTTGATATTTTATGTCGTTGAAGTGATTTTATTTTATTTATTTATTGTGTGGTATCAAAAGAAAACTTTTAAGACGTAGATTAAGGAATAAAAAGTACTTTTTTTACTCTCTTTATTTTAACACGATTTTTGCTAAAATTATGCTAAAAAAATGTCCCACCCTCTATAACCCCCATCTAAGAATCTGAAAACTTTCGAAGTAATGCATATTAATATGAACCGGAGTAGTATAACAGGAAGTTATCGAACTTTTTTCTACACCATGCTAGAATATTTAACTGTTTAACTAGAGAAATGGGCAGCCGTCTTGATGCGCGTGCATCTCGTAGTTAAGTACGCTTGTAAGTCTCTAGATGGAGCAAGTCTCTGATGGTGCACGTGGATTATTTTTTCAAATGTTATAAAAATTTATGATTTTTAGTATAGGCTATTCCAAACGTTAAGACGGAACTAACTGGAACTAAATTGCAGTAGGCTTTTGCTAAACAAAATTATCAAAAGCCTCACTTAATCTGTAACAGTAACTAGAATTGAAAATCTAGTTCAGCCGAAACCAAAGAAACAGACTTACGGTACCCAGAGTTTATTACCAGTTGCTAGATACCTACAAAATACTGAAATATGTGAAAATTCACACCACAGTGATTTTTTAGTAGTTACTTTGGTAATGGTAGTACATCAACAATACATAAGTAATTTTGTGGAATATACTAGGTGTTTAATTACGATGCCTATATGTTTTAAGTTCTTTTAAAATAACATTTAAATTGGCTTACTTCTAAAACCTCTTAAATCGGGTTTCACTGATCGACAGCCAACATGTATGGGCGATAAAATTAGCTGATTTTGATTAATACTTATATCCTAAATATGATATGACGATTAAAATGTTATTCTAGCTTCAATGTAGAAGTACCTACCACTTTTTTAATGTCTTCATGCTGCATTTTTTGGAAAATTTTGCCTTGAGATACTGTTTGTATAGCAATTCTGAAATGATTAACCGATTCACACCATTTGCAGTTCGGCAACTTCAGCCAGTATTTTGCACGCATCATGTTGTATCTGATTGAACAAAACTAAAACTTGAATTCATCAGGCGGAAAAAAAGGTATACCCTTTATATTTTGGTTGCGAGGCAAGAATTATAGTTGAACTCATTTGCAATAATTATGCTTCTAATCTCTGAAACTGATTAAATCATAAAGAACGCTCAATGTCTTTTGCCATTCTTATGCCAATCCATGGTGACGAAAAAATTGCTTAAGATGCTTTTCAAACTTTTGGTGGTACATGATACTTGTTGAAAACATTTTATTTTTATGTTAAAATTTAGACTGCAAGGTATAAATTTTAAAGGTATATTTTTTTCAGTTCTATTTGGATTTTTTTGTGACAACTTTGGCATAGTAAGTGATGAACCTGATAACATATTCCATCAAGACATATCAGTGGTGGAGAACCGGGACCAAGGTTAATGGAATTGTGCAATGCTAGTGGACTGCTCTTATACTGACACAAGAGATGTCTCACATATTGAATACAAGCGAATGACAAAGAAGAAGCGTAAAATATGGTTCAGTGATCTCATTCTTTTGTAAGCTAGCTTGTAGCCGCAAGCGCTAAGATGTTTGTTCTTGTCGTTGATCGATATCAAGGGCATGGGCATGGGTTAAAATCCTGAGTATGTTAGATTATTTGTGTAAAAAATATGTTAGAAACTACGAACTCTGCTTAGCTGTTCGGAAACGAGTATAAACTGTAGGTGCTTTTCAGTGTGAACTAAAAACAGGACGTAATGCTTCAAAAGCGTAACATTATACTTCTGAATATACACAGATTTAAAATATGGTCACAAAATCTGGAAGGCACACCTCGGGCTATCGGCCCAATAATGATGATGATTCTTTTGTAATAGTTTACTACATAATTTTGTATTAAAATTTTACAGTTTTTTTCTCTGTATTTCACTTCAACCTTAACAGCAGATTTTTCAACATTATAAGAAACTGAGGAGATAACCTTCAAAACATGATTGCGCGTTTCAGATGGTACAAAACAATTTAAATTAATTTAATTATTTTATTTTATACATTTAACAAAGAGGAAGATATTATTATTATTACCTTTATTAAATAAGTAAAGCACATTACAAAGCAGTTTACATTTCATGTAGGTACTTAGGATCTATACAGTATGTATGGATCTTACACCACTTAGACAAGTCTGTGTGTGGTATCCTGTTTCACAATTTAAACTTATCAGTTCGATATAAATATAATGTCGAAAGTTTTCTATATTAATAAAGGTTAGTTAACATATACTATAAATCACAATACAATTACAAAAATGTAGATTAGTTTTACTTAGGAAACGTACTTGAAAAGAAACGAAAAAATAGTTTTAATCAACGAGGTAAATACTAAGTATATCCACTAAACACATTTATGAACTCGAAAATATGTAATTTAATTCATCAAAGTCGATGTCATTTAAAAATTGTTTTGCTCTTAATTTATAATTATTTCTTTAAAGGGACAAATCGTTAACATCTAGATAGTTTTTAAATTTACTATGAATTTTTGGGGCATAATAGAGAAAATACTTTTGTTCAATACTTTTGCTAACTTTATTCACAATTGCGCGGTTCTTATGTCTAGTACTGTAACTATGGTTAGTAAAATTAAGTTCGTTTGAATTTTTGTATGTATATATACTTTAATATTGTATATGAATATAATTGCAAAATATGTGATATGTTTGCTTCTTGGAATAAGCCACTGGAAGGATAATAGATACTTTTACGAAGCATTATTTTAACAATTCTTTTCTGCAGTGTAATGACTTTGTTTATGTACATCTTAGCAGCTCCTCCCCATCCAATTAAGCCATAAGTAATTGAAGATTGTACAAGCCCATGATAAAATAATTTTAATTTGCCGTATGGGATAATGTTGGTTACCTTTTTAATAAAATAAATAAACTGTCTTAGTTTAGAACACAAATTTTTAATATGAATATCCCACCTCATGTGCTGATCTATTGTTATTCCTAGATATTTAATAGAATTTACATTTATAATCCGATCACTGCAGTCACAATTTATTCTGCAACATTTACTTTTATGAACTATAAATTCATTAAATGTATCTTTAATATTGGAAGTAAAGTGAATAAATTTCGTTTTATTAATATTTACTGATAATAAATTATTATCAAGCCAACACTTGATTATCTGCATATCTTCTTCAACTAACTTTTTTAAATGGGTCCAAGACTTAGTTTTAAGGAACAAAACCGTATCGTCTGCAAATGACATTAGATGTCCGTGTAAAGTGGGGAACAGAATGCAACGAGTTCTACGGCGAGTTGACGGCGTTCGGACGGCGCTATCTGTCAGAAGAAAGTAAAAACCAAGCTGTCGCACGCAAGTGCACAAAATGTGGAACGTCCTAGCTGCGTTCGAACGCCGTTGATACTGAATGTTCTTCAACTTCCAACTTTTGACGCGGTTGAACGTTGACGCAGAACACCTAACCTCAGTTTTTACTGAATGGTAAAGTGTTTGTATGTATTAATAACTTGCATACAACATAAATAACATCACGCACAAGTCTTCATCATCCATTATACTTTTAATAAAAGAAAGTGCACGTATAAACACAGATATAGGTTGTCACGTGACACTTTGACGGCGTTAAAAAATAATTGCACTGTGTGCAGGCGAAAATTCTCAACGGCGCTAACGCAACGCCGTCGCAAATGACGGCGCGCTGACGGCGTAGCGCGCTGTGCATTCTGTTCCAGGCTTAAGTTTTGTACAGTAAGAAAATCGTTTAAATGCAGAATGAATAAAATAGGTCCCAAGGAAGTTCCTTGACAAACACCACAATTTATGACTTGAGGTGGGCTTACTTGATTATCATACAGTATTTGATAATCAATCTGAGCACAATACAAGCTTTGTTTGCTTAGTGTGTTTAGCTGCCCATCTTATAATTTATAAATGTTTTCTTTTGTTATTGTTGGAGATACTGTTTTACATGTTTGTTTTTCGTAACTATAGGATACCTTGTTTAGGTATATATGTATCTATATATTTTGAATTTGGGAAATAAATTTAAATTTGAATTGAATTGAATTGAATTTGCTGGGTACGATCGCTCAAATAGGTTCTAAAAAGGTTTAGGGCAATACCTCTTATTCTCAATCTTTCGAGTTTACTCAATAATATAGCATGATTGACCGTGTCAAAAGCTTTATATACCATTGAAAACAACATCTCAATTTTGAGTTTTGTGTGAGAAATCATGTTTTGAATATTACCTCCTCAACTATATATTTTCAAAACTATAGCAAATAAATTATTTCATAGTAATTAATCAATTCTTAAATTAAAAATAAATACGAATAATGTTTGCTGAAAAAGTTTATAGATCAATATTATTTACGTACTTGTTAAAGATATTAACTGTTGGTAAAGATAGAAACCTTTTGAAATAATGCTTATAATTCTTAACAAAAAAATGATTTTTTCCGAAAATTTTAAGTAAAGTAAAAGGAATTGATATATTAAATATACATTTTAACATTATGTATCAAATATAATTTCTTAGTTCTTGTTCATTGTCAAAAATTTCAATAATAAATGTAGAAATGAGCTGAGTAAATTAATCTTTCAAAATTTAAATTTATAACTTGATTTGTAATATCTAGTTTAAAAAGAAATTGAGATCGCATATCTAGAAATGTGGTACGAGCTGTTCCTCAACTTAACACTTTCATTGAAGAGTTATAACCGGTGTCAGATGGACGAATAAATAACTTTATGTAATTTAACTGGACCGAATATCGAATGGGCGGTCTAACAAATTAAAAGTTTGCTCAATGTTTGCTTCGAAATTGTTAAATTGCTATCTTTATTTATTATTGAGTTATTGTGGGAAACTCTTTCATTAAACAGAAGTCTATTATTTTATGTAACGTTCATTTTGAAATAAGTAATTGTCCATTTACTAAAATTAACTTCTAGTTACGTTTATAAATAGTTATCAATCAATTATTGAATTAGAGTAAGACTTCGTATAACGCTCAGAATATATTCTTAGAATTTAGTCATCAGCAAAATCACCGGCTCGCGAATTTTAAGTCCAGTATTATGGCGCGCTTACATTAGGTTAGTAAACGAGCCAGTAGCTAGCTAATTACTACTGGAAAGCATCCTAATGAAAAATATAGGTACTATTCTAATGAAAACGCGTGAAATTGAACTAGCTTTAGGCCCAAAAAGCGTGAAAACAATAATCAAAGTATTTGCTCTCGGAAGCTATGACTTTTTCCCACTGTTCTGAGAGAAGTTGAATTCCGCGACGAATATTCTGTATTTTAAGCCAATATATTCGACAACCCAATTTTCGACTTCTCCGTAGTTAGTAGTAATAGAAAATATGTACCTTCCAAGGCGTGTTGCAGCAATCGGAACAGATGGTAATCTCTTAAATCCAGGTACGGAGAGTCCCATTCGAAGTCTTTGTGTTTGTTTTACGGCTATTGCAAGATAGGGCCGAGCATTGTCATGGATAAGAATCACTTTCCGACGATTTGATGCAATTGATGGTCGTTTTCGCATCAAATTATCATTCAAACGCTCCAGTTATTGTCGATAACAGCTCATAATACACGACACCGTCCATATCCCACCAAATAGGTAGCATTGCTTTGTGACCGTGGATACTTCGCTTTGGTATCCACGTTGGAGGTTAACCAGGATCAACCCATGATTTCTTGCGTTTCGAATTGTCGAAATGAATTCATTTTTCTTCGCCGGTCACGAAACGCTACAAGAATATATTCTTTTTATGTCTTGCAGGCAAATAAATCGAGATGTTTAAACGATTAGCAATGGAATTTTCAATCAGTATCATATAGCAGCCATCCCCTTTCTTTCTCGATCTTTCCATGGCTTGTAAACGTCGTGAAATGGATGATTTATCGACTTCGAGCTCTAATGACAATTCTTTGAGTTGTTCATCTTCGAAATTTTTCAATTGACCTGGCCATTATTTGTCATGAACGTCACAATCACCATTTTTGAATCGTTGAAACCTATCTCTACATATTGTTACCGATGGAGCATATTCACCATAAGTTCTCATAAGCAATTCATGAGCTTCAGCTGTACTTTTTTTTCAAATCAAAGTAGTTTAGAAGTACACTTCGGAAAAACAACTTATCGCGTTCTATTTTAATTTGGTAATAGAAAAACGCTTGTGTAAACAAAGGATGGCGTTTGATGACAGAACTTTAGAAGGAAATGTTCACACTTCAAAATGACATAAGAGACATCTGTATCTGCCCACAGCATACGCACCTAGCCATCTACACGTGAACAGCGGCTTTCCGCTGCAACCTCCTAATATCTTATGGAAGAATTTATTATTGCTTGTGATCTGCATGTAAAATTTATTTTTTGCATCACCTTTTGACATAACTTTCATTTCAGTCTTAACTGAACTGAAAGCTAAACCTTAAACTGAAAGCTAAATATTATGTTGCTTTAAAAATAATAAGAACATCTTTATTTCTTAATACCCAAAAACACATTTTCCATAGTCATAACCATCATGTTATTAACCGATAATAACCCTATTAACCTAAACAAGACTCTCTTAACCTATAATTTACCAAAAATTTTAATCTCATAACCTAAAATTGTACGTAATAAATAAATTAAGCATAACACAATAAAATTAGTGAAATTTTTGGTTTTTCTAAAATAAGTTGTAACATTTGCACGGCTGGTCAATGTTAGTGTGCGGAACAATGTGAAATATTAATATACGCGTAAGTAATGTTTGTGATAGCGATCGGAGAACGCGTGCGGTACAAGAGGAATCTGATAATCTGATGGGCGATACTCGGTAAATCTCTGTAATCTGTCTCTTAAATCAGATGCTATGTTAATGAAGTTGAATGAGTGCTTTTCAGGGATGGACTGGCCTCCTTAACGATATAGATTCAGATAAAAGTAAATTGTATGATCTAAAAAGTTTTTAAAAAAAAGACACCAAAGATGAACCGTATAATTTTTGGCTACGATCTATGTAGATAATTTTAAAGTGATAATTTATTTAAATGCATTTTTTTAGTTTAACATTATTTAAGTTTTCATTTCTGTTTCATTGATTGTTTGCATTGATTTGGAAGGAATTTGATATTGTAACTAGTTATATCCAAGAAACAAAAGAAGCTGCAACGAAGAAAGGCGTAAGTGGGAGGAGATAATAAAATATACAAAGGAGAATACACGTTGGAAAGAAGTTAGGAGAACGACACCAGAAAACAAGTCACTCGATTATAGCCTTAGTAAAGTTAGTAACTAGTTATACAGAACCATTCAGAATTAAAAACGCCACAGTGAAAAGTTTTTACACATTTCAGGATTTCGTACGAATTTCGTAAGTGAACAGGAACAACCGGATGTTGCATGTCTAACAAAACATATATTGTTATAATCACTCCATTTTACATCCATTAATCTAAGTAATAAAACATATTTTTTCTTATATACAAATAATTGAATATTTGTTATCTTTCGAAAAAAATAATTTGATTAAAAATTCCGAGCACGCTTTCTGGTGCACATCAATGTACATTGCTCTCAACTTTTTCAGATAGGGCAGAGGAGAATATTTGTTTGCCATATTTATTTATTTTATATTTTTATTTATTTTTTTTTTTTTTTTTGTTACAATTTATATATATAAAAAAAAGAAAAATATTTGCATAACAAATTAATACAACAAAATGAGTATTTTATATATGTGCATACGTATCGTTGAATTAAGCTCTTAATTTTCAATCCACTAGTTTTTAAAAGCAGAAAATGACAAGATAAATATATTGCACGTATTAAAGTAATGGTTAAATGTGCACATAGTTCTATTTAAAGGTGAATTCTGTTTAATATTTGTATGATAGTTTCCAAAGTAAAACGTATTTGCTTTCCGCCTCAAATTTTTAGCTGGTACACCGAGCCGTAGCAATGTTTTTGGCGTCCTTGGGAAATACTTAATAGCGCCCTTTTTATCTTTTTTCATTTTATTCAAAGGAGGGCATAATTTTTATTTTAATAGTCAAATGATGACAAAAAAACAAAAACGTCTTAATTTCTAAAATATAAGTGATGACTGTAACAGCAAGGGGGGGGGGAGATTTTCCAAACGGTAAAAACTGGGGGGGAAGGCTGCCACCACCTAGTTTAGATAAACCTAGGAAAATAATTTGATCTGATTTTACCTGCTTCTCTGTTGATGGGAATTTTAAAGTCAAACAAGTGGGAACAATTTATAATAATAAATTTACTTTAAAAAAAGAAATAATAATCAATAAATTCAAAATTTAAAGTTATAAATTAATTGCGTGATTATCAAATGAGGACAAAACATTTTAAAACAGATTAAATATGAAAAATAAAATATAAAACTTACATGATCGACTGGACTCTTGACTGGATCTGATGCATTACATATACACCAGACCACAGCCAGGAACCGAGTCAGCAACTATAGTCAAACAATAAAATATAAGATAAAAAATAAAACTTACGTGGTCGACCGGATTCAGCTCTTGACTGGATCTGACGCCTTACATTTACACCAGACCACAGCCAGGAACCGAGTCACTTACAATTAATTTTGATTCCTATTTATACCAGACATAATTTGCTAATGTTTTTATTTATATTCTGTCTAACCTTCATAATAAAACATAGCAAAATTATGTATTGCATAAAAGGTACTCACAACTAAAATGACCAAAACAAAAACGAATGATGGCGCCCTTCAGGCCTCGTGCCCTAGATGCCAGAGCGTTGCTACGGCTCTGCTGGTACATTAAAGTTAATCAAACTTAAAATCTTCAGAATCAATCATACTATTTACAATTTTATTTTATTTATGACAAAATTCATCTCTAATTTAGTGCTTGTGTACGTGCGTGCGGTCATGCGAGAATACATGCGTGCGTTTGTACGTTAATAATGTGTTACTTTTAAAAAATCTTGTCTACGGGATTTTCGAAATATGTCAAAACACTATTATCCTCACCCTATTTCCCTGAGGGGTTGATCTAAAAATCTCAGTAATTTACATTGATAGGAACAAAAATAATTCAACAGGAATTTTTGATCAGATTAGTTTTAGGAAAAATATAATTTTTTTGTACATATTTTTAAAAATTTATTGTGAGGTATTAAAAGAAAGCTCTTAAAAAGTAGATTAAGGAACAGTAAGTAGCTTTTTAAAATAAATTTATTTTAACACATTTTTTTCCAAAAATGTTCTTTAAAAAATTACTGTACACCCTTTAACGCGAAGGGGTTAAACTAAAATTCTGAAAAAAATACTAAGTAATATACATTGATCTGAACCGAAACGAAGGAATTATTGATCAGGTTGCGTTTTTGGAAAATATTGCAGCTTTTGTATTTTTGACAAAATTAATTATTTTTGTTATTGGCTAAATTATCGCTAATAATGTTTTGCATTTTTTGTATCTATTGATAAGGTATTGTATGTCTTCCTTTATAATTAGAAATAAACTGCTGAGAATCGAGTTCATGTGTGTAAGTTCCGCTTAGTATTATACGCCATGATGCAACCTATTGTTTGAATTACTTAAATGTATTGTTTTTAAGGTATCAAAGAGCAATAAATCATTCTTAGTGAAATTCTTATAAAACAAATAACACATTGTTAACAGTGAGAAGTACGCGAAACTGAAAAAAAAATAGTCTATTTATCAATATATTTCTTATTAATTTAATGAAGACAAAGATACAAAGCAAAAGCAGAAAAAGTTATTGTAATTTTTTGTAAATTTTTATTGTAGTTTTATTATGACAAAATTTTCCCAAATTATTTAAATTTAGTTAAACAAATTTAAATGGAAGCTGTTAGTACTCAAATATGAATAAAACTAATCATCAACACTGTTGATTTTGATGTAATTATATAAAAAATATTTTATTTCATTTTATTTTATTCTATTCGGGGAAGAAAACAGAAACAAGTATCCTATAAATTCTCACACATTACAAAATTGTACAAATTTAAGATACAATGTGTAAGAAACAAAACTAACAGATAAGATAGACATATGTACATATTCACAAAAATCAATATTGTCCTAGATATCCAGCATTCTGCTAACTTGTTACAGATATTTAATACCTACAAACTCCTGAAATCTGTGAAAATTCACACTTCACATCATTTTTACCGACCGCCAACATATATAAGGGAGGTATTGTGATCATACCAATTTTGACGTTTCGAGATTTCGATGGATCTCCACGAATTGAGGTCCCTACATAACGTTTTGACTATTTTTAGCATGATGTCTGTCGATCTGTCCGTCTGTCTGTCTGTCCGTCTGTCCGTCTGTCCGTCTGTCCGTCCGTCTGTCCGTCTGTCCGTCTGTCCGTCTGTCCATCTGTCCGTCTGTCCGTCTGTCCGTCTGTCCGTCTGTCCGTCTGTCCGTCTGTCCGTCTGTCCGTCTGTCCGTCTGTCCGTCTGTCCGTCTGTCCGTCTGTCCGTCTGTCCGTCTGTCCGTCTGTCCGTCTGTCCGTCTGTCCGTCTGTCCGTCTGTCCGACTGTCCGACTGTCCGTCTGTCCGTCTGTCCGTCTGTCCGTCTGTCCGTCTGTCCGTCTGTCCGTCTGTCCGTCTGTCCGTCTGTCCGTCTGTCCGTCTGTCCGTCTGTCCGTCTGTCCGTCTGTCCGTCTGTCCGTCTGTCCGTCTGTCCGTCTGTCCGTCTGTCCGACTGTCCGACTGTCCGTCTGTCCGTCTGTCCGTCTGTCCGTCTGTCCGTCTGTCCGTCTGTCCGTCTGTCCGTCTGTCCGTCTGTCCGTCTGACCGTCTGTCCGTCTGTCCGTCTGTCCGTCTGTCCGTCTGTCCGTCTGTCCGTCTGTCCGTCTGTCCGTCTGTCCGTCTGTCCGTCTGTCCGTCTGTCCGTCTGTCCGTCTGTCCTTCTGTCCGTCTGTCCGTCTGTCCGTCTGTCCGTCTGTCCGTCTGTCCGTCTGTCCGTCTGTCCGTCTGTCCGTCTGTCCGTCTGTCTGTGTACACGTACAGAGCAAATTCGGCTGAAAGGATTTTTATGAAACTTTATATTTAAGCTTCTGCCATCAATGGCACGATCAACTTTTGGTAAAAATCGGTTGGCTAAAAATGGGAGTTTACTCGTGTCGATTTTAAGATTTTTGCGAATATTTCACAACAGAAAAATATCTCGAAAAAATTTATTAAACATAAGTTGCTATAAAAGCAATAACTAATAAATTTTATTTGAGACGTTTTTTGATAAAACTAAAAATTTCGAATAATTTCTGTAAAATTTTTCGAAATTTTTTCCAAGTCTCAATTTTTTCATATTTATATGCAACGTTTCCATGGTCGTGATATATCTCTGTTAGAAAATATTAGGTCAAGTTATTTCTACTCTGCTGCTAGAATGTAATTTATATAAGTACTTTATGATGGCGGTCGGTCCTGTGGTGGCCACAGCTGATTTTTTTATTAGTATATTTGTTGAGAATTTACCTACATTACAAGATCTATATTGCATTAATCTATGTACCAAGCTATGGAAAATTGCTTGTTTATTATTTACTGGAGAAACTGATTTACAAAAATGATAACTATTACCGAATTTTTTTATATGTACTCGTAAGTGAAATATAATTTGAAATAATATAAAATGTAACTAGGAAATCATTTATTAAATTCATATTTTGAAAGTGATATTATTTAATTCTCTCTTTGTTGCAAAATTATATAAAAAACTAAAGTTTGATATAAACAGTTAACCTTGTTATTCAACAAAAATATAGTGTTTATATTTAACCAAACACTTACAATTGAAAAACCATTTAGAACAACCTTAATACTTATATAAAATAGCTATATTTTACACCAAATATTTCGCAAATGTCAGATATAAAAACTATTATCAAAATCCAGCATCAATAAAATCAGTACGTCCCTGGGTGTTCATTCAGTAATATTCGTCGGAGCGAATAGTTAAGACTATGCCTCGGGCGACAAACATGCCTCAATTTTCAATACAAAACTGAATATTTTAATATATAATGACTAGCCTTTGAGATAAATAATAGTTATATACATGAAATATTGATTTACACCTGTCAAAAAATCACCTATCCATCAAGATAAGATAATTTACTATCGACTTTAAATAGCGTGAAATTATTTTAATATTTGTGAATAGGTTATGTTAGGTTATGTTGATTATTGATTAAGGAGAGTTTTTTAAGTGAAATGTGATGAAAATCTTTCATCTGATAGTGCTTTACCTACTTTGATCCAATCTGGGGTTTTCTGATAAATGCAAAGATGATTATTTGCCGCAGGTGCCTACAAAATATTTTAAAATTGATAAAATTTCTACAGATTTCGATAAAATAAAGTTTGTGCTATTTTCTATGACCTACGTACAGGTTGGCTAAAAATTTACTTTACAGTTTAATTTCAAATGTTTCATATATTAAATATTTATACCGTGAATTTGTTTTAATGTGAACCTTAGCCAGTTGCGGATCTAGCTTTTTGGGGGCCCTACACATGCTCTTTGCTCTTTTATAAGTGAAGAGCAAAAAAAAAGTTCCTCAACTCCCAAATCCAAGTGAAGAGCAAAAAAAAAAAGGTCCTCACCTCCCAAATCTAAGTGAAGAGCAAACCAGAAGGTATCTACCCGAGAGGTTGGGGGCCCCTTGCGGATCCGGGACCCAGGGCTTAAGCCCTATTAGCCCGTATGTAGATCCGCCTCTGACCTTAGCGATGGTTACGTTATGATTGACAGCTATGTAAAAATGTGTAACACCAATGGAACGAAGCAAGTAATTCAGTGGTATTGTGAAAATTTTAGCTTGAGGCAAATATCAGATTTGTTTCGTACGTCATTTCCTGATCGCCCGGCATTAAGTAATTCTACAATATTGAGGACTGTTAGAAAAATTCAGCAGAATAGTTGTGTCAATGCCGAACAAAATAAAAGAAATCGGCATAGATTTGTTTTAAAACAAGACAAAATAATTGGTCTAGTGCAAAGTGATAACATATGTTCCTCTACAGCAATAAGTCAAATAGAAGTTCTGTGTACAATCTTTTGAAAAAAGAAGACTTTAAACCCTATCATTTTAAAAACCACCGAGAGTTAGTCGGAGAACATAATAAAAGGAGAACAAAGTTTTGTATAACAATGTTAATCACGAAAAATTAATCACAGCCCAAGCATTCTTCAACATATTCTTTTTACGGACGAAGCAAAATTTTATATACATGGAGAAGTAAATTTTCAGAATTGTAGATATTGGAGCATGGAAAATTTACATATTTGCAATGCTACCAGAACTCAACGTCCCGAAAAGGTTAATATTTGAGCAGGTTTAATAGGTACTCATGTTATTGGATCATTTTTTATAGATGGTAACTTGACTGCAAAAAACTTGTAGTTACTTCAATTTAATATAATACCAATACTCAATGCTCTTAATGCTGCGGGAGAGATTTGGTTTCAACAGGATGGCGCCCTGGCACATTTCGTCCAAAATGTTAGAAGCGGTCGTACGTTCCCGCATCGTTGGATTGGACCTAGAGGTGAAATAAAATGGCCTGCTAGATCACCCGATCTGGCTCCGAACGACTTTTTTTATTGGGGTTATTTGAAATCCAAAGTTTTTAATGGCAAAAATTTAAGTTTGATACAATTGCTATAATTAGACATTTTTCAAGTGAAATAACATCTTTACAACTAAATGATGTTTATTATAAGTATGTAATTTTTATAATCGCTTGGGGCATTGTTTGGCAGTAAATGGAGGAATTTTTGAAAATTCGTTGTAATTTCTTTTACATTTTCAATAAATTTTGTGTTATTGTATTTACTTATTCTTATTTCCTATATTACGCCTTAAAACAAACGTTCTAATACATTGTTGTCAATCATAACGTAATCATGGATATGAATACGCTATGGTTCACATTAAAATAAATTCACGGTATATACCTATAAATGCTTGATTTGAACCTTGATATTATTTTTGGAATATAATGTCCGTCAAATGTCCACCTCTTACTGCCACACAAATGCGAGCTCTTTTAAGAGCATATCTTTATATATAATTCCATAGTGTTAATGAAATTGTGCGAATATCGCAGAATCGATTTCGATGTATTATGGCTTAAATGAAAGAGCTCCGTCCCAGGATGTCGGGGAAAGTAAAATTATTTCAAAAAAACAATAAATAAAGCCTTAATTATTATAATACAGGGGCGAGAGCAGTAATGGTGAACCAAGAACATGGGATGACTTTCTCGTACTTTTTTACCATCCCTTTTTTGTTGTCACAGGGTAAATATTCTCTCCTCCAAAAGGCATGCTGTATGAAATCGGAGATCAAAAACTGTCATGAGCTCCCGGTCTATTACGTTACAGCATCAGCAAGTTAGTATACAAAACTTATTTATGACTCGACCCAATAACTTGTTAGACATACATTAGATACACTGCAAATCTGACGTAACTCTTAACAAGACGAATCCCCCATCTTTAAAACAACTTTCCATCTGGTTTTCCAAAATGAAATGGGAAGTAGTTAAAGTTGTGCAGGTGTGTGAACCACATTTAATCGATTGCAAAAATTGTTACAGAACTGTTATGAAAATCGTTAAGGCCGAACAAAAAAGCCGTTGTTATAATTTTCGATATAGTTAATTTAAGATCACATAATCAGTGAGATTATATGATATTAAGAGGCGATTAAATCTGATCTTATTAAGAGCACAATAATCTGGTCATGATTCGAAAAGTGAAATTATTTCGTGGTTATACATTTGTCGAACTGCGGCTCTGTATGAAAGTGAACATTCTATTTAATAGTGGGTGTAGTCTAGTATCTTACATCAGGGATTATCAAAATGTTTATATACAACAACCGATCCCTGAATGAACAGATTTTTAACTAATTTGTTTGCGTTTCTCCGTGTAAGCTTTCTTATATTTAGTCCAAATTTATCTCGTTAAAACAATCAATTTTCTTTTATGTACCTATAGTAAAATTATTTTCCTGCCTGCGGTTTTTAAATTCAAACCCCTTTTTTGAAGGGCGGTAATGTGCTTGTCGCACCCGGGCGGCAGAAACGTTCGCGGTGTCGCAGTGTCTAGAACAGAATATCCCAAACTGTGCACGCGGGCAAATGAGATGAAAAATAAATTAAATAAATGTTATCAGATGTGAAAATAGTGTTTATGTGTTATCAAAACAAACGTTTCACTCAGAAATGATACGCTGCTGAAGATAACAAAAAATAGTATAATAATATTTTATTTCCCCTAATAAATGTAAATCTCAATGGTTCAACTGATCATTGAAAAAGTTTTAACTCATATGAAATACAAATATACAGCTGAGTGATTGTTATATTGCAGGGCTGATATATTATAGGAGCAGCACATATAAATGCAGTACAAATTCCTTAAAATTTGCCAAATAATAGATAATGGATGTGACGACAACAATGTTCAAATATTATAAAGATAGTATTTCAATAGTTTTTTTTTTTTTTTTTTTTTATCGGTTTTTACTATTTGTATTTTGAAATTCTTTTTTTGCTCTAGTTCTAGTTACGTTTTTACTGACCGCCACATACATGTACATATAAAGAAGATATTATGATCATACCGATTTTGGCATTTTTAAATTTCGATTGATGTTCACGAATTGAGGTTCCTACATAATGTTTTTACTTCTTTTAGCATGATGTCTGTCGGTCTGTCAGTATGTTTGGCTGTCGGTCCTTGGACACGTATAAAACGAATTTGCCTAAACGGATTTTTATGAAACTTATGAATTATTTTTTTTATGAAACTAATTTCTTTTGTAATTTTGTTTAAGTACTTTGTGATGGCGGTCGGTTTTGTAGTAGCCACAGCTGATTTTTAATTAATACTTTTCTTTTAACTAACAAAACATTTTTACATTTTGCTCAGTTATAGTACATACCAGATAATTTTTCAAGATCGGCATAAAATAATTATCTTGTATCGATCAACTGGGAAATTTATTTCTACAACATATCACACGTCAAGATCCATCTACAATATATAGTAAAGATAGTGATCCGCGACGAATTCTTCTCGTGAAAAGTGCTCCGTGGTTCAAAAAGTTTGGGAAACTCTGATCTAGAGTATGACAGACCTGGCAAGTTCTCTGGACGTCGTTTTGAAGGGACGCCCTATAATAAAATGGTGCCTTTTAGATACGTTTTTTACTCTTCACATCGATTCGTCTCTCTTTTTTCTTTGCATCCGGTCCTATTTCAGCTCGATATGCCCTTGTCTATACACCAGATTTTAAATTAATTTTGGATTATTGTATCAAATCTATAGTTATTTTTGGTAATTTTTATTTAAAATTCAAATAATTTCGATTAATAAATATATTTAACTGCATGGATATAAAACGCGCATTATAATTCATTAGCCAGATACTTATTTACCAAATACCACAGATAAAATCAAAGGCAGATCAATAACGGTCATTATACGGACCACGGACAGAATGGTACTGAATATCTGGGAAGGTCAATTAGAAGACCTCATAAAAGATAGAATTTGTATACAAAATAAGTGAAAAAGTACGAATCTAAAAATTTACTAGACTGACAATGCCGAAAACGATTCTCATTTCCGACAGCAATAGAAAAAATGGTTAAATTCTTGGCATAACTTAGCAAACTAGTTGATTACTACAAGAGTATTTATTATTCGTTAATCCTGCTGCTGCTGATTATGATGAAGAGACACAATGTTAAACAAAAAATAATTGCCTACAGGCATACCCCGCGTTTCGAACACTACGTACAAACGTTTATCCTCACTCTTTTACATTGACTCATTTCCCGCATTTCGTACGGTATTTCGTCTTTCGCTTATACGCTTTCCGACAGGACGCCACCGCTCGAGTAGTTTCAAATCGTTTTTTACGTCCTTAATAAGTCCTTACAAAACAATAGAAAAACACATAATTTTGGGTTAATTAATTTTTATTTCTCAATATAGACTCCTTTTAGCTCGATACACTTTTTTCACCTTTTTTAAGCCGTCCAAAAAGTAAGATTCAGGAAGATCCTCAAAATAGGCATCTTTTTCGGCAATGACCTCCTCGTTCGACGTGAATCTTTTTCCAGCGATCCTCTACTTCATGTTTGGAAACAGAAAAAAGTCGCTGGGAGGCAAATCTGGTGAATACGGTAGATGCGGCAACAATTCGAAGCGTAAATCATGCATTTTCGCCTTCGACCACACAATTGCGTTTATTCTTCACTGTGAGCAAACGCGACAAGCATCTTGCCGATATATTTTTTTTTTTCATACCCAAATTTTCGTGCAAAATTTACACCACTGAGCCATGTGATATGCCTTTGGTCTCAACTAGTTCGCGCACTTTAACTCATCGATCATTTAAGACCGTATTCTGAGTTTTATCAATATTTTCTGGCGTAGTCACCTCAAGTGGACGTCGCGAACGATGTTCATCACTTGTGGATGTACGACCACGTTTAAACTCATTCACCGAATTATAAACAGGTTTAAACGCTGGTGAAGATGTACCATGAACTTTCGGTGTTTTGCCTTTCAAATGAAAGTGTTTAATCACTGCCCGAAATGCAATGTACATAGCAAATTTTTTGAGACAGAAAACGAGCCTTGACTGAAAATAAAGTAGATGCTACAGAAAATTTTTGGTTCCATGCAAATCAACGGTAAAAGAAGAGTCCACTAGTATTACTTACAGCCATGTACTACACAAATAAAATTAAAAACATACGATTACAGAGTTGATAAGATAAATGAAGAGGGTTAGAAGTAAAATGATTCAAGTGCAATTTTTTCTAAATTTAAGCTAAGTACATATTTCGTCAGTTAAACATTATTATTATTAGATAGTAAAACGAATTCAACAGAATTCGCTTTACTAACACACTCAGTTGAACTTAAAAAAAAAACTTGAAAAATAAATTGCTATTTCAGTTATTGGCAAAACGATTTAAATAGGCTTGAATCATTTTTCTGCAAGATCCTAAGAACAATACTGATGGATACCCATTAAGATGAAGAGATTCGCTGTTTTACTTATCTTAAAACTAAAAAATTCTCGTAGAGCAATTAACTTTGAAGCTAATTTTCTCGAAACTTTAAATTATGTGCTTAAATTCTTTTACTTCTAGCCCCCTCAAATGACGAAGACAAATGGGGAAATAATGGTAAAAGGTACACAAAATCTAGGAAGAAGATATTGGTCGGTCAGTAGGGATAGACTCAAGATTGTGAGATCAGATTGTCATCTAACCTCTCATCTAACGAGAATTGGCATAAAAGATACCTGCTAAGTCTTAACAAAGTCAAGTGAGAGAAGACGAAAGTCAATATGATTAACAGCGCTTACCAAAAAAGAGAAAAAGGGAAAGTTATAGAGAGAAAGAGAGAAATTATGTAAACGCTACGTACAACCCCCAGAGATTATTAATTTTTTATACAAAACTAACAGCCTGAAATAAAATAAGTAACAATCTATACATCAAATTTTGCACAATATTTTATCTATCTAATAGGATATTTTTAATTATATAAAAAATTATTGAAACAATGTTATTGCTCAATAACTTAATAATAGGTATCACACAACAATGTTCTGTAATTTTTTAAATATATTTGTGGGTTTCAAATAAGCTTCATATTTATATAGTTTTGTGTAAAAATGTTCAAATAAAACATCAACATTTTTTTCGGCATGATTGTTTATAGTTTAGAACCTTCGTCGAAAAATATAATACTTGATGATAATGAATTGTCACTTGATACAAGTATTCTTTACACCTACATAATCATTTTTATCTCCAGCACCTATATTGAGAACCGTTGCAGATTCGAGGTGGCGGCAAAAGTAGATTACCAAGTACAATAACTATAGTAAGTTTTCACAATAGAACAAAATATCATGATAAATATTTGTAGAATGAAGCTTTAGCTACAATTTTCCGCATGGTATACAAATATGCGTCGAATGGTTTAGAAGATGGCGTCTATAATGCAATTTGTTTATTTACAATTACATGACAGGTTTTTTTTACAATTAAAAATATCCTATTAGATAGATAAAAAATCGCTGAAAATTTTGATGTATAGATTGTTACTAATTTTATTTGAGATTGTTAGTCTTGTATAAGAAACTATACGGTTGTGCGCACCGTTAAAGACAATAGACCGGGAGCTCATGACAGTTTTTGGTCTCCGATTTCATACAGCATGCCTTTTGGAGGAGAGAATATTTACCCTGTGACAACAAGAAAGGGATGGTACTAAACCCCTGCACGCTTTCCGGTCATAGGGAAAATTGCATTTCCACTTAAACACAAAATTTTTGTGCTTTTCTCTGATTTAATATTGCTTGCCCTTTTGTCAAAAGAAAGTTATAACAAATTTAAAGTCTTTTAAATATATGCATGCGATTCGGAGGGTCCCAAAGGGCTCAAACGGTCATTTGATCTTGTAATAAAAAAATATGATTTTCCGCGTTTTCATACAGCATGCCTATAATTAAAAGACTTTAAATTTGTTATAACTTTCTTTTGACAAAAGGGCAAGCAATATTAAATCAGAGAAAAGCACAAAAATTTTGTGTTTAAGTGGAAATGCAATTTTCCCTATGACCGGAAAGCGTGCAGGGGTTTAGTGCCATCCGTTTTTTGTTGTCACAGGGTAAATATTCTCTCCTCCAAAAGGCATGCTGTATGAAATCGGAGACCAAAAACTGTCATGAGCTCCCGGTCTACAACAAACAAAAGAATTTTGGGATAAAATTATATTTAATATTAGATTTTACGAAGAGGAATAAAACAAAATTATCTTTTTTGTCAAATTTTGTTTGTAGTACTGAAATACTAGAGCTGATTCCTGAATTTGTTAGCGATTTCAATGACTGGTAACGACACTAAACCTTTTGAAATAGGTATTTGAAAATTCTTCACAGAAATATATTAAAAATTGTATATTGACACCTGTTAGTCATTAGGAATCTCTCACAAAAGATAAGCTAATAGAGGATCTAAAGCAGGCGCGCCCAAATTTTTACTAACGCGGCACATATTTTTTCCGACAGAAGCCGTCGCGGAACAAATATAACATAATAATAATAAAATCAGATGAGCAAAAAAAAGTTAACCCAAACTAGTTAATGAACATAAAACAGTAAATAACTACGCGGACCACATAATATGCACTTCACGGACCGGATCTACTCCACGGGCCGTAGTTTTGCCATACCTGATCTAGAAAATATCGACATACAAGATACATGATAATAACTTACAATAAATAGAGCAACGTGAACGATTTTTATATGCACCCTGGGACTCCTCCAATGCCGCCGTCGCACACAGGTTCTGAATCGGAATCCTGTGGCAGTTGATGCGCTGCTTCCAAGTGGAGATCAAGTCTTCCGTTTGTCACCCCCGTAGCACCTATTATATAATTTTTGGAATTTATAAAATATACATATGAATACCGTTAAATGCAAAAAAAACTTCTTTAAATTAACAAACCCTACTGGCACCACTGGATTGTAATAATTTGTTAACCTCTGTACCACAAATTTTAACTTACTGACTAACAAAACCCTGAAACTGAAAAAGTAAAGTTTGAATATCACTGTTACTTTGACACCGCTTAATAAAACAATGCCATACTTCACAACTACAATCCACTTGCACTAATTGGAGTTCATGTTAATTTTTTACATAATAAGAAAAAAAAACTTAGCTTTTCAACATGACAATGATTTATTGAATCATATTTTCATTGTTACCTTTCGTTTCAACAATCAATGGTCAATCGAATTGAAAAGGAACTACTAATAAGGACTACTGGTTTTGGTGATTGCTTTTAGTTTATTCGGTGAGATGAAAAGGCAAATCGATCATTTAAATTTGGCATGTGTTACTAATAACACTGTTTTACAACTTGTTAAATCTGTTTTAATTAATTAATGTACACCAATCAAACTGACTGGTGCACATAAAAAGTATTTTTTAGGCGACCATATTAAAAACAGTTTCTTTTTTATCATCTAGTACAAGACAAAAAGTAAATCTTTTTCGACCTAAGCCGATTTAGGCCGCTGTATGCCAACGCCATCTACAATAGTGATGTTTGTTCAATAACAAGCGATTGTTTAAAATTATTTAGCTAAGGCCCGGTATTTTCAACCATAGATAAAATTGATTATCAATGGGATAATTAGTTATCAAGGGAATAAATGATTTTTTGCGTATTTCAAATTATTTATCTATAGAGTAACTAGATTATCGACAGGATAAGTTATTCCGACCATGTACAGTGTGACTATTCGCCACTTATCTTTTCCTACTTTCACTCTTCTCTCTTCTACCCCCTCAATCCTCAACTCTTCTTCCTCCTCTATACTCATCTCCCGTCTTACTCCGGTGATCATCCCGCTTTTCGCTCTGCCTCTTTTCTTTTCTTTCTCCGCACCTTGGAATCTCCACTCCCACCCTTTCGCCATCTTTTCTTCCCAGCTGTCCCATTCCGATTCCACCATCCACGTCTCCGTTAAACCTATGATCTCGAACTCCTTCAGAAACTCCCAAAACTCCTCATCCTTCCCTTTAATCCCTGCCACATTCCAGAAGATTGCCTTCACCCCCTCCCCTCCTCCTGTTTTCCCCTTCTCCTTCGACTCATCCCGCCTCTCTTCTACTTTCTTCCCCCATACCGAAAATACCTCATCGCTTCGAATTCTCCTTTAATTTCTTTCCATTTCAGCCATTTCCCCTGTTTCTGGATCTTCATGTACCCCATTTTCGACTGATGTCCTTTTTATTTTTCCTCCCTCACTAGTTCCCTTATCTTCCTTTGAATTTCTCTTTCTTTCTTCTTAAGATCGTCATCTATGTAGATTTTTCTTCCTTTTAGTCTACTCTTCCTTTCCATTATTTCTCTTTTCTCCTCCCATCTTTTCATCTGCACTATCCATATTCTTCCCTCCCCCTTTCCTACTTCTAGTATTCTCCCCAGTTCTACTTCCCTACCTGTCAACTCCCTTACGATTCTTTTTATTTCCCCCTCCTTGGGATTATTTCCGTTTAAATCCGCTCCTCTGACTACACGATTGTTTTTCCTCTCCTCCCTCTATTTCCTCTCCTGTGCCATTTCCAGCTCATCCATTCTTCTTTTCCATTTGTTTCTTCTCCTTGCTCGCCTGTTCCTCCTGCCTATCCCCGTTCATCCTACTTTCCATGACCTCCATTCGCTCCTTCGTTTCTTGTAGCTCCGTCTTCACTTTCCTGAGCTCCTCCTCGAGGATCTCCTGTTTCCTTCCGAAATCTTCCCCCATTGATCTTATTTCTTCCTTTATCTCCTCCTTGTCTTTTAATCTTTGCCTATTTTGCTTTTCTATTGTTCGCATCCTCCTTAGAATCTTCTCCAGCATTCCTTCGATGTGATCTTTCCTACCCTCTGCCTTTTCTTCATCTACCTCCCGAGTTTACCTAAACGATTTTTTGCGTATTTCAAATTATTTATCTATAGAGTAACTAGATTATCTACAGGATAAGTTATTCCCACCATGTAGGTACTGATAAACATTATCCATTGGATAAAAAAGACAGATATTGACATATAAGTGCCAAAAAAACATTTTATTGGTAAATATAGGTACATAATATAAGCAGATATACGTAAAATATATAATATAACAGATATTATGTACATATTAGACATATCTACACTTTATATACATGTTACATAAACCTGTTTCCATTATGTGTACTATTTTATTATGTAAGTACCTATATCAAAATAAATTCAAAATAATTATTTTACTAAATTTAGTAATCTACTTTAATTTATACTGAAATAAAAAAATTATTGTCGATTATTTTTAGATAATTTACATTTATTTTGAAAGAAGGATATTATGGATTCTGATGCAAAAGATATGCTAGCGGACGTTGATATAAAAATTGTGGAGTATTTAGAACCTTCATACATAGTTGGTGTTAGACCAAAACATATGGTCCAGTGGGATGAGACAGAATTTATTAATCGATTTCACTTAGCGAAAAATACATTTAATATCCTGCTCCACCAAATATTCCACCAAATACTACACAAATAAAAAACAAACAAAAATTAAATCGTCGTATTTTATTTTTAGAGTTTTTGCATTCCTATTCTGTCTGCAGGATGCATTGAAAATAATACATTTTTTTCTAAGGTCCCTTGTTTATCTTTTAGATTTACAGCCTCAGCATTGTTTTCAAGAACTAAATTTTAAAAATCTAACACTTACATGAAAAATCTTTTAATTTGAAATAATAAAAATAAATATATGCAGATATATTTAGCTAATTTAATGCAATTTTAAAGTATAAATGAGATTATAAATTCAATTTTTTATTACAAAATTTTAGGAGGTCACTGTCCCAGTGTCACCCTGTCTCAGCCACCACTGAATAAAATGTGTATAAAAGGATTTTTTAAAATGAAGAAACAATTGTTATCTACTGAATGCAGTTTTTAGTAAGGTGGATATTTGGAGGCTATGTGGAAATAAATTGTTTAAAATGTAGAAACGGTTCTTTTCTGTTTATTGCAGTTTTACATAATGAATATTTGGAGAAGCTATGGAACCACAAACTGAAATATGTCGCTTTTTATTTACGTTAGAGCAAAATAGTATATAACAAAAACGTACGAACATAATAAGAATCTTCTAAATTTTAAAGGCCGATATCCCGAAATTGGCTTATCAATAGATACAAAGTAGACCCTTGGGTTAAGCGAACTAGGCCCAGGCTGCTCACCTCAAGTAATGAAAGGCCTCAAAAAAATTGCCAAAGAGTATTAGATCACTAGGTACTTTTAAAAAACTTTATATATTGCTTCAGGCCTCACAAAACCAAGGGCCGGTACAAAAGATTTGGTTATCAAGAGTTATATACACACTAAAATTAATATATTCAGTTGTAGGCTCTCGTTGAAACATATTGAAAATAGAACTCAAAATAAAACACCCGGCAATGTTTCAAAATATTTTAATTTATTAATACCTATTTCGGCTTATGGGTCATCATCAGAATACAAAGAGTTTACAAAACTGAACAATTTATCATCAATAGAGCAATTAGGAAAAAGGCGATTAGGAAAAACCGAAGGGTTAAAATGGGGATAGAAGCGGAGAATTACTAAGATCTAATTGTACATTCATTAAATCCATGTTCCTGGAACTGGTTTTTTAATCTCTAACACTTCTAAAGCATCCATTTTTAATCCTTTGGGTTGTACATGTAATATTTTGACATTACTAAAACTAAACGAATGGTTATTATTGATCATATGTTTAGCGACATTAGATTTATTAATATTGTTGACCTCCAAGGCTCAGATGTGTTCTGATATTCTAATGTTAAAATTGCGTTTAGTCCTACCTATATAAATAAAGTTACAGTTATTACAATTAATTTGATATACTCCACTATGGTCCAATTATCTTTATGATCGATTTTATTATTAACTAACATATTTTAGTAGAAATAGGAAATAATTTCACTCAGCTTTTTGGACATGAACGTTTATTTAAGCAACACAACGTTTCGCCAACAACATTGTTGGCTTCCTCCGATTTTGATTATACTTTAAAGCTAGTGGAACCAATAAAGGGAATTTTTATGCATATTTTCTCAGATTTGGGAGAATCAATAGGCCAACATTTATTTAACAAACTATTTTAAACTTTCTTCTTAAGGATATTATGTACTATAGTAGGGGTATAACCGTTGGATTTAATGAATGAACAATTCGATCTTAGTAATTCTCCGCTTCTTTTATTCCGGCTTAATATTTTGGCTTCATACAATCTGTCCTAAGCTACGGTATATTAGTTTGGGGAGGGGCTTTGGACTGTCATCTAAAAAAGCTCGATATAATACAAAAACTACTTCTCAAAATAATTTATAAAAAGGACTTTAGGTACCCCAGTCATAGATTGTTTACTGAGACTAAAGACTTTGATTTAAAGCAACTTTATTTTTTGGCAGTTACCAAGTATATGTTCAAATATAAAAAATAATAATTTATTGCGTTTCCCGAATCATACATATTCAACAAGAATTAAATCTCAGAATCTCAGTTACTGATTTGATTCAAGAAAAGTCATTGGTCAAACCTATTTTTTGTACCACATTCCTTTAATATACAATTTGTTAACAGAGTACACGAATTTTGAAAGTATTGTCATTCTTAGCTACCATGCATATATCAAGACTATCAAAAAAATTATTTACTCAGTCGACAGACAAATAATTTCTCTTACATTTCATCATACATAAAACCAGATTTACTTTGAATATATATATATATATATATGATTTAGATTATTATAATGTATCAATATATGTTAGTGAAAAAAAATTTTTTTTTTGTAATAATAATTTTGTATATTATACATGTTATATTACCTTGGCATCACGACAAGCCTAGCTTAGTAATGCTAGCGTAATAAAATAAAACTGTACTCCTATATTATTACAATTTAAATTTAAGTACATTTATTTACGGTCGATAATTATATATTTTTTCTTAACTGTAATTAATATGGTAAATAAATGAATTATTATTATTCTATCCTCATTTTAACCCTTTTTTTTCAAAATACTCTATTGATGATAGTATATATTTGTTCAGTTTTGTAAACTGTTTGTATTCTGATGATGGCCTCATAAGCCGAAATACGTATTAATAAATTAAAATATTTTGAAACATTACCGAGTGTTTTATGTTGAGTTCTATGTTATATCCACAACACAATCTGACTTAAGCTCTCATTTCACAGGCTCAATCAATTTATATTTCAAATCTCATAATTTGGCCCCTTCTTACAATTTAATTGTTTTCTAAATTTCTTTAAAGAATGCTGTTTTTTAACATTCTTCTAGTTATAGTGCACTCCATCGCTCCTTATTATAAATAAAAAACTAATGTTAGGAAACAGACAGGTACAAATCTAAAACATTTTTATAATTGATGATAAAATAAATTCTGTTGTTAAGATGTTATCTAAGTGAAACAAAGCCTTTATCTCAAATATAAAATCTAAAGTAACACTTTTACTTTTATTGCTTGTAAACCCGTATTTATTTTTTACTTCCGTAACCAATAAAAAATTAATTACTGAAAAAAAGAACCTCCGATTTAATCTAATATCAAAATGTAACCTGCTGTAAATTAATACCAATAAATTAAACAAAAAAATCATTAAACAAATATCAGATTAATATCAAAATAAAAAAACTCATTTAATAATCTAAATGGGGAATGACCTATTTTTTTTACAAGAAAATTAAATATTAATTTCCATCCGATGTAGGAGGGCAGTGCTACCCTTTGGCTACGCCGCGTCTGCCAACTAACAAGGTGCCGACAGAGCAGCTGTCTGTAATACCGACCGGGGTTATTACTGGACGGATTTATGATGGCAACAGTGTTTAAGGTGCGATATTATGTTATAATTTCGGAGCAGACACGCGCTTCTTGTCTGTAATTATTTACAGTTTGTAGAAAAAATTTAGTGTGTTATTTCCTGAAAGGGTTTAAGTTCAACGCCGCTTATTTTAAAGGTATTTGGTTTGGGGGTTTGATGTTCTTTTATTTTAAGTAATGAGTGACTGCTTTAAATTCTACTGATTATAGTTGTCCTTTTCACACCTTGGATATATTTTACAAATTTTTATTTTTGTGGTAATAAAGCGAAAGATTTAAGACCGGAGTTCTTCAACTACATCACATACATTTAATTACAGCATAAGCCGCCCTTGAGGTATTTAAGCACCATGGGCTAGCAGCATCAGGCACCGTTCTGGACACTCTGATGCCTCTAATCAGAACTCGTAGTGAACTATTTTGACGCTCCAGTCAAGCCAAACATTTTACTCCCTTTTGGTCGGTTGCTAAAGAACAAGTTAAGTGTTTTAACACGAGTTATGCCAAACTTGAGCCAAAACAACATACTAATGACCTTGGCCTGGTTTGTTAAAAACGAGTTCTGTTTTAACTCGAATTATGCCTAACTCATGAATTTGAGTTAGGGATAACTCGAATTACAACATTTAACTCGTTTTTTATCAACCGACTATTAGGGGCACAATATGGGTTTAGATGCCCTCCGTAAATGGAGTGGTGAATATCGCTCCCGAACACTTGGTGAGTGGCGAGCGAAAATCACTCTACAACAGTTTAAGAGCGGAGGGTAGAATATCGATCCCGAACAGTCGATTAATGGGGTGCAGAATATCGTTCCCAATCATTCGATGATCGGATATAGTAATTTTTTTAACCTATCACTACGATCACTACGATTCTGTAAGGTAGCTGAAGGTGGCAGCACTCATCACCCACCGGTGCCTGGCGTCCTAAGTATCATTTACATGATGGAGTCACAGACGCAACAGGGGTCAGAGGCGTGGTGTTATATTTGAAAGTTTGAATTTCATGGTTGCTTTAGAGGCGTGATAAGTGCGCGTTCTCGACTCTCACAGCAGTTGTATCTAACCTAGCATGGATTGATAGCTGAATGGCTACCCAAACTACTTTTTTGATTACACTGCTGTAATCCATTGTTGTCCTGGTATGCCAAATTTCACACCTCTCTGGGCAATAGACGTGATTTGATAAAGGGTCAAAATTGGCCTTTTTTACGATATGTACGCATTAACGGGATGATAGCTCATTGAACGTGGACCTATTATTTAAGAACCAAAGCAGATTGAGCTCTAATATTTTGCACAATTTCATTTGGGGTCTAGGGCTACTTTATTACAAAATTTCATTAGATTTAGAAAGGGTCGAGTGGGAGGCCTTTGGTGAATTCACATGGAATGACCCTACAGTCTTTTTTACTTGACATCATAGTTTAGAATGAAGATTCTGTTGGCCCCTGCTTGGGGGTTTCTTACCATTGTACTTGTGGTGTATTACTAGTATACCCACTGCATGACACTTCTGCAGACCAGATGTTTGAAACCGAATCCATAATAATAAACTTTATTACGGCCAACAACATTGTAAAAGTCGCTATTTCGCTTCATTAATATAAGTTTTTTTTTTTGAGAAATTATCATAAGTATCTCGCTTCCGATCTCACCATTCCGAAAAAATATATCTGCGGTTTCATGATAAACGGTTTCCATTGTATTTAATTATAAATAAGGTGGTTATAGGTTAAGTTGTTTACAATTTTAACGTGAAAGGCAGCGAAATGCGCATGCCCGATGGTTCAGCCAGCGCTCAGAGTTGAAATTTCTGAATTTGCAACAACGCGATTGTAACATCGCGCCTACGACACCATGGTATGGGTTTTATCTTTTAAATAAAGCGACTTTATTGGTTGAATTTCTTGTTTCAAGCTTCCAACACCAGAATGAAAATGAAACATTACTATCCCAGTGATTAGAGTGGGCCTGTGTATAAGCTAAGGAAATGGTACACACAAGATTTTTATTTGCCTACGTATAGGTATTACCAGTACTCTCTAAAAAAATGGAAAATCATGAAAGATGTACAACAAGGATGTGTTCTCTCCCCCATATTGTATAACTCATATACGTAGTTATGACGGACGACTAGCATACAAAAACTTAGAGATAGACAATTCCAATGCAATGAACACTTGATGAGGATGAAGGAAGACAGAATGGTAAAGAAGATATGGGATGAAAACCTGAACAGTCGTCGACCAGGAGGAACACCTCGCAAGTTATAGACGGAAATATTCACAAAGAAACCAGAATCATTCTCGTCAATACACTAGTTTTCTCCATCTTTTTTCACAGAGCGGAAACTTAAACTCTCTGCCTAAATGACAAAAAACAATAGATGCATTTGAGGTGTATTGTTAGCGAAAAATTCTCAGTATGTTTTGGACAGGGACAAGATAATTTACTCTTCCGTCTTAGATGAAATTAAACCTGAATTGCGTTTCTATTCCTTGGTCTATACCTAAATTTTATTTCATAGCACTCTTTTTAGGGTTCTTAAGGCATATTTCTAGAAGATGTGAGGATTTAGAGAAGACCATAGTCCAGGAAAAATTGACGAGAAGAGAAAACGTGAAAGATTTTCGCAACGCTGGTTGGACAAGATGAAGATGATCTTAAATGAGCCATTCAAAGTAGCTGTCAGAACTGCACAAAACCTTAATAAAGGAAATAGTTTCCTAAAATGTCCCAGCATTAGAACCACAATATACATTTGAAGCTCTGATTAGTGATCATGGCAGCATATATTAAGATAAATTTTATTTTTCAACTAAGGATAGGCGCGCATGAATTATAAATCAATCGGCCGATTCTACTATCAGACAGTAATGTAATTGCGCTTACATATCGAATCTCAAAATCGAACTCAAACTAAAATCTGTCTATATACGTTTTTTGCGGATACGTATCCTTACTGACAGTAGCTTATCCATTTTAAATGGCGCCCTGTTTTAATTTCAATACAAAAATAAAATGAAACCGCAAAATGGTTGCAGGTTATCTAAAATTATAGGTGTTAAAAGACACGTGCCTTTATGCGTACCCAAAAATTCAATCGATTATTGCACCACGTGCTACAAAATTTATTGTAAAGGACAATAAAAATTTCACAACGTGCCAATTAATAATGAATCAATTTCAAGATAATAATTAGATCATCAATCTAAAAGACCCTCAACCACAAAACTAACCTATAACAAGGTTGAAAGTAACCACAAGTTATGAGCCACCAAATAATGACGTATAAAGTTAGTGTGCGTTCAAACATAATGATAGTGTTCGTCCAGTAAATCGTGCTGCTTTACTGAACGGTTAGTGTGTTATTAGCACTTTGTAATTGCGTAGTTTGCTATGCCTGCAAATTTGCACCTTTCTTTCATTTTTCAAGGAAGAGGTCTGGACTGTTTTTAATGGCATAACCCTTTAATTAAAATAGTGGTACTTAAATAGTTTCGCCTCTTACAAATTTAGTTCAGCAGACGTGTAATTTATTAATTTTAAGCTAATGTGTTAAGGTGTTAAGTATAATATTAAATTTAGATCTAAAACTGTAAATTTGAGGAAATTATCTACATAGTTTCAATTTTAATATTAATTATTATATTGACTAATGAGACCAGATGCGGTACGCAATTTATTTATTCGGGCCATAATATTCTCTTTCTCTGAAGATGATTTTTATTTTTAGGGTTTCGTAAGTATAGCCAAGAAATCCGTCACTCATGTGCCTGTCTGTACGGTAGAAATTGTGACACACACTTTTCGGCCCGTTCTGCCGTAAAAAGAGGATGTCAGGAGCCTAGCAACCAACACAGTTTTTGTGTATAGTATTTTGTTTCTAGTGGTAGAACTTGATATACTGTGTCAAAATTATTATTTTTTATAACTGTTTTACTATTGAGTTAATGTTTTTTCATGTATTTAGAGCCCAATAAATTAATTTAACATTATGTTTTCTTATAAAATGCATTTACATTTTTTTGACCCACATATAGGAAAAACTGAGAGTTCGATAAAAAAAATATTACAGTGTAAAATTAACAAACCTATAATTTTTAAAAAGCTTTATATTTTTGCCAGATAAAATATGAACATTTTTGTTTACTACCTTATAACCCAGAAGAGTTGTTATACAAATATGAAAAATGTGGAGTAATGTATATCAAAATTCGCAAGCGTGCCTGAAATCACTGTAAACAGACACGGATTTTGTCTGTTAGTTTACAGACCGTTGTAAACAGATAGAGCAGTGATTCCCAAACTGTGCACCGCCGCGCCCTGTGGGTCTCTTCTGTAACTTCTCGACAGTCACATGCACAGTATCATGTCACCTATGCACACTGCACTGTCTTCGGAGACTGTCCTTTGTGATGTTGTTTTGTATCCGGCATTATCGAAAATAAGTAGTGCCATTTTGAAATTTTGACATATTGTGATAGAATAGATTTCAAACAGGGGTTTATTTCGAATAGATATGCCAAAATCTTACAAAATATTAATAATAATTACGGATATATATCGAATTCCTTCAAGAATGTTGACTCTAAGATAATGTTGTCACTGGGATCAATGGAGAGGATTGCAGATTCCATTGGATGAACTGCGCAAAACAGCTTATTTAGATTAATTAAATTTTATTAGAAGTATCTTTTATGTTTAATATAAATTAGTTCAAGAACACTCAAAAAATATATATATATATATATATATAAAATAAATGATCTTCTCATTAAATGACCGAGCTGTCTAATCTTCCCCACTTCAAGTACATTTAAAAATTCATAAAACATATATTTCTGGGCCATAACTAAAACATTTTACGTGAAAAGCGACAAAAATATATATTTCCATATAAAAAACACATTTTAAGTCACACTAACCTACAAATATATTCAACCATATCTAAACAACAAGTACAAATGTCAAAAAACAATGTCACTTTTCAAAGAGGACACGCCTCAAGGTCTCCTCTCAAGAGCGACACAACACTATTAAAAGTGCTCTATCAATTAGTTACATAATACCAACATGAGGTGTTGAAAATCGGAACTTTTAAAAGGATACAGTAAAAACGATTGTCGAAAAGCTTACAGAATAGACCCCCTGGGGCGACTTGGCTGGGCTACAAGGGCGCCGCGAAAAGGTTCCAATATTCCTCCAACTACATTAGTTAGACCAATGTTTTGATTTGGGGCGCCGCGGAAAAATTCTGATACATTAAGGACGACGGAACCGAAAAAGTTTGGGAACCACTGAGATAGAGGCAAAATCACGATTTGCAGTATAGTCTTTTTTCCTTTTTTTATTTGAACTGTGATATTTATTCACTAGCCTCGTACAGTGTTTAGAGAGCCCTTCTTCTATTTAATAGTAATTAAAAACGGAGGATTATTGTAATACTAGTGCACCCGTTGCCAACTGTGTTGGCAAACAAATCATTACCTTAATGTGGAACTTGTTCGACACCTCAGATTTCTTTCTCTAGCCATACGCCTAACTTCATCCAATTCAAATTGAATCAACTCTTTGCCCAACTGGACAAATAATGAGTATTATTCCGAATTATTTATTCATTAACTTTTTAAGATGGTAACGATTCTGTTTGAACAACGCTGTTTCTGGCAGCTCACTGCATGGCTACTTTATTAATTATTATTATATATTGTTTTTGTTTTTTAAGGTAGCCATGAAATTTTGTTATTGTTACTGTTGTCACTTTTTTTGTAGTAAAATATATTGTAAATAATTATTAATTCTGTTTTCTGGCAATAAACTTAATATATTACACACTTTTTGGGTCTCTGCATCTGAATTTGTGTATTTCTTCATTAGATAAGGATTTCAGTACAGTTTCCGATCTTCTAGACTTTTATAAATCAACAAAGATAAGTATTAGCTTTAAGTCTCCCAGCAGCATCTAATATTTATTCTTTTTAAAAGCATTATACAACCGCCACGTCTCTACGTGGTTTTATTGCCAGGCAGACCTCGTCTAGAGAGTTATTTACATCTGAGCTTCGTGGTATTTGCTGCGGTGTACCAAGATCATCCACCAGCACTGATCCTTCATCAACAATCCATTCGCTCTGTACCCGACGAATATCCAAAGGGGCACTGGTCCTTCGAGTTGGCCGGCCAAACATCTAGCCGGTAGGGGCTCACCATTTGGCCACACGAGCCATACCACTCGCCGCCCCAACAGATTCAGTTTCACTCAGTGCATTATATTTATAATGTCAAAAATAAAAATGATTTGAGACGTTAAATTTAAAATATATTTATTAAAATTAATTTTCCATTTTTTTATATAATATAAAAATACGCACACAGATTAATACGCACACGGAAAAAACACACATGAAAAAATACACACACGGCAAAAAGGGCACACGGAAAAAAGCGTACTTACACTATATCTCAAATCAGTTTGAAATAAATCGTGAGAAACTATAGCACAGTAAAATTTAATTGTTAGCCCGCTTTAATATATTGCGTTCACATTTGAGGGTAGATTTACAATATCCCACTGAACACTGCGCATGCGTCACACACACGTCATTTGTTCAATATACAGATATTCTAAACAGGTGCTACTGTGTAGAACTTTTAAAACACAATTTATTTTTAGGTGGTTTATAAAAAATAAAAAATAAACAGTTATCAACCATAACCTAAGATAGTGTTTTTAAGGTGAATCACTGTCCCTGGCCCTGTACAGAACAGTTAAAATACAATTTATTTTTAGGTGGTTTATAAAAAAAATAAATAAACAGTTATCAACCATAACCTAAGATAGTGTTTTTAAGGTGAATCACTGTCCCTGCCCTGCACAGAACAGTTAAAATACAATTTATTTTTAGGTGGTTTATAAAAAAAAAATAAAAATAAACAGTTATTAACCATAACCTAAGATAGTGTTTTTAAGGTGAATCTAACCTAAACTAAAAGGTAAATGATATTTTAATGTGATAAATAAACAGAAACCTTTGTTTTAGAGCCACTGAAAATTCTTGAATTATTTAGTGTAGTCGTTATGTGCTGCCATCTGTATAGAGTTTGCAGTGGGATATTGTAAATCTTGTCCCTTACTTTTATCAAAACCAAATATTTTTTAAAATAATTATTTTTCTGTTAATAAAAATTTTAATCAAAAATATCGAATATCACGGAATGATAACGTTTTTCTGTGTTTTGTTTTGTAAAAAAACTGATTTCACAACTAAATTAATAATTGTGAAGTGATTTTTTAATGAAAAACACAACTGTCATTTTTACTAATTTATTGTCAAAACTCAAAACAAAATTTCACAGCACACTACTGTCCAATACATAAATTAATATATAATAATCGTATAAAATATACATTTCGGTACCTCGCTCAATTGTTTCAGACAACTTCCACGCACCCACGCAGCCAAGGACACAGGTTGGCGTATTATATTATAGATTGAAAAATTAATCACGGAAATATATTGAAAAAAAATCCTGAGTACAGTTTTAAAATGCTATTGTGCAGCTCTATAAATAATTACTGCATTCTCATTGCTTGGCAATTGCGTTGTGTCCATGGAATCAAGAAATGAAGTGCATCCGATGCTCAAGCACCATTGTTTGTAGTTAACTCTAAATAGACATCCAAATTAAGCTCTAATCGGTTTTAATTTGTTTAATTTTGAATTATTTAACTTATATGTGCCTAGGAAAACCAAGACACATATAAAAGAAGCGTTCTGTGAACAAATTAGTATGCAGTTTGAACGTACTTGGTTTCAATATTATTAAATTTCACGATTTTATGTATATCCCATATATATTCAAACTAGTTCAAACTACTAATTTGAACCAGTCACAAACCTGAAAGGAAACTTTAATTTTGACAAATAAATTTTGAATATTTTTTGATTCTGAAGAGAGTTAGTTAGTTAGTTAAAAATTTTGGCGCACAGCAACGAAGGCTATTTGCGCCTTGTTTCTGAAGAGTTAAATGCACGAAATTTATGCCTTTACAACTTAAGCTATAATTTTAAAACGACTAAAGCTGCGTTCAGAGCACGCTAAATTAGTTGACTGTGCTTTATGGATATGTTTAGTAGATTGTTTTAACGTTCGAATTAGCGTTTACAGTTTAAGGAAATTAGTGAGTTACGAATAGTCTGACATCTGTGTGTCTTTAATCCAACTACGGTGCTAGATTTTTACTAACTAAACCTATCTAATTATCTAAATTGATCATATTTACTGTTAGATTTATAATTTTGGGCGAGATTTGTTGTAATCGGCGCGATGTCATTTTGTTTGGTTATGTAAAAGCATACATACAAAGCATCAAAAGACTGATATAGCCAATGTGTTTATATGTCTGTCTCATTAAAACAACTCACTAACTACAAATTTTAGAAAACTATCCTCACTCTACAACGTACAACGTATTAAATTTAGAGGTGTGAACGTTTGGTCGCCTTACCATATGACAAACTTGATAGTGACAATCAACAGTGCACAAGCTATAGTCTACAGGATATTAATTTAAGAGCTCTGAACGCAGCTTTAGACAATGACGATGAAGAGTGTGGCCTATATTTTAAAACCATAATTTTAATAATCTCGTGCAAAAGTGAAACATCGTAATTTCTGCTTAATTTACAATAATTTAACTGGTAAATCGAACATATTTGAACGCTGTTGCGTGTTTTAAAAATATAAAAAAATTTAAATATATAAAAAATAGATTGGATATTAATTTGGACGTCTAAAAGTAGCTTGGTATACAGCCTTGGACAAATGTATGGAGCACCCATGCAGTTAAAATAAAATATCTAAATTTATGTACATTGTAACTTGTATATATTTGACTAAATGTATTTAAAATATCATTGACACATTTTAAAAGACGTATGTCTAACCAGATAACCCAAAAAGTAAACAGAGTTATGATAAATCTTGAAATACAAATAAATACAGGCTCAGCTCTATTACGTTTTGTTTACATAACAATAAACTAGGGCTTGGACCATTATTACACATGCGTTTGAAGTGAACATTGTCTTTTTCATGTTCTATTGAGTTCAAGTGAATATTTTAATCTTATTATGGCTAAAAAACTTGAACACACTGTTGAAGAAAGGTGTCAAATTGTATTGCTCCATTCACAAGGATAGTGGCAGGTGAAAATTAAAAAAAAAAAAAATTGAGCCTTCAAGAAAATCCGTGCAAATTATCATCAAATGGTTCCAAGAGATTGATACTTATGAAAACAGACTATAAACCGGAGAAAAACGTGCAACCACTTCCAGAGATGATCGTTTTATAAAGAGAAGTGCTCTTCGTAAATGCTCAATATCGTCAAAAGAGATGGGTGGTGAGCTGTGGGAGCATAGAGAAGTTAAAGTTTCTTCTACAACAATTAGAAGACGTCTAGTGGAATCTAATTTCCATGAAAGAAAAGCTCGCCGAAAACCACTGTTGACCGAGCGACCAGTGCCGCAACAAGGGTGGTGCGAGAGGTGCCGCCGCACCAGGCGCCGGATTCATAGGGGCGCCGAATGGCCAAATTTCATTTTTTTTTTATTATTATCTTTTATATTAATAAACTATAGTCAACACAAATTTGATTTCATAATCGAAAGTTTCAAATGGCAGGCAAGATCATTAATTGATGATTGTACAACTGCCACTGCAATGTAATTATTAGAAGTGATCCACACTTACGATTTAAAAGATGTGTACTTTAATATTGACATTGCACTGCGCATATTTTTAACGCTCCCTGTAACGGTTGCTTCGAATGAACGCAGTTTTAGTACATTAAAGTTAATAAAAAATTATTTGCGTTCTACAATGGGCCAAAAGCTTGTAAAATTTAGTTTTAATATGAATAGAAAATACTACAGCGCAGTCATTAAATTATGAAGACTTAATTAACGAATTTTCACAGTTAAAAGTCAGAAAAGTTCAATTTATTTAATTTTCCATTCCGTTAAAGTGATTATATAATATATTATTAAAATACCTAAATATTTATTATTTTTTGTTCAAATATCCCTTTTTTTTGTCATTAAATATATATTTTTTTATTTATTTCGTTATTCAATTATGTAATATAATATTTCTTTAGCCCTTTTGTGTTTCATTTTAGGTGTTTTTCATTTTGTGTTTTATAGAGTTTATATTTTGTCCCTTTTTATATTAGTTGATTATCATGATTTTTGAGTTTATTAAAAGATTTGTAACATAATTTGTTAATATAACCGTTAATATTGCAATTTAAACCAAACCAAAGAAAAAGGTTAAAACTAAACTAAAAAATATATACATTTATTGTTATAAAATGGCTTTATAATATATATTTTTGTATGTTGCTACTGGTAATAAGATAGTTCCTTTATTAGAAGTAAGTGTTCCTTTTCTGGCGATTTTATGATTTTTATGAATAAAGTTATGTTTTTTATTTTTCTACGTTATTCTTTTATTTTCACTTGCATCAAAATAAAACAATAAGATTTTAAGGATTCTCTATAAAATATGGTAATTAAATATCTCAAATAACATTTTGGTGAAGAAAACAACTAAGTAAATGTTTTAAACGTTCCCTTACTGATGCAATCACCCTACCATAAAATTTTAAAAATTGCGTATGTAATAAGGGTTGGGGGGGGGTTCACCAAATAATTTTACGCACCAGGCGCCAATTTATGTTGTTGCGGCACTGCGAGCGACACAAAAAACTTCGCATTGAGTCGGCCAAAAGACATTTAAATTGGACACCTGATGAATGAGCGAAAATCATTTGATCTGATGAGTGCAATATAGAAGTATGCATTGTTATAGTTTAGTATACTTACGAATTTAACAGAAAAATAAATTTCTAAGCAATTATTGCACTAACAATATAAAATTTTATTTGCTATAAATTTACAAAATTAAGGTTTGTTTTTTTCTTTCGTGGATCACCTTTTTGGCCAACCTGGAGCCATCGTTGTAAGACGTAGGCCGGGCGAAGCTTTTAATTCTGACTGCATCATCCCTACGGTCAAATTGGGTGGTGGTAGCATCATGATCTGGGTGTGCATGTCCGCCAGTGTCTTAAGCGAAATATTTTTGTGCGAGGGATGCATTATTCTGATCTTTATATTACCATGCTTATTGAAGTTTTGGAGCCATACATATTAAAATTACTTGATGACGACAATCCAGAATATGTTTTTCAACAAAATAATGCCCCCTGTTACAAAGCCAAAGCAACAAATTAATGGTTTTCCAAAAACAATGTGCCACTTTTTGCATGGCCCAGTCACCAGATTTATCGCAAATTAAAAATTTATGGTCGATTCTGATAAACAAGGTGTCTCTTTAGAAATGCAAATCAAAAGAAGAATTGAAGAAATTTATAGTGGACGAATGGTTTAATGTACAATCGGATGTACGTAAAAAACTTGTGGACAGTTTGCCTAAAAGAGTACGTGCGGTAATTAAAGCACGAAGAGGTACCACAAAATATGAATAATTATGATTAAAGTTGTCATTAAAAGCTGTCTGTATTATTTTATTTACCATTTTTCCTGTAATAATCTTAAAATTCAATAAAACGGAGGGTGCTCCATACATTTGTCCAAGGCTGTATATACAAGATATCTTAATATAGATTTAGTAATAATACACATCATAATTTTATTATTTTACTTTTATTTATTTTGTATTTAAAGTGTACATCGGAGATACAGATCGATGTAGACAGTTCACAAATGGGCAAAGGTATAAGGTGTAAAAGCACAAATTACTGAATTTCCTTATAAATTCATTAATTCGATTGTTTATTGATTTGCTCGTATCTGATTATTGCTGTTTACATGATTACGGTTATTGCCAGTCAGCACACACTATTTTCAGCACCAGTTGTTTCACCGGTTCGACCAAAAAAACCGCCCGATTAAATAACCAGTCATCGGCGCTATCTTTTAAAAGATAGATACGAAATCCTGAAATGTGTGCAAAATGCACACTTCACATACATTTTTCATACAACTATATGTAAGCGCCACATTCAGAATTTAAAAAGTCTTTATCTGTAAGTTGTAATGTGCCGCTAAACAGCTAAGAAATACCTTGTACATAATTTGTACATATACTAAGCGTTGTTTTATCAGCCAATTAAGGTTGTTTTAACGATAATAAAAATAAAATACAAGTACACATGTACAAGCGTGTCTATTTGAGTGACTCTGCATCATGTACTTGTATAGTCATTAATTAAATAAAGGAACAAAAACTACTGAAAATTTCACACCTGCCAACGTGATCGTTTTCAACTCCCTAAATGTGCTGATTCATTTCTGGAGACTGAGCTAAGCTCTGTTACACGGTGATTAATTGAAAAATTACATTTATTTTTAACCAGGAGATAATTACAGATAGAACTAATCATTCATCAGCGGTTTATTAATAGTGTTATAATAATTACATTGATATCTATTATTATTGTTATTAATGTTGAATGCTTGTTGCCTGTCTAAATATTATTCTTTTCCTGTTAACATTTGTAAAAAACTACATTGGAAATTTTTTAGACAAGCAATTTTAAACAGCATACTTTTAAATAGTCTAGTTCAGGTACGATTGTCAAAAATTCAAAGTAAATTTTTACACATTTCAGGGTTTGGAGTGTGAAATTTCAGGTTTTTAGGTATTTAATAAGTATATGCCAACAGAATGCTGGATATCTAGGACAATATTTGTTCACATCAACATCAACAGTTTTTTGATCATCATTTTAAATCGTTATTTGAGTACTAAGAACTTTAATTTAAATACTTTGGGAAAATTTGGTCAAAATAAAATATAAATTAAAAAATTCCAACTCTTTTTCTGCATTTGCTTCATACCTAAATCTTCATTAAATTAATAAGTAATATATTGATAAATGGATTAATTTTTTCAACTTCAAAAACGTAGTGAAAAACTATTAACAATGTGTTATTTGTTTTATAAGTATATCACTAATCACTACAATAAACGATTTATTCCTCTTTGATTTATTACTCTTAAAAACAAAAAACTTAAATAATCCAAACAATAGGTTTTTTTTTAAATGGCCTTTGCTGCTGTGGCAATTAGCCAGGACAATTTTTTATTTGAGAAAATTTCCATGCCTGAACGGGATTCGAACCCGAGACCTTCGCACATGTGTTACCACTACGCTACGCCGGTCAGCAAACAATAGGTTGAATCATGACGTATAATAGTATGCGGAGCTTATACACATGAACTCGATTGTCCGTTGTTAAAAATAGTCGGTTCCTTAATCTATGTCCTAAAAGCTTTCTTTTGTATACCGCAATACCACAATATATATTTTTTTTAATAATTGTTTTTTTTTTAACATTTCAACATAAATGAAGATATTTTCGAAAAACTAGTCTAATCAAAAGTCCTTTTGAACTATTCCACTTTATATCAATGTACATTATTGAATTTTTTTTCAGATTTTTAAATCAACCACTCTGGGAAATAGGGTGAGGGAAGTTTTTTGATATATTTTTGGATAAAATCCAATAAAGAAAATGATTTTTCAAAAATAAAAATTTGTTTATTTATTCAAGTACTAGAAGGTTTCATTTGACATCCTACTTAAATATTTTAAAAACATTATTTTTTCTTTATATACGTATTTGTTTATATTTATCCCGCGATGTGTTTTCTTGAAATGTCTTTAATTTTCCTATATGTGGGCCAAAGAGTTGTACAAACATGCCAATTTTCAACTTGCTATGTTCAGCCGAATACAATTTCTATCGTACAGACAGACAAACAGACACATTCCGTTATACGGGTTTTTTAGTCCTACCTACAGAACCCTAAAAATAAAACAAAAAGAGAACATGTAGAAAAAAATTAGAATTTGTGTTTTACAAAACTATTATGAAGTACACAAAAATTGATATTTCAAAATTATACTCAAAAACTCCACAAAAAACAAAAATACACTGATAAATTTTATTTAGGCCGGCGTTCGCCCTACCGGAAAATTCCTGGTGTCCCTATGACTCTATCTGCGCCTACCAAAAAATTTGTTTAAATATGAATGTTATGTTAAACAATTGTCCAGATGTGCATGTTATATACATATATAACGGTCACGTCGAATCAACGACAGCACTTCGCTACTAAAAGATGAATATTTAAAAGATTTTGACGAGAGTTTTCATGACTGAAGAGTCCAATTCTGGATACGAACATTTTGCCGCAAACAGCGCAGAGATAATTAAACTGCTGTATACCGTTTGTCACTAGATTGCGCCATGTACTTCGACAAAGGGGTTTTTCTTCCCAGTCTGAGATGATCAACCGACAAGCCTTGAGGTTATTTTTTAGCTTGTCTTTAGAGCGTTGCTTAGGAGCTCCCACACCTCTGCAGCCTCCTGTCAACTCAGAGTACAATAATCTTAAACAATAATCTTAATACAGATGATACCAGCTTTAGACAAAACTTCTGTGTTCGGCACATATTCTTGCCATTTGATTCTCAACATAGTCCTAAAGCATCTTAGATGGAATCTTTCTAGTGTTTTAATATGCCGCCTATAAAGACACCATGATTCACTGCTGTAGAGAAGTACAAGAAGTACAGCTGCCTTGTACATTATTATCTTTGTTTTAAGCTGTAAATCTCGGCAGCTCCATATAGATGTTCTTAGAGCACCGAAGACCTGGTATGCAGCGGATATTCTTTGTGACACTTCATCATCAAACGAACTGTTGCAGGATAATATGGTCTTCTACTTGAACACCACCAGTTTTATAATACACCATCACCATGACTTATGATATATTTGTTTCAGAATAGGGGTATTTTTTTTACATATCACTGTCAAATTTTATTATTTGTGATTTTGTTGCGTAATTTCTTTATCGGTAATTGTTATACGTAATAATAATTGAAATAATAGTGTTTATAGATTCGGGCTCCAAATCCGATTTGACTGCACACTTTGTTTATGTATTTAGCTGTCATCAGTTAAGTGGGGAACAGAATGCAACGAGTTCTACGGCACGTTGACGGCGTTCGTACGGCGCTATCTGTCAGAAGAAAGTTAAAACCAAGCTGTCGTACGCAAGTGCACAGAATGGACAACGTCCTACGGCGTTCGAACGCCGTTAATACTGAATGTTCGTCAACTTCCAACTTTTGACGCCATTGAACGTTGACGCAGAACACCTAACCTCAGTTTTTACTGAATGGTAAAGTGTTTGTATGTATAAATAACTTTCATGCAACATAAATAACATCACACACAAGTCTTCATCATCCATTATACTTTTAATAAAAGAAAGCGCATGTATAAACACAGATATAGGTTGTCAAGTGACACTTTACGGCGTTAAAAATTATTGCATTGTGTGCAGGCGAAAATTCTCAACGGCGCTAAACCCTGGAACAGAATGCACAGCGCGCTACGCCGTTAGCACGCCGTCATTTGCGACGGCATTGCTGAGAACGCCGTTGAATTTTCGCCTGCCCACAATGCAATAATTTTTAACGCCGTCAAGTGTCACTTGACAACCTATATCTGTGTTTATACGTGCGCTTTCTTTTATTAAAAGTATAATGGATGATGAAGACTTGTGTGTGATGTTATTTATGTTGTATGCAAGTTATTTATACATACAAACACTTTACCATTCAGTAAAAACTGAGGTTAGGTGTTCTGCGTCAACGTTCAACGGCGTCAAAATTGGATGTTGACGAACATTCAGTATCAACGGCGTTCGAACGCTGTAGGACGTTGTCCATTCTGTGCACTTGCGTACGATAGCTTGGTTTTAACTTTCATCTGACAGATAGCCCCGTACGAACGCCGTCAACGCGCCATAGAACTTGTTGCATTCTGTTTCCCACTTTATCAGTGTTTGTGGCTTCTTTGTGGTGTTTCTATCAGTATGTCTGTAGCTTCCACGTAGACAATTGTGCCAATTGTCAAGAAACTCACATAAATATATCTCATAGATTATATACAGAAAAAACTAAAGGACTATTTCTATCTCCGCGCATCTTTTTATCTGTCGTCTCAGAGCCGGATCGAGGGTGAGGAAAGTGCCTCACTTGCCTCAGGTGATCAATGGAAAAGGACGCCAAATTAATGAAATTATTATAAAAATTATTAGCAAATGTAATTTTGTAGTTTTTGTTATGAGGACCTTTTTGTTATGTCATTACTTGTAGTTTTAGAAGTGAGGACCTTTTTGTTAGGTCATTACTTGTAGTTTTAGAAGTGAGGACCTTTTTTTGTCAACACTTTATATAATATGTAAAAGCTAGTGACGGCCCTGCCTAGGGGCGCTGAATTAAGTCTTGCCTAGGGGCGCCAATCACCTTCGCGTCGGCCCTGTATCGTCCGATCCGTAATTATCGTTTACTAGGGAGGTAAGGTCAAATTATTGTCTTCCTGGTGAATATACTGGTGAATACTATGACTTATTATAGTCATAGTATTGAAGAGATATAATAACCTTGATGCGCATGCGCGCATAATCGCCTGCTACGATATGTATGAAACGGCAAATTATTAAAACTTCCAGTGACGTCGTCTCGCCATTAAATAATCACTCCGTACGCGCAGTTTTTGGACTATTATTAGGCCCATAAGTATCATGCTCTGGGGGGAGCAGAAATACTGTCTCTCCGGGCCCGGAATTATTGTATTACCGGGGCCCGAGCCCTTTCTCGGCGCCTCTGATTATACTTTTAGATGCCCTGGGTGCTGCAGTGTTGCAAGGCTTCTTAATGCAAACTTGAAAGGAGTAAATTCACATGAACTAAAATTTGTTTAACATTTGATAGCAAATCTAAAACGACATAACAAATAGTTATAATATAAAAAAGACAAATATAAAAATAAATAAATTTGAGAATAAAAAACCATAAGGGTTTGAAATAAAACACTTAAAAGTACAGATTCGGGAGGGGGCAAGTCATCCCTTGCCCCTTACTGCCGGCGTCCATGCCTGGGGTTATTACTTATTAAAAGGTGATCAGTCGGAAGAAATCTTGTTACATTATGTTCTATTTATTTATGTTCTATAATATATATTTACATAATAAACTGGTTTTATTACAGATTTGCTCATAAAACGTATCATATTACACTTTTTACTTTTGTTTTTGTTGCAGTGACAATATTAAAATTTAAATAATTTATATGACCACTATTGATATTTTATTGATACTTAATTTAATAATTCATAATTAAATATACAACTGTTTCCAGCATAATCCCACTAATTGTTTTTTATGATCACTATACAAATTTAAAAATAGTAAACAATATATTTAAACAATAAAAAAATTTAAATAAATTAATAATAGAATGTAATAATGTAACTTACTGTTCACTAGGTCACGATTTAAACATGCTGCACCTAGTTTATAAATTGTATTTTAATTACTTGGGGGGTATTTTGGTAGCTTTAATTAGTGTTGTATTGGTGTAACTGGGCGTTAAGTAGTAATCTATAGTGTATGTGGATTTCGCAAATTATATCCAGGACCCCAAAATCGTGAGGTGCTTGAGGGGCCATTTAGATATATCTAAATTACTTGAAATTGTGAGTAGTATATTTAGCACATCATAGAGACCGAGTTGTTATTTTTTATTACGTCTGATTTAAGATTATATTTTTTTAGTTGAATTTATATGATAAGATTGCCGGGAAAAAATGTTTGTAGAAAACAGAAAGTATCTCATTGTTAGTAGACGCAGTCATGATAAAACGACCAAGTTACAAATTAATGGAGACAGCTTTGAGAGAATTTTTACTAAAGATATGACATACACTACTGTTGCCGAATAGCCGAATATCAAATAATCGCCTTTAAAATAAAGGTATAAATAGTGTCAATTTATTTATTGCATCTTTAGCTTTTAGTTTCAAATATTTAAGCACCATGATAAATCAGAAGAATCTGATACAGCAAGAAATAATAAATAGAATTCAAGTTGGTAAAGCATCTTATTTTGCATTTAGTACTCTCTTACTCTCTTCAAAACGAAAGTCCTGTCTAGAAACACGATCAGACTATACCTTTCATTATTTTCTATAGAACATACAGAAGCTAAAATGACGTAAAAAGTAAGCTATCCAAGGTCCGATGGATTAAACGGCCAATAACGTCATTGACATGGTATATTGGTAAATGTTGCTATTACAGTGTTAAATAACAGATATAAAAAATAGTCTTTTTACACAAACTCCTTTAAGCTTACTTCGAGCCTTTCGGCTTCTGCTATCCTAGTTTTTTACTAACTGAACCTAACCTGCCATTATTGTTGTTAACACTGCCCGCCATTCGGTCATTGTCCGGAAAATGTTACAATGGCCGCCAAAAATGGTAATTGACGTCAATGGCCGTACAATGTCGAGATTGGCCATTCATTTCGGGAAATGATAGTTCTGGCCGGTCAATGTCGTCTTTGTCCGATATCAGTCATAAGCCGTAACATATATATTTCTACAATACCAGGTTTAACTGCCTGATGACACGTTTTCCTTGTCCTATTTTATTATTTTTGACATCCTCACTCTTCCGTCTGTTTGATAGGGTGACGCCTAGATATTTGAAAGACTGACAGTTTCTGATGATGCAGTTGTCAGACAGTGTCTGACAACAAGATACTCAATATTCTGCGAGTTTATTTCTAAACCCCATTTTTTATATTCCTCTCTTAACTTCCTTACTATATAACTGGAGTCATCTACGTCTTCGGCTATGAAGACCTGATCGTCTACGAATAATAGAGTATAAAGTGGGTTACCTCTAATATCTATACCTATTGCTGCATTTGCGTCTCCAGGCCAGTGTTGCCAGACATCGGAAGATAAAATACCGTATGAGAAATTACCATATTTGATTTAAAATTACCGTACAAAAAAAGGTGGCCAGATTTGGCAGTGAAAAGCAAATAAAAAGAAAGTACCTACATACTAAAGTTCTGGAAAATAAGGCAGTAAATAAACAATAAAATATCAGATTATTTAATCTCATTTTACGCACTCACACGTAAATCATAGACATAAGCTATGACAAAATCGCTATCATCGTTTTCATCACAAACAAAATAAATTATTTTACTTAACTCTAAATTAAGACAATTAACATTAAAAAATAAACAAAACAAATAATATCCCAAACAAAATAAATTATTACAATTTGAAAAATCAGTCGAAATCTTACTTTACGCGTGTAAACGTAAAACAGATATTATTTACGACAGCCTATATGTTAATCTATATATATAAAAGCAAGTGTCCTGACTGACTGCCTCATCACCGCCCAGCCCGAACCCTTGGGCCTAGAAACTTGAAATTTGGAGAGTATATTCCCTCCATGACGTAAGCACCCACTAAGAAGGGATTTTTTGAAATTCAACCCCTAAGGGGCGACAAGGGGTGAAATGTGATTTCACGGATTCTTTAATATCTCTTCGGGTCGATGGGATATCGACTTAGTTTTTGCTTACAAAGATTACACATACATATGCCGAAAAACTTATTTCAGGATTTTGTCCTAATCAACCCCTAAAGGGGTGAATCTACAATCGGTGTGAATTTTACATCCCGTCGTATTTCCTGTGTTTGTTGAGTTATAAGGTTTCTTTTTGGCACATAGGTGTCTTTTTATAATATCTCGAAATGGTTTTGACAGTTTTTTAAAATTTCACCCCTAAAGGGTGAAAAGGGGTAATATGTGATTTCAAGGATTCTTTAATATCTCTTAGGACCAATAAGATATCCACTTGCTTTTTTCTTACAAAAAATACCCATACAAAACCGAAAAACTAATTCCAGCATTTTGTCCTTATCAACCCCTAAAGGGGTGAATCTACAATTGGGGCGAATTATACATCCCGCCGTATTTCCTGTGATTTTTGAGATGTGACATTACGTTTTGGCACATAGGTGTATTTTTAAAATATTTCGAAATGGTTTTGACAGTTTTTTAAAATTTCAGCCCCAAAGGGTGAAAAGGGGTGACATGTGATTTCAAGGATTCCTTAATATTTCTTAGGACCAATAAGATATCAACTTAGTTTTTGCTTACAAAGATTACCCATACAAATGCCGAAAAACTTATTTCAGGATTTTGTCCTAATCAACCCCTAAAGGGGTGAATCTACAATCGGGGTGAATTTTACATCCCGTCGTATTTCCTGTGTTTGTTGACTTATAAGGTTTCTTTTTGGCACATAGGTGTCTTTTTATAATATCTCGAAATGGTTTTGACAGTTTTTTAAAATTTCACCCCTAAAGGTTGAAAAGGGGTGATATGTGATTTCAAGGATTCTTTAATATCTCTTAGGACCAATAAGATATCGACTTGCTTTTTGCTTACAAAAATTACCCATACAAATACCGAAAAACTAATTTCAGGATTTTGTTCTTATCAACCCCTAAAGGGGTGAATCTACAATTGGGGTGAATTATACATCCCCTCGTATTTCCTGTGATTGTTGAGATGTAACATTACTTTTTGGCACATAGGTGTATTTTTAAAATATTTCGAAATGGTTTTGACAGGTTTTTTTAAATTTCAGCCCCAGAGGGTGAAAAAGAGTAACATGTGATTTCAAGGATTCCTTAATATTTCTTAGGACCAATAAGATATCGACTTGGTTTTTTCTTACAATAATTACTCAGACAAATGCCAAAAAACTTATTTCAGGATTTTGTCCTAATCAACCTCTAAAGGCGTAAATCTACAAACGGGGTGAATTATACATCCCGTCGTACTTCATATGTTTGTTGAGCTATAAAATTTATTTTTTGCACGTAGGTGTCTTTTTAAAATATCTCGAAATGGTATTAACAATTTTTTAAAATTACATCCTTGAAGGGCGAAAAGGGGTGAAATGTTAATTCAATGATTTCTTAATATCTCTTAGGACCAATAAGATACCGACTTGGTTTTTGCTTACAAAGATTACTCATACAAATGCCGAAAAACTTATTTCAGGATTTTGCCTAATCAACCCCTAAAGGTGTGAATCTACAAACGGGGTGAATTATACATCCCGTCGTATTTTCTGTGTTTGTTGTGTTATACAATTTCTTTTTTGCACAAAAGTGTCTTTTTAAAATATCTCGAAATAGTATTGATAGTTTTTTAAAATTACGTCCCTAAAGGGTGAAAAGGGGTGAAATGTGAATTCAAGGATTCCTTAATATCTCTTAGGTCCAATTTTTGCTTACAAAGATTACTCATACAAATGCCGTAAAACTTATTTCAGATTTAGTATTTTTAAAATATTTCGAAATGGTTTTTTCGAAATGACAGTTTTTTAAAATTTCAGCCCCAAAGGGTGAAAAGGGGTGACATGTGATTTCAAGGATTCCTTAATATTTGTTAGGACCAATAAGATATCGACTTGGTTTTTTCTTACAATAATTACTCATACAAATGCCGAAAAACTTATTTCAGGATTTTGTCCTAATCAACCCGTAAAGGGGTGTATATACATTCGGGGTGAATTAAACATGCTGTCGTATTTCCTGAGTTTGTTGAGTTAGAAAATTTCTTTTTGGCACATAAGTGTCTTTTTAAAATATCTCCAAATAATATTGACAGTGTTTTAAAATTGCATCCCTTAAGGGTGCAAAGGAGTGAAATGTCAATTCAAGGATTTCTTAATAACTCTTCGGACCAATAAAATATCGACTTGGTTTTTTCTTACAAAGATTACTCATACAAATGCCGAAAAACCTATTTCAGGATTTTGTCCTAATCAACTCCTAAAGGGGTGAATCTACAATCGGGGTGAATTTTACATCCCGTCGTATTTCCTGTGTTTGTTGAGTTATAAGGTTTCTTTTTGGCACATAAGTGTCTTTTTAAAATACCTCGAAATAATTTTGACAGTTTTTTAAAATTTCACCTTTTCGATAGAACGTTTTTTGGACATAGATACATGAAATTCGCAAAGTATATTCTTTCCATGACTTAAGCACCTACTAATAAGAGATTTTTCGAAGTTGACCTCGAAGGGTCTAAAAAGGGGGTCAAATATGATTTCAGGGATTCCTCAATATCTCTTAGGACCAATCAGATATCGACTTGGTTTTTACTTACAATGGTTATCTAACAAATGTTTAAATAACATAGGAATTCAGAATTTTGTCTTAATTAACCTCTAAATTGAACCCTTCGTATTTCCAGTTTCTTAGTTCCAATCTTTGTTGAGTTATAACACTCATTTTTGATAGAACATCTCTTGGACATAGAGACATGAAATTCGGTAATTATATTCCGTCCATGATGTAAGCACCCACTAAGAAGGGGTTTTATGAAATTCCAGCCCTAAGGGGTGAAAAGGGATGCAATTTGATTTCAGGGATTCCTCAATATCTCTTAGGACTAATGAGATATAGACTTGATTTTTGCTTAAAAAGGTTACCCATACATTTTTTTTATTCAGGATTTTTCCCTAATCAACCCCTAAACGGGTGAATCTACATTCGGGTTGAATTATAGAAACCTTTGCATTTCCTGAGTTATAACATTTCATTTTGGTGCATAGGTTTCTATTCAAAATATTTAGAAAGCGTTTTTACAGTTTTTTTAATTTCATTCCTAACGGGGTAAATTGGTATTATTATTCGATAGAACGTCCCTTGACATACAGACATTCGGGAAATATATTCCTTCCATGACGTAAGCACCCACTAATATGGAATTTTTTAAAATCCGGTCCCTAAGGGGGTGAAATTGGCTGAAATGTGATTTCACGGATTCCTCAATATCTCTTAGGTCCATTGAGATATCGACTTGGTTTTTACTTACAAAGGTTACCCATAAAAATATAAAGTTATGTCAAAATTATACCCTAATCAACCCCTAGAGAAGAATTATAAAACTCTTCGCATTTTCTTCGTTTGTTGAGTTATAATATTCCTTTTAACATATATATGTATTTCTAAAATGATTAAAAAGTTTTACAGTTTTTTTTTACTCAGTAGTTCGAGCCCTATATAGTGTAAAAGGGTATAATGTTTTTTCATGGTTTCCTCAATATCTCTTAGGACAGATGAGATATCGACTAGGTTTTTGCTTACACATGCTTTTTAGGTTACCCATACACATGTTTAAAAACAAACTGAAGATTTTACACTAATGCGTCCGTCAGTATACCGTAGCGAAGCACGGGTACTCAGCTAGTCAATGATAAAATCGTCATCGTCGTTTTCATCAAACACTTCTGTGTTCTTTAACTTTAACTTAATCTCGAATCTTGTCTCTTAACACAAATATATGATAGAACGCTTTATAGCGTGTATGATAATATCAATTAAAACACACAAATCCAAGCACATATAAGCATTTATTACTACGTCTATTTACAATCTGTCACACATATATGTCATTATGTTAAGCGTGTTCTACATTATACTTTATTCATCAATTTTCTAAACTTTTTTCTTTGAACTAGAAGTTGTCAAAGTTTTAATACAATTTATTTTTCAATTTTTTGGTAGAGAATGAAATTCTTACACGTGTTTCAGTTCATTTAAAGTACCAACATAAAAATATAATTCATATCTTTTCAAATGTTTATAACCTAGCTATTAGATTTGTAAAATTACTGATTTACGTACAAAACACAATTTATATATTCCCTTATTCAAACCAATGATCAGTGATGGGCGCGTAAGTTACATGATGTAAGTTACCTCATTGTTGACGCGTAAACAATTGATGTAAAGTAAACACAAAAATCTTGTAAACAATGTAAACAACGTAAACAATGTAAACAATGATTTAGACATGCGCACTTGTTTTGAATTACAGAACTATTTTCAATACATTTTTATAAATAATAAAATTTTAATGAAACGATTTTAAATGAAAATGTAAGTATATAAAATTAAGCCAAAGACAAGCCAATAACAAAATACATTAAATTTCGCCTTTAAGAAAATCAGCATGTATTTTTTAATAACGAAAAGATTCATTGCAAATTTTGCATAACGCCCTATATTTTCTTTCATTTTCTTTAATTAAAACAAAACCTAGTTCTTCAGAACTATTCCTTCGATTTCTTCCCACCATTTTTTTAATAAATTTATTGTTTTGAACTGAATATACTTGTTCATTAACTCTCTATTATTTGTATTAAATAACTAAAACTAACCTCATTATTTGACAGTTTACAAAGTTTACATTGTTTACATTGTTGACAAGTTTACCAATTGTTTACATAAGTTTACACGTAAACGTAAACAATTAAAGTTTACGTGTAAACGCCCATCACTGCCAATGATCAACAAAACACTATTAAACACGTGGTAATACAAAATATTTACAAGCGTAATTTTAATGTTGGTACTATTGTTAAAACTGTCTACTGCGTATGCACCGAGTTCCAAGTTGGATGTGTTTTCAAGAAAAGTTGGATCAAATCTAGTTTTGAATAAAGTTGACCTTGACTACATACAGTGTTCTACACTGTACAATTTCACTGATTTATTTCTAGTACAAGTTCTAGTCAAAGAAATAAGTATAAAAATTTGATGAGAATTGTATAATGTAGAACACGCTCTACACTGTACAATTTCACTGATTTATTTCTAGTACAAGTTCTAGTCAAAAAAATAAGTATGAAAATTTGATGAGAATTGTATAATGTAGAACACGCTTTATGGTTGCTAACGTAACATATTACAAGAGACGACCAACAACTAGTCATGATCTTAACATATATAATCAATTTTCCATCTACAAAAATCGCATGGTCTGTTCTATATTCAAGTAGAGGACTTTAGAAGGTGTTTTTCCTGCACAAGACAAATAATATTATTGACAACTTTTATCAAGAAATTATTTTTCAAGCGAGGTGTTGTTAGCACGAACTGAATTATAACTAAACTATTCATTATAAATCGTTTTCTAAAACTGCCAATGATTCCGTTAAAAACTACAAAGAACCCTTTATTTTAATAATGACAAAAGAACACCGCCCTCAAAATATTTAGAAATATCCCACCTCTTAAACGTTTAAAAGATAAATGCGGAAATAAAGAGTGAGGAATCTCCCCAGATTTACAGTTAACCGCATTATCTGCGAAGAGGCCGTAGCAGAGGCAGAGGCTACCCCGATTTGCCGAAAGATTACAACTAATTACATGACACATCAGATAAAATAGTCGGTAATCGGAACTTACAGGCGGGCTGCGGGCAGGTGCAAATCGTGAAACCATTGTCTTCATGGGTAGACGTAAAGAATTTTGCAAGAAGGGGCTACGATCTTATATAATTTTAGGTTTTATTTGCCTGATTTCATAAATATTTTACTGCTTAGTTTAAAAACTGAACTTAAGTATATATAATATAATTATACGCATTAATTATTGAGAGGCGCAAATCTTTGCATACAGCTTTTCCACGGGCCATTTTGCTTGAAGACTGATTAATAACTAATATTCAAATATATTATATACATTTGTTCCATATCGCTTAAATTTGAATACGTATAAAATAGTTAAAGGTCCAGTGCAGAGCCGACGCTAGTTCTTTTGGCGCCCAGGGCAAGACCAGCCAAACTGCGCCCTTTTATTAGAATATGCAGTGGCGTATCCAAGAAGGGAGTTGGGTGCTCGCAACATTACTCCAAACATATTCTATTGATTTAGAGGATTGCAATTTAAATATTTTAACTTTCGAATTCGAGTAATGGCAATTTGACTTACAAATCTCTTGACATACGAACTTTTCGAGATACGAACATTTTCATATCCCATCCTCTAGATACGAGGTGTGATGTTTTTCTTTTCAAACGAATTAAAGCCTGTTTTACATTTGTTTTTACTTCTTTCCCTGAACAAGAAAATTGATTTATTTTACATTTTAATGGAAGATGATTATCATACCAATGATGTAAAACGAAAGGTTTCATAAATAAAAATAAATATGTAATGGTATACAATCTCTTTCTCACCTTTATTTTTTGTTTTTTTTTTTTTTTGGATCTGCGAACGGATTAATTCATTCCCGTAAGATATCATGGAAAATTGGGTATCGAGATAAATACCGTATATTCCGGCGTATAACGCGCACTTTTAACATTGAAAGTTTTGTCAAATTTGTTGGGTGCGCGTTATACGCCGAGTATAAAACTTACCCGTTCGAAGATTAGAATGGTAATAGTGTAAATAGGGTATAAATAGGATTCCTGTTATATAATGAATACATAATATAAATACTAATCAACTGAACTATCTAAATTTATACATATTTATTTATATTATTTATATATATAACAAAAAAATTACCTTAATTATTAATTTAAATAATTTTTATTATGACAAACCGATTAACAGATATTATACCTTACCGGCTTATACATACGGTTGTTATGAAGGAATATTGGCATAAAAGTGTTTCCAGGAAAGCAGACTATAAGGGTGCGCGGTATACGAGGAATACATGCAAAAATTAAAATAAATCTATTCAGATTTGAGGTGCGCGTTATACGCCGGAATATACGGTACTTCTCAATATACAAACCGCGGTCAGGAACGAATTAAGTTCATAAGTCGAGGTACCACTGTATATCTAAATATGACACCAAAATCAGTTATAGAATCTTTGCAGATTTGTGAGAAAGTTAATTAAATATAGTTCTATAAAGCTGTTAAAAATATTAGCAACTTTACCGATAACATGTACTGTTCATTCACGATCATTTTCTACGTTAAATTATTTAAAAAACTATCTTTGAAACTCAATCTTCAAACATGTCAGAAGATCGACTGAATGGATTATGCATTGTTTTAATGAGACAGACATATAAACACACATTAGCTATCTCAGTTAACAGCCTAAAAAATACTGTAACACATATTTCAACAAATTTCGGAAATCATGAAACGAAAAAGAATTGCTGTAGTTGCGGTTATAATACTGTTATTAAAATTTAGTAAGAAATCATGATCTCGCTGATGACGGGTTCGTAAAAAATCACAAATGCTTTTATTCCATTGGTTGGTTTGAAAAAACATAGATGTCACAACATTCGTGACGCATTAATTTTCAGAGCTATAAAAGCTTTTGCCACTGGCTTCAAGTCAGTGATGTTATTGTAGAGTCTTTTGTATTAATTTACAAAACTCCATGTATTTATCTCTGACAGTATTGAGCGACGACAGGTATTCTTGGATCGTCCTCTTCTCCTACTGCCCTGTAGGTTGTATGCTAATGCATAGTGACATACCTCGGTAGGAGTATGCTCCAACCAGCCACACTTTTTTTTTTTGAAATTTATGTGTTTAGTCATTTGGTCAGTTCTTTCCCCCATTTCTGCGTTTGTTATTCTACGTGCCCAATAACTGCGAAGGATTCTTTGAAGACATCGACATACAAAATCTCGCACTTTTCTCTTGATACCTACTGTAAGGAGCCAAGTCTCACAGCCGTTTAGAATTACTAACGTTACGTATGTCCTGAAGATGTTAGTTTTCATGAGGGTACTATAGATCGTAGAATTCCATATATGCCTAAGTAGGATGAAGACAACTCTCGCTTTGCGAATTCTGCTTTCTACATATACTTCAGAGTCACCCTCAACAACCACAATACTCCCCAAGTACTGGTAATTATTTTCATTCTTGAATTGATGGTTACCGGGCAAGAGAGGTCTGTTGGTTTCTGTATTTATGCTTATATCTTTCGTATTGGAGTTATTCATTTTGAATCCAACTTAAACACTTTTTTTGATCCAACTTTTAAGACAGCCCGCACTTATCTTCTGCAAAATCCAGTGTGACTGTTATAGAGAAGGGTCGTTCATGAACAAAAACGGCTCACTGAGCCGACTCAGTACACTGACCGAAGTCACACGGTTCACCAAATTGAAATGAACCGGCTCACGGCTCACTGTATAGTTTCAAGTTTCAAGGATACAATTGGTCGGGCGATTGTGAGCAGTGACCGGAGTGATCCGGATCTGGATCGATGTCATGTTAATTCGCGAGAACTCGGCTTGTAATGTATTATCATAAAGTGTATTATTTATTGTCATCAATTTGTAGGGCAGTTTATTTGAAACTAATAGGCTAAATAAATATATAGGTATTTTCTTGGGTTTCGGTCGATAATTAAAAGCAAATTTAGTCAAACATTTAAAAAGATTTCTTTACTTGCTAACTAGTTTCGGTTCTATCTGAACCATTCTCAAAGCTTGCAAAGTTATTATAAAAATCAGAGTTAATAGGCTAAAGCTGCATTCAGAGCTCTGTAAATCAACACGTTGTACGCTATGGATAATTTTTAAACGAGGTCATTTGGTATGATCGGACATGCTCGTGCTTTGTCGTTGCTATACTACTGTTGAGCGATATAGTACGAGCTTGTCCGATCATACCAATTGCACTCGTTTAAAAACTATCCATAACGCACAGCGTGTTAATTTACTGAGCTCTGAATGCAGCTTTAGTCTGTATTTTCTTACAACCATACTATATAAAAATATTAAAAATATTGCCCAAATCCCAGATGTCCGATTTATAAGGGCAATAAACATCGCCATAAACTTAACACATCTGGTTTAAAATACAGTTGCTACATAAAGTGAATTGTTTGTTTCAAAAATGTTAGATAAGAACCGGGGCTAAGCGACGTTCTACCTATGAGCGAACGACTGACAACTGACCGGGTCTAAGTAAGAGCCGGCTCTAAGTGACGTTCTACCTACGAGCGAACGACCGACAACTGACCAGGTCTAAGCAAGAGCCGGCTCTAAGCGACGTTCTACCTACGAGCGACCGACCGACAACTGACCGGGTCTATGCAAGAGTCGGCTCTAAGCGACGTTCTACCTACGACTGAACGACTAACCGACCTGTGTCTCGGGATCATGTTTACAGTTCATATATTGCAAGAACCGGCTCTAAGCGACGTTCTATCTACGAGTGACCGACCGACAACTGACCGGGTCTAAGCAAGAGCCGGCTCTAAGCGATGTTCTACCTACGACCGAACGACTGACCGACCTGTGTCTCGGGATCATGTTTACAGTTCATATATTGCAAGAACCGGCTCTAAGCGACGTTCTACCTACGAACTAACGACCGACCTGTGTCTTGGAAACATATTTACTTAACCGGATCACTGAGCCGGATCAATGAACCGGCTCAACAAACTGAACGACCTCCACTGATCCGGTTCGGCAAACTGAGCCGAAATTCCCATCTCTAGACTGTTAGTATTAGCGGATTTCAAATGATTCCTCTGGTTTTGTTGGCTGTTGCGTCTAAAACTATCAATAAAAGAAGCGGAGACATCACATAACCTTGTCTAATTCTTGTAATGGTTGGAAAGGATTCTGAGAAGCTACCATTGTGTAGAACTCTAAATGAGAAGTCATTGTTGCTGTTCCTAATAAGGGATGTTATTTTACAGGCACTCCAATATTTTGCATTTCAGCCCAAATGCATTCTCTATCGACCGGGTCAAAAGCTTTATCATAGTCAACGAAAATAGTTATCTGATAGCTATTATTAAGTTATTGAGCGGTAACACTTTTATATCCATTTTTTTCTATGGTTAAAATTATCCTATTAGATAGATAAAAATTCGGTACAAATATTGATGTATATATTAGTAGTAATTTTATTTCAGATTGTTAGTTTTGTATAAGAAACTTGTCGTCTCTTGGGATTGTACGTAGCGCTAAATCTGTAAATTTTAATTTAAAAACTGTTTGAAGCCAACGTATTGTTCTAAAACTAGCTACATATAAATTAATTTATTTATTTTTTACTAAACTAGTCATCAAAGTCTTCTTATACTTATTTTTATTTGATGATTATTACTAGTTCCACGAATCAAGATTTTAAAATTAAATAAATATTTTAAGGACAGCAGAAATGAGTTTTTCTTAATTTCCAAAATTTTTATATTTTCGATGCCGTTAGTTGTAGAACACAACGACTCTGTATAGGACTACCTAGTAAATCAGATAATAGGGCAATCACCACTGGCCCGAATCAGCAACGAACGCCAATGGCGATCTACCTGCGAATTTAATATAAATAACCGTTAACTAAGTGTTAATAGTTTAACACGTGCGGAACCATCAAATCACGAAAAGATTTCAGTGAAAACTATACAAAAATAATAGGATCTCTTATCAAAGTGCTTATATCTGATGGCGAAACAAATAACTTTACTTTTTTGCAGATAAAATCTCCGGTTAAAGTTTAACTAAGTTTTTAAATTTACGCTAATTATAAATTTTATATGTAATTTTAGATAAGGGAGATGGAGATTTTAACACCGATAATCTGGTGATGATGGTAAATGATTAATTTTGGGAGTATTTATTAATTTTTGGAATGCATATTTGGGGTTAAATGCTTCCTAGAAAGTGTTAAGTAGGTAATAGGTCATTTTCAATCATTTTAGATTTATTAGCTTATTTACATATTAATTTATTTTGTTTATTTGCTCCCAGTATTGGATTAAGGAGAATGTATTGGGTTGAAGCAAAATTAACGACGATATTTTGGAGTTTTTATTTTATGTTGAAAAATGGCGCTTGCTTTATATAAAAATTATAAAAATATTCTTCTGTTTTTAGGTGAAAAAAATGCTTGTCGAAAATCATATCATTTTCGTTCTACCACTTCGAGAAAGGATGGAACGCGGCACAGTCATTTCGCCATTTCGACGGGTAAAGGAACAATCAATCAAAAACTAGGTGACACAAGTCTTAAGGATAATGAAGGAAGAAGACGGCCATCGTATTTCGACGATCAGGCACTTATGTCAGCCTTGGAAGAGGACGATAGCATGACAACCCGGCTATAATTTCAATATCGATCAATCAACGATCGTCCGTCGCCTAAAAAAGCTTGGAAAGTTGTTGAAATATATCTATCAAGGCAAGAAAATTTGATTTGTAAGCTCATTTGTATTTTAATTATATCCAATTATTAATAAAATTGATTTTGGTTATCAACAAAATTTTATTTTATTTTATTTTAACAGTCTCTTGCGTATTAATTCGAATTTCGCGCCTAGTCTTTATCGTTATTTGACCAGAACCTAACAGTCCTGTAGTGTAGAGAAGCGTTTCTCAACGTGGAGGCCGTGAAAACTTCGTCGGGGGGCCGCGAAGTCATACAAGATTAAAGCATGATTTTATTTTTTTATCATGCTCCGAGCTTCAGATAACTCAAGATTATGGATACGAAAGTATTTAATTTAAATACCTTATTTTCAAGTAATTATAGAGAATACAATTTTTCGTAAACCGTAAAAGATCTTAAAAAATGTTTAAGTAAAAGTTCCTCCTTTTTATAAACTCTATCCAAACATACCAACATAACATACGTCCCCAATTAAAAACTAAAAAGTTGTCCATGATATTTTTCACATCCAGTTTATTCGGTGAAAATTTTAATAGTCTCATTTAATTCTTTGGATATACTTTGGTCATCAAAAATTTTCCCCAGCTTGTTAACACGTCGCCTTTTCTAGAAAAATCGTGTCCCTTTATCTTGATACACACAGTATATATCGTCCCCTTAAAACTACAACAAGGTAACTCGAATTTTGGGAATTTTGAGCCATTTGCACCTACCTATCCAATTATTTATTATCTTTGTAATGCTAAATCTAATAGACCGGGAGCTCATGACATTTTTGGTCTCCGATTTCATACAGCATGCCTTTTGGAGGAGAGAGTATTTACCCTGTGACAACAAAAAAGGGATGGTACTAAACCCCTGCACGCTTTCCGGTCATAGGGAAAATTGCATTTCCACTTGCACAAAATTTTTGTGTTTTTCTCTGATTTAATATTGCTTGCCCTTTTGTCAAAAGAAAGTTATAACAAATTTAAAGTCTTTTAATTATAGGCATGCTGTATGAAAACGCGGAAAATCATATTTTTTTATTACAAGATCACATGACCGTTTGAGCCCTTTGGGACCCTCCGAATCGCATGCATATATTTAAAAGACTTTAAATTTGTTATAACTTTCTTTTGACAAAAGGGCAAGCAATATTAAATCAGAGAAAAGCACAAAAATTTTGTGTTTAAGTGGAAATGCAATTTTCCCTATGACCGGAAAGCGTGCAGGGGTTTAGTACCATCCCTTTTTTGTTGTCACAGGGTAAATATTCTCTCCTCCAAAAGGCATGCTGTATGAAATCGGAGACCAAAAACTGTCATGAGCTCCCGGTCTATAAACAAGTGCTGCTATAAGTACAAAACCCAGTAAAACAAATAAATAAGTCCATTGCTGTTTATTGCTCTTCAAACCTTAAAATTGAGAAACTACTAATTTCAAGTTACCTGGTTGTAGTATTAAGAGAACGATATATAGGGGGGCTGCATATAATATGTACAGTTAAGGGCGTAAAAAAACAGGACACCTTTTTAATCTAGTGTGCATATTTTTTCTAAATTTTTTTTGTTTAAATCGGGTTTTCTAATTATGACATCTCTCAAACATTAACTTGTCAATATATTGTCAACACTGCAAAACAGGTATGCCCTCCATTAATAATTTTGTTAAGGCTAACATAATTGCTAAAGCGGAAGATGGATGGTCGATGCGGCGAATTGCATTTTTTTATAAATAAAATTGACTCACGTTTTGGGTATAGACGCCTACTATTCAAATTCCAATAGATAGATTCACACTAGACAAAAAACGGTGTCCTATTTTTTTATGTTCTTAACTGTATATAATTTCGGGGGGGTCCCATAGCCGAAAAGGTTGATAAACACTGGTGTAGAGCGTTAGTTCGGCAGCAGATCGGCCTGGCCTGTTCACCCCGACGTTTACTTAAGAAACCAAATTTGTATTTAAATTTAAAAATATTATTTTTAATATGTGGCAGAGGGGGGGGGGGGCGCCTTTCACATATTTGTTGCGCCGGCTATGACTGAATGCAAGCCTTATAGCTTCAATTCCTCATTTTCTGTAATAACATTAATAATCAGGGCCGGCGCTAGGCATGTTCAGTGGCACATGGCCTCGCGTATGGTTCGAACTTTCTGTACCGCGCGTACTCGCGTACACCAAACTCCCATCTAAATTGTATATGTAGTTTTCGAGCACGCTGAAATTAGAAAGAAGAAAACGGGTGGGGTTCTTTTCATCAGCTTTGAAGCGCTGTGATTCCCCGAATACGAGAAAAAATCACACAGCCGAAAGTTGTTATTGGTAGATGCCACAAAAAAAAATAGTGTAACATTCACTAAATGTATCCCTCATAAAATATATACATTTGAAACATTATAGGAGTATCTAATATGTAAACATAGCGTGGTAGCGGACAGCACCAGGTAAGGAAAATTATCTTTTGACTGATATATCTCGTTCATTTCGTCATTTTGCGTGGTCCATCATTATTGAACCAGCCCTTATTGACCACCGCGTCAATATAAATTGTTCTTGTCAATCTCGCACATGGCCTCGCGCCTGTCCTGGCACATGGCCTCGCAAATCCTAGCGCCGACCCTGTTAATAATATTTAGATTCATCTGTTATTGCAGTATCTGCCAAACTATACATTTTAAGATATTTGGTTTTATCTAGGTTAATTTCCAGACCTATTTCACGAGTTTAAAACCCCAGAAGTATATAAATAACTTCCTGTTATCACGAAATTGTAATTAAATATCTTTACTTAACAACGCAGTTTTAATTTCTCTCGACTACATATAACCTTAATATAGTTTCCAACAATAAAACCTGTCAAAATAAATCTAATAATTTTTCTCTAGAACTGTATGATTTCGTAACAAAACCATAAGCAGCCCGATGATCAGTAAATAATGTTAATAACAGTGCCACTTTACAGAATGACTCAGGTGTAGCGAGGTCCGAGGTATATGGAGCACAAACCGCCTCTAGGCACAATTCATTGTTCTCAAATATAAAACTATACGCGGCAGTTGTAAGAGCTACAGCGGGTGTTACCAAACTTGCTTTAAAAAATATATCTATCAGATATTGATAAAAAATAATAGTTAATAGCTTACTGAAGTTAATGTACAATTATAACAATGTTGCTCAATGTTTAACAGTAGGTTAAAGTGGGATTGAGTTGTTGAAGTTTTTACGAGGACGCTTGTTTAATGGAAATGACTCATCCATTTTATTTTTTGGTGATAAAAAATTCTTATATACAAGGGTCACGCTAGAATAGATTTGTAGAATGATATTAAATTAATGTAATCTAGTAGTTGCACTTCAAAAAATAGCAATCAGAAAACATTATATACGGCATTACTGGTGCATTATGGTGCTGGTGGTTAACGAAGTTGCATAAAATACAAGATCGTAAGAATATTAATTATTATAAGACAAAATTCAAACTTTAAATTACTCTTTAAGGTGAATTCTTTACAGTAGAACTAAGAATGGCCATTCGCTATCTTTGTGATACAAATAACTCTTTAGAGTTACCAGACGCAAGTTCAAGAAATTGTATAGAAAGGAAGTAAATGGAGTATTGAAGAACAGTTTTGGTTTTTGTTGAGCCACAGTACTTAAAATTATAATCTTCTGAGAGCTATAAAAATTACTTATGGGTCATTCCATATCAAGTGGTCTGGTGGTCCCTGCTCCACCATCACGGATTTCGATGCAATTTTGTATGGACATTCACACATATCCCCAACGAACATTGGTAAAGTTTTACGTTCATCCATGCAATACTTGCTGAGATTTAGTAATTTCTTTGACCCCATACCGCAGTCTTCTATGGTATCACTCCGAGATTTCGGCAACTTTGAGACACAGTATCTCTGGCAATATTTTGTTGAGAGAAACAAAGCTTTGCCAACTTATACAACTTTTTGCGCTCTATTTAACAAAATAATAAACAAATCTTCATGAGCGATTTCCGTGAAGAAAATTTGGATCAAACTTGGCCTAAAAATTCGAAAACTCGAAAAAAATTTAAAGTTTGGCTATTTATTCCTCTGAAAGTAAAGGTACGATAAACGCGAAATTTTGCACATAATAACTTATCAATACAAGGTTAACGAATATAAAATTTCACACTCCTAATATTTTTCATTAGGTACCCACACAAGGCATTGGAACCTTAACGAAGAAACCAAACTAGAGGCTTGGGATCCTCAACCAAGAAACCTACCCGTGGCTGGTATTGCACGGTTATCGGGCGTGAACCCTATGGCGATGGGGTTACTGGTTCAAGTTTCTGAACTGGTAGTGACAATGTCACTATGGATCAACGCAATTTAGGTACTTATAATGCCTGTATAAAACAAACAAGATGAAAAATAATGGAATGCATGCGATATTGCGATAGCAGCATGTGATAGAAACGTTCTCAACTTTGTCCCTATTTCTAAGGCCTTATATACCAGGGATGAAAAACCAATCCTACTTTTTTAGGGGGTTTAAAACATGCTCTTTCTAATGAAAATAATTTAAGACAGTTTCCAGAAGGCATATTTTTGTAAAAGTGGGCTAAATATACCCTGTTTTTAGCATTTTCACAAAAATCATCAATTTTACACTCAATTCCTGAGCTAATGAAAAATATTAGGAGTGTGAAATTTTATATTCGTTAACCTTGTATTGATAAGTTATTATGTGCAAAATTTCACGTTTATCGTACCTTTACTTTCAGAGGTATAAATAGCCAAACTTTAAATTTTTTTAGAGTTTTCGAATTTTTAGGCCAAGTTTGATCCAAATTTTCTTCACGGAAATCGCTCATGAAGATTTGTTTATTATTTTGTTTAATAGAGCACAAAAAGTTGTATAAGTTGGCAAAGTTTTGTTTCTCTCAACAAAATATTGCGAGAGATACTGTGTCTCAAAGTTGCCGAAATCTCGGAGTGATACCATAGAAGGCTGTGGTATGGGGTCAAAGAAATTACTAAATCTCAGCAAGTATTGCATGGATGAACGTAAAACTTTACCAATACTCGTTGGGGACATGTGTGAATGTCCATACAAAATTTCATCGAAATCCGTGATGGTCGAGCAGGGCACTTCTCTGAAATCAGACCACTTGACATGGAATGACCCTTATGCCTCTGCCGTGCTTTACAATATCGTAGTACATTTTAATGGTGTATCATTTGAAGAAATAATTTATGACAATGATAATAAAGATCACAACAATGTTATTCCACATAATTCAGGTTCCACACAATTGATTTATGTTTTGAATTTCTTATGTTTAAAAATGTTTTATTTCAGGCATCCAAATAAACGGTAACTGGTTACAAGAAGAGATACGAATACAAATTCAATATTTTATCTACAATTATATAGTTTTATCATTAAAAGATTGGTAAATTTAATTTAAAAACAGGAGTTTTGAGTGTGAATTATTTAACTTCAGAACCTACGTCAGCAAAGATGGTTGCCGTATATTCTAGTTATAAAGATGGGTTGTGTGAGGCACAATAGTCATCCTTTTTCTATTAACTCCCTTAGCACAAATATACCGTTTACACATGACCTTCCTAATCTAAACCCATGTTGGTCTTCTGAAATCTGAAGATTTGCCTCTATTCTCGCTTTCAGCACTCTTCCATATAACCTGGCCAGGTTATATGGGAGAGTGCTGAAAAAATCTATGGCCTTAGAATTGATGACGCTTAATCCGCGTAATTCTTACATTCCAGGCGATTACCTTTCTTGTATATTGAAGAAATATATGCCTTCTTCCAATCATCAGGAACTTCAAAGTTGTTTAAGCACTTGTTTAATATGTATGTTCATTCATAGGTCAGTTCTATTAGTTGACTAGAACCAGAATTAATAAGCTCGATAGATAAATTGCTGTACCTGGAACTTTGCTTTTCTTCGTGGATTTGAGAACTTTTAGTATTTCTTCAAAAGTGAAGTCGAGAACTGTGTCTTGGAAGCTCAGATAGTTATTATTTTGCGTGTGATTATCATCAAAAAATTCCTTCCTGCTTTCGGTTAATAACTGCTTGTAGTAGGTGCACCATGTATCTGTGTCAATCAGGTTAATACTACTCTTGTCCTGGTTTTGTGTTCTAAGAGTTTTTAATATACTCCAGGCTTTGTTGGCTCTAGTACTACCTGTGCATTGATTAATTTCTGTGCCAATATTCCGCCATAGCTCATTTTTGGCTTTGTTTACTGCTATTTGTGCATCTTTCCCACATTTGTAATATAAAAATCGGCCCTCTGTGTTTTTTATGGTAACCATTTCATATACGATTTTTTTTTAAGCTTGATCTTAAGCGCTATATCTTTAGTCCACCATCTTGGCAAGCTTGTCCTAGAGGAGGATTTTTCTATCTAGCTTAAGGTCTCTTTAACTGCTTGATGTATACAGGTCTTTATTTGGTCGTAAATTATTTGTGAGGAGCCTTCTTCTATTGAACTGAGCTTTTGTGTCAACCTTAGCTGGCATAGAAATTTTATGGATTCGTCGTTAAGGCTTATGAGATTGTATTTTATCTGATCAGGATTTGTAACTCCTTTGTCAATAATCTGAGCTGGAACTAGATGGTGCTTTGAAAGGGAAGTATATTTTTGACTCTACTAAGTGATGATCGGAACCAAATTCCTCTCCACTTTTCGCTCTGACATAGGAAATAAATAACGTTGTGTCCTGCTTTATTATGACATAATCTATAATAGATTTCAGCTGTCGTGTGGGTTGTGTCCAAGTATATTTGTGGATGTCTTTGTGTTGAAACCAGCCATTGGAAATACGCAAATTATTACGGTGGTATAATTCGATGAGCCTTTCGGCGTTGTTGTTAACAGTATGTTCGCCAAATTTTCCAATTGCAAATATTCTTATTTGTAGAGTAAAATACTTGATCCCTCCTAATTTAACCTGCTTCTTATCATTTAAACTAATGAAGTTATAAATGCTTAAACAATTTTCAAAAACACCCTGTAAACGATATAAACTGTTTTTACTTTTACTATACTATTTACTATTTCTAATTTGTCTTTTTTTGTTTACGATATATCCATCCACGTCGAAAGTCGACGACGGTGCTCCGTTAATAGCTAAGTAGCTACTATAAAGTCATCCGAGAGGGAGATCGTTCATAACTGTAGAGCCCGATAGGAGAAGTGAAAACTCTTCCGCATATTTAACAAAGCTACTGTGTTCAATATTCTTTAAGAGCATTGTTTTCTTCTCACTCTAATGATTTCTGCACGTTCGATCCTTTTCTTCTCAAAGATATTGATTGCTTCAGAGGTCAACTTTCTCCAAGCAGGACGATTTGTAGGTGTTTTCAGGGGGGGGGGTTCACTAAATTGCATATTCTACAAATATTTTTCATGGAATATATACTTGACAGAGGAGTCCGTGTATTCTCGGTGAAACATATTTAATATAAGATTAATAAATAAAACACTCGGTAAGTTTCACAAATATAAGTTTAATATTACTCTATACGTATTTCGGCAGTGACGCCATCTACAGGAGTTCAAATTACAAACTAAACTTATTTTTTAACAGATACATTCAGTGGGAACAAATATTAATGGTAGGGAATACAAGTGTAAACCATATTAGCAGATAAGGGAAAAAATGGTTTTTTTTTTATTTTTTAAATTAAATTTTATTGAAGGATTGATATCGTTAATATCGATCTTTCCGATATCAATCCTTAAATAAAATTTACTATGGAGATAGAAAATAATCGTTCCTTAAACTTCTTAGACCTTTCCATCTCACATTCTAATTCTAAATTCAACTTCAAAATCTATAGAAACCGACATATACTGACACCACCAGTCCTGCTTCCTCTTTACATCCTTATAATACTAAAATGGCTGCTTTCAATTGTTATGTAGACCGATTATTAAAAGTTCCACTTTCTGATGAAAACTACAATCCGGAATTACAAACTATTTACAAAATTGCTATTAATAACAGTTATAACAAGGCTGAAATAGACAAGATTAAGAAAAAAATTTTATGCCCCAAGTATACCAGATACAAAAATTTATAAAAAAAATACCCTTTCACGGCCAGGTTAGTTTCAAAATAGGATCAAAATTAAAGAAATCAAATATAGCTCCAGCCTTTTATAATAAACGTACAATTAAAAATGTACCCGTTAATAATAAACTAGATAAAACTGATTTACACAACAAAAGTGGAGTTTATCAAGCATCGTGCCAAGATTGTTCAACAATATATATATAGGCTAAACTGGTCGAAAATTTGCTATAAGATTTGGTGAACATTTGAAAGCCATCCAAAATAAAAAAGTAGAACAGTCCAACATAGCAGAACATATGATCTCCAATAATCATAACCTTTCCGTTAATGACTTTAAAATCCTACATATTCACAATAAAAGCCTTAAACTGAACCTTTTAGAATACCGAGAAATTCACAAAAATATTAACTCTGGAATTCACTTAATGAATTACCAGATTGACGTTTACAACTCACCCCTAATAAATCGGTAAAAAACTTTTTTCCATTTTTTCCCTTATCTGCTAATATGGTTTACACTTGTATTCCCTACCATTAATATTTGTTCCCACTAAATGTATCTGTTAAAAAATAAGTTTTGTTTGTAATTTGAACTCCTATAGATGGCGTCACTGCCGAAATACGTATAGAGTAATATTAAACTTATATTTGTGAAACTTACCGAGTGTTTTATTTATTAATCTGAATCCTTATATCTTTTGTAAGGCGCCCCCGGGTTTCTATTACCATGTTCCAGTTTGGAGTACAAGATCTGTTTAGGCAGTCGACCATTTTCCATTCGGATAACATGAGCTACCCATCTTAAGTTATTTTTGTATATCATTGCTTCAATGTTTAGAATATCTTCTGTTTTTAGAGCTTCTAAGTTAGTTACGTAATCTTGCAACTAAATTTTAAGTATTGTTCTCAGAGATCTCTGATGGAACTTTTCCATCTGGTGTACATACCGTCTCTATAAACACCACGGTACTGTTCCATATAAAAGTATTGGTAGAACTACAACTTTGTATACCATAATTTTGGTTTGGGGTTTACTATACTAATGACATTAAACAGATTCGCACTGTTATTGTTCATTTTAGAGAACCCCATAATTTCTCCCCATGACTTCTTGTGAGAGAAGCCCCTTTCTATGAGACTGCTTGTGTTGAAGACTTTCTTTAATCTCATACATAAAAGAAATTATAAAAAATATGTAAAAAGAAAAACAACAAGCGTATATTAATATTATTATTTGTCTTCTGCGAAGCTGGATATTAACTGTACTAAAAGACATTCAAAATTCAATAAGGTTTTATTAATTTTTTTGTCTGTCGATTGTTGTCATTATGAATGCAGCGTCCCATTGTTATGTTGTTCGTCCTCATTTTGAAAATGGGCTAATAATATGCTTGATTTGTATATACACGTTGTGATATAGGCGTTACCTTTCTCATAATACGTGTTTAGTTTTATATACGTTTAAATGTATGCGCCTTATTATATGCTAATTGAGAGGAGAGCTTTCTTCTTCACGGTAATACGTACAATGTATTATAGAAGGTATCATCTTAACGGATAACAAATATTATAAATATCATATTGACACCTACAGATGAACATTTTTATGTAATAATTTATATCTAGTTTTACGGTTATAGTACACGCCCTACTTACTAATTTTTTAGAACGCGTATAATGTCAAACAGATTTACTAGATTCTTATTATGTAAGTGTTAGATGCAATCTTCCAGATAAGAAGTAAGAAAATAATAAGGGTAGAAATTCGCAGAGATTGTGTTTCTTAACGAATTATCGATGTTTTTGACATTGTTAAGCTGCATTCAGAGCTCTGTAAATCAACACGTTATACGCTATGGATAATTTTTAAACGAGGTCATTTGGTATGATCGGACATGCTCGTGCTTTGTCGTTGCTATACTACTGTTGAGCGATATAGTACGAGCTTGGCCGATCATACCAATTGCACTCGTTTAAAAACTATCCATAACGCACAGAGTGTTAATTTACTGAGCTCTGAATGCAGCTTTATTGCGAGATATTGTTATCAGATGATTTATGTTTTAGTCCGATATTTGATGCAATCTCTCAGTTAAGAAAGAAATAAAGTATAATGATAATGCCAACGGAGTGGCCGAGCGCATTAAATCGTGCAGTTTGGACTGGTGAAAACAGTCTTGATTTTGATGTTGGTGATTCGATTCTCCGTTGGTGATATTATTCGGGCGAGAATAATATGTTTACATTCCTCTCATTTCATAATCATTCACCCCTCATCCAGGTGTAGTAGCTCGCCCCCTGGCACCGGCGATTAGCCTCGTTGCAAAAATAGGCCGATGTAAAATAAATAAATAAAAATAAAAAAATAATGATAAGGGTGGAACCGTAGGTATACATATCAATGTTCTATATTTTTTAGATATCGATGTTTTTCAACGAATTGTAGATACTTTAGACATCGATATTGTGAGACCAATGTTATCGAACGATCGATGTTTTGTAACTATATAAGTTATGTGCATAATCATTAATGTAGTAAAAAACTGATTATTTTTTCAGTTTATTGGTTGTATTATTTCTGCTAATATAATATACTGTGAATTTATTATTGTCATTTTGATGGGCTGTTTTAGGCGGAAACAGCCATCGTTGCTGTCACAGCTACCACAGGTTAGCTTGTATAGATAGTAGATGCAATCATCGTTAGTAATTTTTATCACAAGCCTTATAATTGTGGAAGCACTCGGAAAAAGGCGGTCAGAAAAAGTTTAATAAAAAAGATCTTCAACAATGAGCCACTAATTGCACTTCTTCCTGAGTGATATACATTTTAGAACTTTCGCCTTTTAAACAAGTCACTATAGTAACGAATAGCAATCAGTTTCTGTACTATTTTAAAAGAAACGTATTTTCTCCACGACCACTATAGAATTTACCAATTCTAAAACCAATTTTGACTACAGAAAGTTAATATTCTAACACAAGAGTTGGAATGTTATTCTAAAGCACTTATCTTCTTATGCATTTTGCGTGTATTTCATTCCACCACTTGTTATGGAATAAATATTCCATGCTTGTTGTCTTTTGTTTTTGTAGGGTTACATTAAGATATATGCAACGTTTACATTAAATAAATGGAACCTAACTTCCTAACCTAAAATAGTAGCCGATGTACGGCAAATTAAATTAAAATTAAACAAATAATAAATAAAATAAATTAGTTTAATTAATTGATTAATTTGTTATGTAATATAAATTATTTTAGATAAAATGTTTGTTAAAATACTTATTTGTTAATTTTTTTTCTTTCTGGTGGTCGTGGAGAAAGTAGGGTCTGTGACTCGGTTGGAATGAGAAAATTCGATGCTCGTAGTTCCTCACGCTCGCCTACGGCTCGCGCTCGGAATCTTCCACTCGCATCAAATTAGTTCTCATTCCAACCTTGTTACAGAATATACAACTTACATTGCTATCAATTAATGGTAGTGATGGAAATGATAACTGTATGTTGCACGATAAAAGAAAAACTCACGGTATACGGTGAACCCTCGATCTAATGGACTACTCAGGGAAAGGGGTGTCCGTTAAATGCGATTGTCCGTTAAATCCGAATATCCGAAAATGGTGTCTATATGTATTAAATTAAAAGTACATAAATTAAATTACAAATCATATATTTTTTTTTCTAGCGAATTTCGCGTAATTTTTGGTATACAATGAGTTAGAACAATAACAAAGTAATATTTATTTATGAACACGGTCTAACATAAGAATTTATCTGTACAATATTTACAATACATAACATGAATAAATCAATATAAATACATATTTGAGATCTGAAAATTTTGTCCGTTAAATCCGAAGTTCGTTAAATCGGGGTCCGTTAGATCGAAGGTTCACTGTATGTTTAAAATGTTCAGCCAAATCAAACACGGTTTTGAATCTTTTTGTAGAATTTAATTTAACTTTAGTTACATAAATTTGTAATAAAAAATAAAATTATTTTTCTAAATACACGGGGTTTATTTTAGTGCCCTTGATTAAACAAATATCGATGCTAAAGATATTATTTGTTGGAAGTTCCAGATATATTCTTAGAGGTTGTTTTTATGAAGGTCATTTCATTATAATAATAACTTTATTGACAGTTTCGGGAAAAAATAGTTTTATTTCTTCAATCATTTGAAAACGACAAAACGTGGATGGGGAGCGAGAATGACTTTGTTCTACGCCTAGTAACTGCCGAATCATAAGAAAACTATGAGCTGGTGTGGTGTCGTGATGAGACATCCATGATCTATTTTTCCAGATGTCAGGCCACAACATCCTTATGGATTCGCGCAATCGCTACGCCACTGATTTTCTACCATATTTAAACGTCCAAACCACTTACAATACATAGTTTGACTCAGAGTATCTTTTCCAAAAGCAGTTTTCAAAATTTCATGTGTTTTTGCCGCCGATTTTCATAAAACAAAAAAACAACAACATTACACACAGACACGCTCTACTTCGATCAGGTCCTTCTTAAAAATGGCCGAGATAAAGACAAACTCAGCGACAGTGAACGCCATTCTTCCTCTCCACTACTACATAAGTTTTGCTCAACGAGGGCAGTTTCTGCTTATAAAATCGGCAACCCTTTTGTATTCTTTATTGAGGAGTTATATTTAAACAGACCTTGTAGAAATAATAGCAAATTATGAATCATTTGAGAAAATGTCAACTGTCAACATCATATTCAAGACAAGATCAATTTAACACCTTCAAGATAAAAACATACAAATGTCCATCTAAAAAGTTATCAATAAAAACAAAAACAAAAGACCTAAGACATGACAAAAGAAACTAAAATTTGTGAACAAAAACAAGTGAATCAGGATCTGCCACGCCCGTGGCGCCGCCGTACCCAACAGGTGGGATAGTGTAACTAGTCTGCGCGTATATACTATATATGCAACTACCATTGACGATTTCCCGGTATCCCGCACGCGAATGCATGCCGCTGAGTCGGCCGCGGACCGCGGACACACTCATTGTTATTAGAATGTTGCTTTTTACGGACAGAGGTGAATTATGACATATTGACGGTTTTCAGACTGAAATAATAGAATGCGAGGTGGTAATGAAATAATTGTTGTTATGCGTGGAATGCTAATAATGCTTTTATTACACTATTAGCTTTAATTTAACCATTAATTTTCCATATAGAAAATAACACTTCAATATCGTAATTGTATAGTTACGCAAAGAAACATAAGATATATTCCGTAGTTGTAAATATATTCAAAAGATCATTCATGGTCTCAGAATGTTTATCATACTGCTGCTTCTTCTTTACTTCTATCTTTCACAGCCAACGTGGTGGCCGAGCGCATTTAGTCGTGCGGTTTGTACTGGTGGAAACCCAGTACGACTGTCCGGTCTGTGGTTCGAGCCTGCTTCGTTGGTGATATTATTCGGGCGAAAATAATATGTTTACATTACTCTCCTTTTCACAACCATTCACCCTTCATCCAGGTGCAGGAGCTCGCCCCCTGGCATCGGCGATTAGCCTCGTTGCAGAAATAAAGGCCGATGTAAAATAAATAATATAATAATAAAAAACTTCTATCTTTCACTTCGTAACTGCTATCTTCAATGAGATTTCGGAATTGGTGTCTAATGTTGTTTGAATTTTTAATCACAATAAAACAATTGCATGTTGCAAAACACATAGCCAAACTGACAGGGGTGGGCAACATATAATGCAAGGATATAGTGATCGGTGGAGCAGGAAGGATATGGATTGGTATCCTAGAACTATCGGAAGATTGAAAATTATAATTGCTCTCAAACCGCACCATACACTTTTTAAAACAAGCACTACAATTATCATCATAATCATCATCATTTATGAGCCATTGATGTCCACTGCTGAACAAAGGCCTCACCTTTGCCAAGTCCTATGTAAGCACTACAACACGGGTCATATAATATCTGAAATACAAAAATGAAAATTGAATAACATTCCAACTTAGAATAAGCAACCATAACTCACAAAAAAATTATTATTATTATAATTCTCACGAGCAGGGTCGTAGCCAGGTGGGGGGCATAGGGGGCATTTGTCCCCCCCTCCCAGGATAGTTTACCCTATATAAAATATAATTTAGGTTGTTAGAAGTTTTCTTCACCGGAGGTGAAGAAAATTTATAACTTTACCGGACTTTTATTATTTAATATACTACAAAAGACCTAGAACGCTGTTATTTTCTACCCAAGTCATGTAATTAAGGTCGGACTGACCAATTTAGAATATTTTGTTACTTTTGCCCCCCCCCAAACTGAAATCCTGGCTACGTCCTTGCTCATGAGTACTAAGACACGAGTACAGTGGCCATTTTTCAACAAAATTATCTATAAAGCCGCATTCAGATCTCTTAAATCAATAGCCTATAGACTGTATCTTGTACTCTGTTGATTGTTACTAGAAGGTTTGTCACATGGTAAGACGTGAAACCGTTCAGACCTCTAAATTTAATACGTTGTTCGTTGTGGATAGTGGATAATTTTCTAAACTTTGTAGTTAGTGAGTTGTTTTAACGAGACAGACATATAAACACATTGGCTATCTCAGTCTATCGGAGACACCGTAGATATTCAGACCAATTCTGTAACTGAGTTACTATGATCATTGTAACAAAATTTTCTCTGTGAAGAAGGTCAGTTACTATCATGAATGAAAGGCATTATACTTTTATAATATTTTATCTTGTAGTAACGTTACTACACAGTAAATTTGTACAGAATTGATCTATATGTATGCCTTTAAAATACCTAACAAAATGTCATCATTAACAAATCTTGCTCAAAATTACAAAGACGGACAGTAAATATGATCAATTTAGGTAATTAGGTTACGTTTAGTTAGTTAAAATCTAGAACAGTAGAATTATAAAAACGATAATAAATAATAAACATTTTACGAAGCCATCGTAGTTGGTTTAAAGACACACAGATGTCGGACTATTCGTAACCCACTAATTTCTAAAAACTGTAAACGCTACGTTGTACGTTAATACAACTTATAAAAACATATGTACAAAGTGACAACGTACAGTCTATAGTGTATTAATTTACAGAGCTCTGAATGCGGCTTAAAAATTTATATGTTTTTTTTTAATGCATCAATACATTTATGTCGTCCTCTCGTATCACGCACTCTGGGGAAAATGGTACAACGTTTGCTTGAAGATTCAACCGAAGTACTAGACACTGTTGTTTCTGTTTCCAAATCTAAAATTTCCATAAATAACAACCTCAAACTAAGGGGGAAATTTTCACTTCCTTTTGTGTGTTTTTTTTTTTTTTGATAAGTTTTAGTCTGAGGTCTTTTAAAATCTTTCTTCTGGATGCCAAATTGCCAAGTTGTTGGCTTTATAGATAACAAATGCGTTTATTGCTACAGATTCAGTGTTAACTTCTTTGTCCTCTGTCTCAATATCATCTGTTTCATTTTTTCCTGACTGCCTTCATTGTCATCATTATCTATTTCCTCCGCTGCATAAGCTCTTACAATCTCCTATTGTTCTTTTTCGGATAAAAACAACTACACGAAGACACCTGCAAAAAATAGGTGAAACAACTTATGTCATATACAAGCCCAAAGGCAACTGATGTAAGAACAACTTACCATGTGAATTTGACAACACAATCACAACATTTTTATGTGGTGAGATCATATACAAAGTGTCTCAAAAGAAATTTTATATTTATTTAGCTTACTGCGTGAACGCAACGTATCCGAGGGGCGCGGGGGTTATGTCAATCGGTAGCCTGGCTCTTGGGAATTTAGTCGCTATGCAGCGTTTCTCGGGAGCAGACCGCGCGTTATGCATGCGAGAGTTTTACAAAAACGGTGATTCGGCGACTGTAGCGCGTAGAAAATTCTGCAGTATTCGAGGTTTTCGCCACTTAAATGATGCGCCAAGCATTCCTCTCATTCGACATTGGGTTAAAAAGTTTGAAGAGACTGGTACAACGCTGGATAAATCAAAATCCGGGCGACCTAGGTCATCAAGAACGGTAGAAAACGTGGAGAATGTTAATCAGTCTGTTCGTGACGACCCGAACCTTTCAATTCGGAAGCGCGCAAGTGCTTTAAATGTGCATAGATCATCATTACATCGCATTATGCACAAAGACCTAAAGCTGCACCCCTACAAAATTCAATTGGTGCAAGAATTAAAGCCCCAAGATGCCAGTCAGAGGCTTAATTTCGTAAATCAGGTGATTGAGCGATTTTCAACGTTTACCAACATTTTGTTTTCGGATGAAGCTCATTTTCATCTTAATGGCCACGTAAATAAGCAGAACTGCCGCTACTGGAGTGCAACGAATCCGAAACGCAAACATCAGAAACCCCTACATTCGCTTAAAGTGACCGTATGGGCTGCGATGTCGGCGCGAGGAATTATCGGCCCTTACTTTTTTGAAGACGAAAGGGGGCGTGCAGTTACAGTGAATTCAGAGCGTTATGTGGAGATGTTAGACAACTTCTTGGTACCTGAACTGCAAAACTTTCCTGGCTATAACCAAAGAACATGGTTCCAACAGGACGGAGCAACTTCACACACGTCCAATATGTCTCTGGCACGTGTTCGTGAAATTTTCTCAGGCAAATTGATCTCCCGGAGAGGTGACATAAATTGGCCTCCACGCCGTCCAGATTTAACCCCTATGGACTTTTTCCTATGGGGTTATCTTAAATCTAAAGTTTACGACAATAAACCGACTTCACTGGCGCATTTGAAAGAAAATATCCGTCACGAAATGGCAGCCATTCCTGAGTCCACCTGCCGAGACGTCATAAGTAATTTTACTGTTCGATTAAATGAGTGCCGAGAACGCGAGGGTCTACATTTAGACGATATTATTTTTAAGAAATAAATCCCCAAAAAGTGTATTTTAATAATTAATAAACATTTTTTCTATATACGGCTTACTTTTTTTTTAATCGATCCACTAAATATAAAATTTCTTTTGAGACACCTTGTATAACCCCTTGTTGCTACTCCATAATCTGAATGCTCAAAACATGAGGGTAGAGCGGTTTTGGGATGTTACCGGGATGTTAGATTAAAGGCAATGCAGCAACTGAAATAGCTGCAACGTCGCCTCCCACAGACCTATGATTAATATTAGTTTCATATTTCCAGATGACGCAAAGAGTCATCATAAACATCTAATGTTAGCCAAATGGCAACATGAATGGATAACATAAAAAATGTGAAGTTGAGACAGATTAAGGAAGACGTTAAACCATTGGTTCTTTCTGCAGAATTAGCCGCAGGGAGGAAACCGCCATCACACGCCTCCGTATAGGCTACTGTTGGTGGACCCATGGACACATCCGTCAAGGAGAAGAGCCTCCTATTTGTAAGTCGTATAACACAAATTTGTCTGTGATACACATTTTAACTTAGTGTGTACAGTTCGAGGATGTCAGGGAGAGGTTAGCCCGTGCTATGACCTGTCAGTTGCTTCGGGTGACGACTAGGTATTCATGGACAGGATGACACTCTTCCTGAGGAAATCAAACTTACTGTTTTATGTGTGAAATCTTGCATCTAACTTTAATGTGTTTTATCATTTTCTGTGATATTCAGTAGTAATTAGCCCCTTTACAGCCAATTACCACCACCCTGCTTTTGTAAAAATTTTCCAACATACTTTTATCCTATTTATTTATGTTTCTTGAGCAAGATTTCTTTTCTTGAGTAAGTGAAGCAAAAATTTAAAATAAATAATTAACTATAACCCCTTGTTGTTGTTTGAGGGTTAAAAATGAGATAACATATCACAAAACGCCAGACAGCTATGGATAAGTGAAAATAGATAAACTAACAAAAAACCAAGACCCAAAAAATAACGCTAAGTTCGATCGTATGTTAAGTGGGTTCTACACGATTCAATTTGTTGATCAATTAATTGAAAAAGTTGGCCTTCAATTAATTGATGTGTGTAAAGTGTAAAAATTTCGTCAATTAATAGACAAAAAATTTGATCAATTTATTTTTAAAATAGAACAAGTTCTATTTTTCGTCAATTTTTCATCAATTTTTTACGGAATTCTACGTATATTTTTATCTGCTAAGATATTGCCAACTGTTTAGTTGTAGCATAACCTCTAAATATATTATTTGTGTTTCGTTATCAAATTTGACATAACCTCAAACGTTCTAATTTATCATCATCTAGGTTATTTCTTTTGTTTTTGTTCACAGCTCGTAATTTTGTGAAGATTTTTTCAATATTTTCATTTTGATAAATATGTCAACATGTTTTACAGTTGGTAATGTAAAAATTTTCAAAAAAATTGATAAATAAATTGATGTGTGTAAAGTGATGTTTTTTTCCAAGGTTACCAATAAATTTTTCAATTAATTGACAAAAAACTTGATCAATTTATTGATCAATTAATTGAACTGTATAAAACCAACTTTAGTCCAAGTTAGACCAAGTTCTTCTCACTGTATTTTTTTTTTTTTTTCGTTTGCCGTGGTATTATGTACGATGAATTTTTACCGCAAGGTGTAACAGTTACTAAAGAATACTATTTAAGCTTGTTGCGTCGGCTGCGTGAAGCAATTGGTAGAAAACGGCAAGATTGATGGACGGACAATTCTTGGAAATTGCACCATGATAACGCAACCACCCTATTCACCTATTCAGATATGGCCTAATGTGACCTTTTTCTCTTCCCAAACATGAAAAAAAGCAATGAAAGGACAACGTTTTACGACCATTGAAGAAATAAAAGCAAAATCGCTGGAGGAGCTGAACGCTCTACCTAAATCTGCGTTTCAGAAGTGTTCTGAAGACTGGAAGAAACTGTCACGTAAGTGCATTATATCTGATGGTGACTATTTTGAAAGGGACAATATAAAAATTGATGAATAAATAAATATTGTTTTGTAAATTAAAAAATTGCACGACCTTTTCGATCACACCCTCGTATAATGTACTAAAAGAAAATTAAAATATTCTTAAGCATCTTGTAGAATTTCTGAAAACTTTGTAACAATATTTATGGTAAGAATGGGTACATACGTTAATATTGTCACGGGGTGAAGTCAAGAACGGAACCTTTCTATAAAATTTATTATGTAATATTAATTTACAACAGAATACAATTGTTGGTCAAAATGGCTGCTGGTGTTGTCCGTTAGAAGCTGATGTAAGTCTCGTTCTTGCCCCGGCTTCTCCAGGATCGGTCGAACCACCCCAGATATCCGCACGAGGTGAACACGTGGAGAAGCACTATACAGGGTGTTTGTTTGAAACGCCGCACCTCGAATAACTCATTTATTTTAAGAGATACAAGAAAAGTCTTCTTTACAAGAAAAGTTAAACTAGACAAAAGGGCCCACTTAACGACTATAATAAGAATTCTGCATCACTTCCGGTTTCATCGGAAATTGGTTCAAATTTTTATCTAGCATAGGGAACTGGGACTTAAATTTATTTTTCTTGAAAGTACATTAAATCAGCTTTACAAGGATATCAAAATATCATACTTAATTTTAACCATTTCAAAATGGCGACAATTTATTTACAAAATAATAAATAACATAAAAATCGTAGAAACTAAATTATAAAAAGATATAACATTATGTAACTAGGAAAAACAATAAAACAAAATATGACTAAAGTTAGTATTAAACTAAGGAAAATTTACAAATGTTCAATATGACCGCCGATGTTATACACATTTTCTCATTCGGAATAAAAACTCTTCCATTACATTTAGAACGGTATACTTTTGAATTTCCTTGATGGCTGTTATTACCCTACGTTCTAAGTTTTCTAACCTTTACCTTCAGGATACATTTCTTGGTAGAGTTGCTGGGCCCTAACAGAATTTATTTGACATTCCCCGAATGGAAGAACCATATCTGTCATTTCTTCATTTGAATAACGTACGTAAACGATTTGATGTTAATACATCTTTAACACTAACAGGCAAGAAAATTTGCAGGTTTTATATATTTTTTTTTTTTATGTAACACAATAGTTTTCAAAGCTTGCTATGTTTAACTTTGTACGATTTATGTTATTCATTATTTTGTAAATAAATGATCACCATTTTGAAATGGTTAAAATAAAATTATGACATTTTGATATCCTTATAAAACTGATTTAATGTACTTTCAAAAAAAAATAAATAAAGTACCAATTCCCTGTGCTAGATAAAAATATGAAACAATTTCCGCTGAAACCGGAAGTGATGCAGAATTCTTATTATAGTCCTTAAGTGGGCCCGTTTGTCAGGTTTAACTTTTCTACTGAATTTTTTTTTTTTGTATCTCTTAAAATAAAGAAGTTATGCGAGGTGCGGCGTTTCAAACAAACAGCCTGTATACAACACTCACATCTCGTTTTGGTGACTTCAGCAGCTGGGCTATATTTTATAACATATATATATGTTAACCAGGACACTATGACGTCAGGTTCTACCACAATTGTTTTGGAAAAAACTATTCATTTGTGTAATTGTTGGCAGCAATTAAAGACCATAGTCATCACAATTGAATAATGTTTATCAACACATTAGAATGTAGTTCAAAACTTATGTTGACAAACACGCAACACTCTGCACATTCTATAATTCCCAAAACCGTAAGTCAGCAACCTTGACCTACACAGCCTAAAGACCGCTCAAGGAATAGAGACATTAGAACACAACTATACCATAATTGTGATAATTTTTTCTGTCCCAATTTTTTAACATACTCCGATGTTGGTTGATAAAGAGCTGGTCAATCTAATCCAGTGGTTCTTAACATTTTTAAAATTCAGCACCCCCTTTAATCTTAAAATAAGCTCCTGCACCCCCTTGAAAAATGTATTTCTATTTTTATTTAGGAAAAGACATTTATTGCAAGATAATTTATTTATTGGATAAACAAATTAATACATTTACAATACATGCTATGTTATTACATATGAAACAATATCTACATTTTTAATGGCTACGTTGTTGTTGTTTGTTCATAATTGTCCTTTTAATACGAGGCTTTTTTTGAAAGAGTCACGCGTAAGGTATCAGATGCATTTAAGCGATTTTTGGCTTTTGTTTTGATATGCAAAATTGATGAAAAACTCATTACACAAAGGTAAGTGTTGGCAAATGGTAAAGTGTCTCTAATGCTGCTTTTGCCAATTCTGGATAAAGTTCTAACTGCGTACACCAGAATTGTTCTAAGTCCAATTTTAAAATTCCATTTTAATACGTGCATTAGCTCGTATTGCGAAAAGATCATCTTTTAATTAAACGTTCTCGTCCATTGAATTTAGGTCAAACAAAAAAGGATTGAGTATCCATTTATTAATTTTGCTTATATTTCTCGTGTAAAAATATCCATCAAATGATTCACTCAATTGGTGGAAGTGTAATTTTATTTCGGGTATAAATGTTGTTTTTTCATTTTCCAAAACAATTAAATCCAGAAAAGAAAAATTTTCTAAATTCCCAGTTACAACTCGACGTCTCCAAAGTTTTAATTTTTCATTAAATGAGGCTGTGCTTCACTAGCTGTTCTTACCAAATGCTATTATGTTCTTACCAAATCCTTGCATTGATGTACTTAATTCATTCTGGTGGTTAAATATATCTGTTAAGTAGGCTACCGAAGTATTGGGTCTCTATTTCTAAAAAATTCCACTAAATCACTATTTTGGTTAATAAGAAACTGTATAATTTCTTCGCGCAATTCAAAAACCTGGTCTGGTTTCAGCCATAGAAGTGGGGAAGAAGACAATAAGGCATGTTTCTCATAAGCGGTTAGGCGGTAATATACATTAAAATTTTAGAAACTTCACTCGCACCCCTAGAAACTCTCTATCGCACCCCCAGGAGTACCCGCACCCTCGGTTAAGAACCACTGATTTAATCAATACTTAAATATGGTCCTGGATAAAATAGATTTTATTCTTCAGCAAGGTTAAACAATGCATATATCATATTAGCAATGTTACTTGCTATTTTATATTCACCTTACTAATAATATGCAAAAAAGTCAACAAATCATGTGAAAAGGTGAGACAATAAAGCGCCACATTCCAAGAATAAACAAACACCTTCCAACTTCCTATCTAATTCATCACCTCCATATCCCTTTATAGAACCCACATGTTTCATTAATTCCATTACTGTTATACAAATACAAATATACAAAATTGGCAACGCCGAACCCACTGTGAGAACAATTGAAACCCACGTCGTCGCCATACCGACCAGGACAATTAATACCGAAGCTCAGATATTACATATTCCAAGGTTAATATGCCAGGGATGCACAACTCATGACTCTAATGCATTCAAAGAAATGCTGTTATATTTGTTAGATTGACCTTGATATCATACTCATTAAATTCAACATGTTGCATATTTCAAATGCAAAATTTTAATGAGGTTCAAAGGTGTACTAAAATAAAACAGAGAAGCAAGTCAGGATTTTGACAATAGATTTTAATCAGATGCAATGTGAAAAGTAAATATTTTTAAATAGACTTAAAAGTCAGGGGCACTTGTAGTTTTCTGTTAGATGCTATTTGAAAATCTGATTTAGGAAAATATGAATTAGACTTACAAATTTATCATTGGTTACATAGCAAAACATTTTAAACAAATTGAGTTAATTAGGTTGATCAAAGATGCTTCGCTGCTGAGTATTGTACCTATACAAAACAAAAATAAAGGAGTACGTTTAGTTTAATAGATTTAATTAACACTTTCAGGATAACACTAGAAAAGTATGTAGAATATACGAGTAGATCTTCGGTTTATTCGTGGTTTATCTTTGTAGACTTAGAGAAGAGGTTCGACCTCTTAGATCAGTGCAGTGGCGGCTGGTACATCAGAGCTGTAGCAACCCTAAAATTAAAGGAATTTATTTATTTATTTATTTATTTATTTATTTATTTATTTATTTATTTATTTATTTATTTATTTATTTATTTATTGATTTATTTATTTATTTATTTATTTATTTATTTATTTATTTATTTATTTATTTATTTATTTATTTATTTATTTATTTATTTATTTATTTATTTATTTATTTATTTATTTATTTATTTATTTATTTATTTATTTATTTATTTATTTATTTATTTATTTATTTATTTATTTATTTATTTATTTATTTATTTATTTATATATTTATTCAATACATATGTCCCAACATCATAGCCAAAATTGGACAAGAACAAATTAGACCGCAAGGTTCAGTTTAATGATTTCATATATCCAGCATACCTCAACACTGATTACAACATAAGTAGTAACACTTTGACTGCCACTGGTTGGGGACTGACAGAGTCGTATGGGAATCCTAGTGATCATTTGATTAAAGTTGATCTTGATCTGTTCAGTGATAGTGAATGTAAGACTTAAAAATAAAAAATTATAAAACACAAGAAAATAAAATATACAACAATTAGAAATTACTAGAAAAGTTCTGGAAATAGAAAAGGAGAGTGATTTCGAGAACTGTCCTAGTAAATATCTACGAGTGTACAATACGCAAACAATAAAAAATACCATAGAAGACACCAACATGAAAGTTCTACAGTCTAGACCGGCACAAGGAAAGGTAAAAATAAATTTAAAAAATAAGGACACCCAAGGCATAGTGACAGACAAAAAGAAGTCGAGAAGTTTATAGAAAACAATACGCTATTTTATATACCTCGACAATACCAGCACCTGGTACTACCAAAACACCTTCTATTATCACTAACGTGGGCTCGGAGGAAATGTCTGACATTAATTTCTAAGAGCTAAAAATAGCACTAAAGGAAATGGAAATCAAACGATCGTCAGGGGAAAACCAAATAACTAAGATGAGAAAACCTACTTGAATCCACTAGAATAATGATGAATAAGAGCTAATGATATTCCAGACATATGGTATAACGCTGAAGTCATCATACTATTCAAAAATGGTGATAGGTTAAGTGTGGACAATTATTGCCTTATTAGCCTGCTCTTATACAAATTAGAAATACAAATTATTTCCAATTGTTTAGTAATGAAACTAGATTTCTATCAACCTGTAGAGCAGGCTGGATTTTGGAGAGGCTTCAGTACAATTGACAATCTACAAATACTTCGCTACCTTATAGAGAAGAGCGCAGAATATAACGTACCTCTTCATTTGGCTTTCGTCGATAACCGAAAAGAATTTAACTCGATAGAAATGTGGGCTATATGCAAGTTCTAAATAAAGCCAGAATTGATTAAAGATACTCAAATCTTTAAAAATCCTTTATGGCAACAGCACTCTCCAAATAAAGATTGATGAAGATATGATCACTGACAAAACCCCTATACTGATAGGGATCCAGTCTAAGCGTTTTAAGTTATCCTCCATAGCGAGAGTGAACAGTTTGGGAGATATTGTGTCACTTTGGCGAACCCCTTTCATTAGTAAATTTTCCAAGATTTTCTTTCTACATAATTTTTCCCTGTTTGCAATAGAAGACAACCCATCCAAAGATGGCTGACCACTTTATTTCGAATTCTCCCTACCGCGTAAGGATGGTTTTAAGTTTTCTAAATAATCGCAATTTTTTAGACGATGCAACGAGCAAAATCTATGTTCAGGGATAGAAGAAAGGCTGCCGAAGTTCGCAGGATACTTTTTTTCTAGATTTTCTCTGCGACTTGGGGGTAGTTTTGAATTTTATGGGACATGCGATTTTTACCATATCTCGATTTTTTAGGGGGAGCAACGTATTAAATCTACCCTCACGGATGAGGTAGGGTCAGCCGATGGTAGCTGACCAAATTTTTTTCCGAATTTTCGATCGCATAGGGGTAATTTTTTAATTTTCTGGGAAATAACAATTTTAGATATTTTCATGTTTTTAGGGGCTGAAACAAACAAAATGTCTCTCAAGGTTAGGGGCGAGATCACCGAATACAGACGAGCCCTTTTGGACCTGATTTTGCGTATCTAGTAAGCAGTATCATAGCCAGAAATTCCTCTTGGGAGGGGGGCTATTTTTTTTTTCAAAACGTTATTTTTTTTTTTTTATAAAATGAAACCACATACTTACTTTATATTATGAAATGTACTTATTCTTTTCAAAAAATATTTATATGTAACTATAATCACAATAAAAACCAAAAATTATTTCAACAGAAAATATAACAATAAAAGAACAACCACAAAATAAGGCACAGTAATTTAATTATTAGCAAATTATATATTCAATAAATAATCATAACAATAATCGTCGAGGTGATTTCTTCATTTCATCCACTACTTCATCTTTTTCTACATGTATTTCCCAATGAACAATAATTTCCCAATAATTTAACAATTTTATAGAGCCAAAATAATTTGTTCTTCTAAAAGTTGAATTGAAGAACATCCGTTCCACCTTACAGGATAGTGGCTACAGTCATAAAATTATTACTGATGCTATCAATCATAAGAAAAAAAAAATGACGCACCTAGAACTGACGAAGTGAGATATGTCTCTATGCCCTATTATAAAGGAGTATCTGAGAAAATTGGTAAGATACTAAAGAAGCATAATATCCAAGTAGCCTTCAAATCGAGTTCAACTTTAAGATCTATCCTATCATTTACAAAACCCAAATCTGTCCTGAACAAAAACTGTGTCTACTCTATTCTCTGCCAGTGCGAGAAACAATATATTGGCGAGACTTGCAGACCTCTATATGTTATGGTAAACGAGCATAAGAAGAAAGTTCAGCAGGGCAAAATTTACAATTCCAAACTGGCTGAACATGCTTGGGAAAATGAACACCATTTCCAATGGAAAAATGCTAAACCCTTAATGTATCAGGAAAACAAGTTCAAGAGAAAATTGAAAGAGTCTGCTTTGATCGAAAACTCTGGAGATGCTGTCAGCCAAACCAGCATAGAATTTCCTCAACTCTGGTTTTCCATTATTCAAAACAATCCTTTTAATCCTCAAGTCACTAATCGGGTAACAAACAACTCATTACCACACAATAATGTGACAAACATCCTTAATCCAGTCGTTACTCCTCAGCAGGTAGTCCCGTCCCTACCCATACCTAATCCCAACCACTTAACCAATAGCAATGCACCTATAACCTGCTCCCACTCTTACAATACTTGGTATAAAAACTCGAAGAAAACTGAGATGTTTATCACATCTCGTGATCGCTGAAGACGGAAACAGATTGTTGAGCAGTTTCCGAAACGTCCGAATATATTTTTTATATTACTCTGAAGTATCCTTTATGTCTTGTAGATTTACTAGATTTTGAAATTTAGTGACTGATGGAATGGGACTTTTGACCAGTTTCTTTTTATATAAATCAGGATTTTATGAAATTTGTAGGTTAAGATAAATTATCAGTTTAAAATGTCAGTTTAATTTGAACTTGACATTTGCTGTTGTATTTTGCTTAGATTAGTCAACATCAGAGACGCGCCAAGGTCATATGGCGCCGAGGTGCCACACAAAAATTCTCGCCCCTAAAAAGCCAAATTTAGCAAATAATAAAATAATTTTATTTAAGCCGCTCCCCAGGGACTGCCGCTGGGGTGGTTGGCACCCCTAAGACCCCTATTGGCGCGGCCCTGGTCAACATTAAAAAATCACTTCATATTTAAGTAGCAGTCAGGTAATATTAAAAAGAGGAATTACTAACGCAAGTACTAGCACCACTTGAATCTCAGTAGCTCATGTACCAGCCTAATGTAAACGTGGCATTATGCCCGCGTTTTGGTGATGGAGGTCTATTTCTACATTCCAGAATCATTGATTTTCAAAATACAATTTTTACAATTATTATGAACCATTTGATCTTACAATAAAAAAGCATACTTATATAAACAAAAGAAAGGTATCACGCAAAAAAATTGAACACGCGATAACAATATAGCTCGTGTTTAACTTTTTCAATAAACATATGTCAAAACTATAACTGCAAAAAATCAATTTATATCTCAAGTGAACCAGTAAAGGTCCTTGAATTTAACTAAACCAATAAAATTATTATAATTTTATATGACAATACAAACCGTTAACTCAACAAAAAAAGAGTTACAACTTAACAATTACGTTCCCGTTAGTGTTTGAGTTGTTGAACACAGTAATGCACCTATTAATATTAATTTTTTATGTAATAGGTTGTATTTGTTTTTAAAAATCAATATGGTAATAATTAAGTGCATTATGTGATTGAAAATGTACAACACAGATCCATTAACAGTAAAACAATAATTACAGTAAAAGAATGTTTGTAACAAAGAGAGCTTTCACTTGGATATTTAACAATTTATCTTTCTAGGGTGTACCAATAAACTCAATTAATACTTAGTTAATGTTCCTTTTTGTGCACAGCAACCATAGCTTTTTATACCTAAGGATATTGGGGCACTGATGACAGCTGTAAGAGCTTTGATAAGAGTGGCAAAGATAAGAATGGATAAGAGAGGAAAAGATTTGATTCCGGGGAAAATATTCCTACCAGGTCCACAAAATAAATAAAAGAATGAGAGCTTGAGACCCTACCAGGACCCCTAAAACTGCGGGTCCAGGAAATTCTACTCCCTTCCAGTCCCTTTCGTCTCTGTCGGACCTGACTGCGATGGTAGTGAATTATATTCATAAAAAAAAACTCGCAGCAGGCCATGGAAAACACTGATAAACATTCTATTTGACATTACAATTTTTGGGTATTTCAGATGTATTTTGACAAGCTGAAAACAAATCTGAAAAATGAATTTTTCTATCTCCCATAGATTTTCAGTAACAGGAAAATTTATATTTTGCAATATGCAACATTTTCATATTACGTCAATTCACGACCTGTATCTGCGGTGACGGTACACAAGTGGTTAAAATCAGTTTGTTCTGGTTTATCAGGTCTAAAAATATTCTACAAAATAGATTGCGTCCATTAATAAACTACAGGTATCCGAATCGGTTGCATTTTCTATGTCGTGACTCGTGACCAGTAACTTTTTTGAGTTCTAAGTAATTCACTATACAGAAGGAGTGGCCACTACATCAGGCACTAACTCCGAGACTAAAAAACGTTAGATATGAACCACTGGTCGGTCCCAAAAACGTATTTTTCCCACCTTTCCATATTAAATTGGACTTAATGAAGATTTTCGTTAAAGCAATGGATCGAAACGCAAGAGGGTTTTTGTATCTAATACAAAAATTTCCTAGAAATTGTGAAGCAAAAATTAAAGATGGCATATTTGTTAGCGCACAAATAAGACAAATAATGAAAGATGGTGTATTTGACAGTATGCTAAATGAAATAAAACCTTGGAGAGCTTTTAAAACAGTGTTTTCAAATTTTCTTGGAAATGTGAGAGCTGAACTACTTGATGTCTACAAAGAAATAGGATGTAGGATGTCTTTAAAATTTCTGGACTCTCATCTAGATAACTTGCCAGAAGATCTGGGTGCAGTAAGTGATAGAACATGGGGAACGGTTCCACCAAGACATTTCCGCCCTGGAAAAGATATATCAAGGTAAACAGAGTCCGAATTTTGTTTGCTGATTACTGCTGGACATTAATAGGGAATGCCTCAGAAACAAAATATCGACGTAAAACATCAAAAACAACATTTTGAGGTTAACTTTATTTAGTTAAAATTGATAAGAATATGTTTATCGCTATAGGTAACCCCTTTTAAGACTGCAGCGCCAAAGTGGCAATATCGAAACTAACCAAATAGAAAATAACAACACTTTGACATATGGACAATACGTTGAAAACTGACATTTAGAAATTATTTAGAGCAGGGATGGCGAACCTTTTTGAGGAGTGGGTCAAATTTTGTCACTTATTTTTCTTAAGTGACCCACGGACTAGTACGTGGGTCACTGAGTCAATAGATGCCACTTGGAAGGGGTGTGGTAAAAGGGATACCAATAATTTGGAACACCGAAAATTTGTTTACAGAAAAACTCGACAGTTGCCCCTTTTTGGGACTTACTTTTAAAATCACTAAAAAGGTTTACGTTTCTTTTTTGTTTAACATTTTTTACTTTTGCAAGTGAAGAGCAACAAATAAAGGTCGATGTCAAAAAGCTGACCTCAATGGAGTAATATCATGAATTATCGCACCACTGCACTAAATATTTGAATGAACACGGAATAAAGAACATCACATACATATATTATGAAGTATTCTTTATTATAAACATAGTTACAGATATTTGTATATATAATAAAGTTGATAAGTATATATATTTAATGTGAAATCTGTTGTTGGTTATTTTCAGATAGTTTCTTAATATTAGGTTCAGAATCCGTATTCATTAGTTTAACGCATTTCGCTGTCAATTCATTTCCAAGTTTATTTCTGTTGGAGAATTTTACAAAATTCATTGAGGAAAACAATTTTTCGCACGAATATGTGGACCCAAAAATCGTTAATAGAGCATTAGCAAGCTTTTCATTGATATAAAATTGTTTGGTAAAGAATCCCATACGTTTAATATAATATTTTCAATTTTTAGTTTGGGATCGGTATTATCTGTAGTACATTCAGAAATTTTTCCTTCTATTTCCGAAACTTAGTTTTCAAATTTATTTTTCCACACTATGCTGCTTTGAAATTCAACTAATTCCATTCTAAATCATGGATACCTAGCCACATAAATCCGGTTAGCTCCATTGTTGCAAATTCTGTTTTGTATGGATATAAAATAAAGTGAAATATATTTTCCAAACTTTTAAATTGATTGAATCCTCCTGAAAAGCTTGTTTTATTTCCTGTATAATAATGAAACATTTTTTAATTGCATTTTTTTGAATATCAAGCGTATTTTCAAAAATTATTGTGTTTTGAAATTTTTTTTGTAATTGAGGAAAATATTTCATCATTTTCATTTGCAAATCTTTTGTGAAGATGTTAAGTTTCGTCATAAATGTTTTAATATTTTCAAACATCATCAATACAACTTGTCCTTTTCCCTAAAGTTTTTTATTCAGTTCATTGAAATGCTGAGTGATGTCACATAAGAACATTAAATCCTTTAACCAATCTATATTTGAAAATTTTATGGCTCACATACAGGCACATTGATACCATAGAAAATCAGTTAGTCAACGTCCACTTGGAAATATTTTTTTTTTTATAAATTCGACATTAGTTATTTATAGTTGAAGGTAATGGGATTCGGACCAGTCAGAAAATAAAAACAAATTTATTAACTAACGCTAACGTTTCGATTTTAATGTAAATCTTCATCAGAGCTTAGTTAATAGTCTGATGAAGATTAAAAATTAAAATCGAAACGTTAGCGAAGTTAATAAATTTGTTTTTATTTTCTGACTGGTCCGAATCCCATTACCTTCAACTATAATTACTAACTTACGGACGTAACTCATCTAATTAGATATTTATTTATACTTTAATTTTTTAATATTTTCGATTGCCTGTTCTCTCTTTTATGCTATTATTTTTTTTTTTTTTTATAAATTCAACTCGTGGGTCATTTAAAAAGCCTTCGTGGGTCAGTGTCTGACCCGCGGGTCATAGGTTCGCCACCACTGATTTAGAGTATATTAATATTTTTGTCTTTATTTATGTATTCTTAATAAATATCTCACTTATGCCAAACAGATACAAAATCTAAAAATTCAAAGAAATATAACACGTGTGTCAGAACAATAACTTGTCTATTTGGTTAGTTCAACATAATTCCGCCAAATATAGTCTCTCTTATTATCATTTGCCTATATTTCGTTAGAAACCAACAGTACCGCATAGCAATAAAATGATGGCTTATAGAAAAAATCTGAGGTCATTTTCGGCTTTTAGGTCAAATTTTACGGGGGATACACCAAAATAAGTTCATTTTTGTTTACCAGTGAAATTAACGCGTGTCAATTTCAATGAAGAGTTATGGGTTATAAATGTTATGAACCAACTGATTAATCCAGGTAGTACTCACAATACCCTGACATTATGAATGATGCCCAAAACAATCGGGTAAGATAATAAACATGTATGTATGTATGATATTTTATCACATTACCTGGTCATTATAAATAGTGCTTGTATTTAATTATTGATACAATAAATGTATAAATGTAAATGTAAATATTGCTGAGCACTTTAATAATGTTCATAACCTTCGTTTATTTTATTACTCGAGTACCTAAAGTTGTATTTTCTTTAACTATTATTAATAATTATTATTGAGTTGTTTATTTCTTAATGGTTCTGCAGTTACAGCTTAATTTTGTTAAATTGATAATACGCAAGTAAGTCTTCAATGCGTAAATAAGAGAAAGTATTAAATACAAAAAAATATGTCAAATAAAGTTATTAAGTTGGTTCTCTTTGTTTCTTAATAATTATTGTTGTTAACTTCTTAAAATTGTTTTTTTGTTACGTTGGTACGAAGTTATTTTATTACTTTAGTTCCTAAAGTTTTATTTAGTGGCATCATCACGTTAGCTCCCTATCCAATAAATTATGTAGTAATGTATATTTATTAAGAAATCTTATGGCCTCAGTGTCCAGAGAAATTATTCGCATTACTTATTTTGCATTGTTCCAGTCGCAAATATCCTATGCCATTTTAGCCTGGGGACATTATCCTGCGGAAGAAAGAATCTTTTCCTTACAACAACGAGCTGTAAGAATTCTGGCCGAAGTCTCTTACCAAAGCGACTGTAGGCTTTGTTTCCCTGAACTGGAAATTATGACAATGCCTTCTCTATTTATTTACAATTCCCTATTGTATGCCCACAGAAATTTCAATGAACTTGTAACACATGAGCAGGTACATAACTACAACACACGAAATAAAGGCAAAATATATCCAATCTATATGACTCTAAAAATCAAGAAATAGTACTAACTATTATTCAGTAAAGCTCATGAATTTACTGCCTAATAATTTTCAATCTGACTGTTTTAATACTTTTAAAAATAAAATAATTTTTTTTTAACAGACTATCCATTTTATTCTGTCAATAAATTCTTGTCTTATAACTTGTCTCTCTGAACTCTTGTTTTAATATTTACCATAGTACTATATTTATTTATTTTTTCTTCTATTTTAAATTATTATTTTGTGTATATTATGTGTAATTACGACTGGCTTTAAACAATTTATGTATTGTAACATAGTCAATAAATTATATTATTATTATTATTTTCTTGTGTATTTCTTAGTGGTTCTGATGTTGCTACCTAATTTTGTTAATTTTTTAATACGTTTGTAAAGGTTTAATACGTAAATAAACAAAAGTTGCTTTAATCACTCTGACCAACAGTTACAGGGCAGTATTCATAATGCCCGGGCAATTTAATATTTTTTGTAAAATTTATTATCTTGCCCGATTGTTTTGGGCATTATTTATAATGTCAAGGCATTGTGAATACTGCCCTATTTATCACTTGGTCCATAACATATACATTGAATAAAAATATTAAAGGAAGGAGGCTTTAAGAATTTTTACAAATAAATTTCTGTGACCGAAATAACGTCACTCCAACGACTACAATGTCTGCCCATTTGTTGTTTCCCTATCAAAAAGTGTTAATTAACGATTATTTTGAAATTTTATAGTTTATTCATAATTTTTAATTTAGAATAAGTGTTTAGTTCATAAATAAAACAAAGTGCTAAAATAGTTTTTAGTTATTTTATAGTTTAATATAAAAAATAATGTAAATAATATGATGTAATTGTCAAAATGGTTAGCTATACTGCCTGCGGACGAGCAAAAACAGGAAATACGAAGACTAAAGTAATTACTTTTCATTCAAGTATTTTCAGTTCATATTAAGTAATTAAATTAATGAGATCTCAACATACACGTTGCTTATGGCTTATGGACAACAGCAGTGGCGAAAGGCAAGGGCAATAGGGGCACAGGCACTGGACGCCTGATGTTAGGGGCACCAAAACAAGTTATCGAATATACACGTTCTAAGTGGCGTACCAAGAAATTTGTGGAGCGAGATGAAACATAATTTTACTTATTTTTATTTGAAAAGAAATATATATATTTTTTTATTTCTGCATCAATAGACATATGTACATAATTAAATTTAAGGACAGGAAATAATTATGAAATATGAAAATCATTCATAATTACAACACAAGTCATTTTATAATTTTTTATTAATAATTGTACACGTTCACTTGACTTCCTTAACCCTTTGAGTACCGATTTATTTGATCCAACTCAACAATAAGAAATGTGAGAAGGGATGAGGAGGGGAGTGGTGAGGAGCGACACTATGCGAGCAGTTTCATGCGACACAGTGCGAGCGACTACTGTACATGATAATAACCTCGTATAAATTGTTAAGTTCGAATGACGAGTCAGACACGTCAACTGTAACTTTGGCTATACATACGGATGACGAGTCTCAGTCGTCAAATGTACCCAAAGGGTTAACCTGGAGACCTGGAGGTAGAGACTGCTTCAACCTTTCAGCCTTCTCCTTGTCTGTAATCACTAATGTGTACAAGAAACGGGAGCATCGCACCTTGAATTTGGTGTTCTCCGGGTTCTTCTTTATTTTAACGGATTTGATGTCTTTCCTCCTCGCTTTCAGGAGAAAGTCCTTGATTTCCTTAATTTCACGCGGCATTCTGTATTATTAGGCTTGTTCCTCGTAGGTTAGGGAACCAGCACTTTACAACGTTGATAGAAAAAGACAGAAAAGGACGTACACATTTATTGATTATATGATAAAACTCCAGCTTCGCTTGGGGATATTTCGTTATTATTGATCAACATTTTTTTGGAACTTACAACATACCTACTCGTAATTTGTGACCGGGAAGAAGACAATACTATAAACATGTGAATGGCCAGGATTAAACTGAACAGTATTACCTAAGAGCATCTGTATAAACAATATTTTTAGTTTTACCATTAGGCGCTAGCAGGTAAAAGAAGTTGCTCTCTAGTTACCTTCAAGGTAGCGTTTAAGTTCCTTCCTGTGACTTTATATTCAAAGGTTTTAGGCATATTTTTTATATTATATTCACTTGAAACACAAAATTTCTTTACGGAACTCTTCAAATTGTAAATGATCATTTCACTGCATTTATGCATGTATTTCTGGAACGCATATGCATCAAAATTAGTGAAAAAAGTGTTAACCAAATCTATGACTCAAAAAATTGACAACAGAAATTGGATATTGATCAAAAATGATGGATATATTTAATTTTGGCACAAAAAAATGAAAGGAATAATTAAATCAAACATTTAAAATATATGTATTCTGTAAAATATGCATTTATATGCAATTAATTTAATTATAAACAAAATTGTGAGAATATACAAAATAAAAGACGTATCGATTAGAAAGGTGGAGGGGGCGACGGCGCCTAACGCACTAGGGAAAAGGGCGCCGATGAGCTTGACTAAGGGGCGCTACATTGCGAAAGTGAGGACCTTTTTTTCTTTTGCTTTTCACTTGAATTTTGGGAGGTGAGGACCTTTTTTTTGCTCTTGAGCAAAAGGGCGCCAAAACGCAGTTTTGTCCCTAGCGCAAGTTTTCCTTATTGCGGCTCTGCAAGCCGTCATACGGAGGAGGAAATCAAAGTGGCGACGAATTTTATTAGAGACTGACGACAACCAAAAGACCGCAAAAAAAACAAAAATGTACTGATAAGTTTTATTAGGAAGTCCCATTGTTCACCCAATGCCGGATTCCCGTATAGCCCGAGGAGGCTCGCGATTTTGGGTTCCAGAAGAAGCGAGTTTTATTCTTTTTTTTTCCTCATTGCTATTCAAATCGACGTCCTTTTCAGACCCCGCAGAAGCCTGACTTTCCTCCTCTTTTTCTCATTATTTCGATTTAGCGACCCATTATATCCATTCAGATTAGGATCAATAAAAACTTTAATTCGACACTAGGCCCACCGAGAAAATTCCTGGTGCCTAGTGGTCCTATCTGCACTTGTTTGGTATCCTCTAGTAATAGCGCCTTTGTGTAGTGTATAAACGACAGCTTTTCACCTCTTAACTACAGTTTTATTTTATACACTGTATCTTGTCATATCTTAAACATTTCTTTCCATGTTAAACTAAATAATCGGTCATTATAAAATATTAATGTTAAATTACTAATTATTATTGTGTGCATGACTAACAACGATAATTGTTTATTTTTTTTATTTTTAATAACCCTAACATTTACGCAAATTAGTAAAAAAATTGTATATGCAATTTATTAAAAGGTTAAACATATAAATTGAAATTATTAGTTGCACAGGCAACAACAACAGTTTACTGTACATCGCCTTTGGATATAATTATTGCAAAGCATTGTCAATTTTCTACTAGATTAAGTCATTAGACTCCTAATTTTTACTTTGCGACTCCAACTAACTGCTTTAAACGACGCAAATTAAATTACACGAAAATATCAAATTTAATTGCCAGTCAATAAACAAACTGCACAGAGTTATTTATAAAATATGCACACAATGGTTCTATTGTTACTTTTTTATACAAAATTTGTTACAAAAAATTGTATGACTCAAAAAATGATACATAAAATGTGTTCTAAATACGAGGGTCATCAAGAAAATAAAAAAGTCGGGTTGTTAGTTAGGAAGTAACCTATGCTTTGAACTAGATTTAGTATGTATGTCTTCGTAGGCAGAGGATTTATAATTTTACTGCCTGTCAGCTACAAGCTTTCTTTATAGTATTTCCAAAATGAAATGGCCACTCTTGTTAAGAAGCTTAACAATACGGTTATGGGTTTATGGCAGTAATCCTAAGACTTATTGCTGTAAAAAGAATATAAGAGGTATTAAGGAAATTTAAATTTAAATCGAATAGATGTAACACTAGTTTAATTGAAGTTTCTTAAAAACCATTAAGGATATTTTCCAAATTTATAATCCTATTGATTCTAAATTTTAGGGGTTGTTATACTTGTTTGTTGGTTAATTTTAAGTTCATAGCATGTATACATAAACAACATGGCTCTTTGGCGACCATTTGATTTTGAAGAAATTCCTAATTTCTGTAGTGAATCTGTGCAAGATGATTTGGATTGCGAAAATGTGGACGTGGCTACTAAAGAAAAATGTCATTTGTCAGAATATTGCCAAGTTCTCATACTAAACTTTTATAAAAAGTTAGTTTCGGAAGGTAATGATAAACCTATACTTAGAACTGTGGGATTAATTAGTGTTCCATAGAGAACAATTCAACGTATCATTGTTCATGGCAAAAATCAGCAGCAAAAACGACCCGATTTACAAATTTTCAAGAAAATAGATAGTTTTATTATTTATGTCTAAAACAATATAAATAAAATAAACGATTTTTATTCGAAAAACATAGTGCCGACTGTGCATCTTTTAATAAAAAAGTTGGACGAAGACGGAATAGAATTTCCACACAAAGTTAGCCATATATATAATTATTTGCAGTTGCTAGGATTTAGATATAGAACGTTAAATAAACGTTTACATATTATGGAATTACACAAACACAGAGAAGAAGGTACACTCATCGTGTATTTAGATGGAATATGGTATGACACGCATGATATTCGCAAGAAGGGTTTATCAGACAATTAAAAAAGTCTAGTCTCTAAAAGTGTTTTAAAAACACCATGTTCCAGAAGGAAACGTGTTATTATACTAAACCCTGGAAGCGAGCAAGGATGGGTTCAGAATGAACTCTTGATATCAGCTAAGAATATTAAAAATTGTAACGCCGATTATCACGAAGATATGACGGTATCTCATTATTTGAACTTTGGTTCAAAACTCAACTTCTGCCCAATGTGCCAGAAAATACGGTGATCGTAATGGACAATGCTTCGTATCATTCTCGGCCATTAACAAAAAAATCCATCTATAGCAACACGAAAAAAAAAAACCTAAAGCAGAGTTATTAAAAATTGTCAAGGCGAAACAGTAGAAAAAAAAAATTGTGATTGACGAAATGGCAAAAAAAGAACGTTGCAATATTTTAAGGCTACCGCCATATTATTGTGTTTTAAACCCTATAGAACTAATATGGAGCCAATTAAAAGGTAATGTGCGCCGTAAAAATACAACACCGACAGAAAGTGACATTATAGTACAAGTAATTAAAGATGAAACAAGTGCAATAAGTAGTGATTTATGGAAAAAATGTGTAGAACATGTAAAGACAATTGAAACATTTTTTTTTTTACAAATCCACCAAATAAATCTTCAATAATTATTAATTTAAATGACAGTGGTAGTGACACAAACTCTGATAGTGATATAAACAATGATACTAGTGATAAATATTAATATTTTAATAATTTTAAATTACCATAAATTGACAAGTTCAAAAAAAGAATGATTTTTGTTTGTGCAAATTTGAAGTATTTAATATAGACTATAAAGACTTTAAAACAAAACGGTTTTGAAACATGCCTATATTTATAATTCAAATATAGCCAGTCCTAAGCCTGATAAAAATATGAAGGAATGTCCTGTAAGTATATACAGTTCATTCTAAATAGCATATAAGAAAACACGTTTATTTTAAATAATTATTACGGTCCTGTCAACTACTATTAACAGAACTATAAACTCAGCAGGTATAATGGTTATACTGTCAGCCATTATTGGAATCAATAAGTTAGGGTGGTAATTTCATTTTGAAAATACTATACACAGAGCCGGCCGAAAGGCGGTGCAGACGCCGGGCCCCGCTTTTTGAGGCCCCGCGCCTTTATTTTTCAGCACTGACTTTTGTAAAAAAGGCATTTCAGAAAAAATAAATGCAGCGCTCAATACACCAACCATCCAGTTGTATATTTAACTCTGCATATTATCCATAAACTAAAAATTAATATAGGCCCCGCACGGATATCTTGCACCGGGCCCCGCAAATTATCGGGCCGGCTCTGACTATACATAGCTTTTAGTCCACCTAAAAAATTTCGCTCCCTAAACATGACATTCCACCAACTTCGATTTCAATCGATCTTCAATACATGTAAGTTTTATATAATTACTGAAAAAATATCTGTACAAGTTGACAATGTTGTGCATCCCTGAATATGAATGCGTGATACGCGAGCCCTCGTAGTTACGTAAGTTTGCGTAGCTAAACATGCTGATTCAATTCTTGCGCTATACGGAAGAAATATACAAATGTGTAGGCACTACTATGCAGGTCCGCAATCAGGTTTGAACACGTCCGGAAGTAAAATAATATTTCGTTTGTTAAAAAGAATTTTTCATTTCATATAATATTAGGTCGTATCGCAAGTTTCTGCTTTATAGTCATAACATATAAAACACAATTCAATAATCGAAATATTTGCCCTCTCTTTCTGTCACCTCTTGGATAAATTTAGAATTTCTGCCGGAAAAACATATCGTTTTGGAGGCATTCTATTCGTCAATCAATTTTTGTATCTCGAAAGCGCTATCCATCTAGATACTTTGCCCAGTTAAAGTCTCTGGCACCAAGTCTAATGAATACTCAACGTAGGAGAAATGCATAGCCCAAGTTAAAGGTAGTTTGAGGAATATAAAATACGATAGCTGATAACAGCTAAATACACAAACAAAGTATTTAGCTGTGTCAGTTTGTTCTCTGTCTTTAAGAAGAGATATAAACTTAATGGGTACGGTTCAACGACGTGCTATAAAGTTGTGTCCAGTGATTAGACATTTATGTTACGATAACATATTGGCAATTTTAAGATTAACATCGGAGGATGAGAGGTGACATCATTACATTCTTTAAAATAGTACATGGCGATTGTAAGTACGACTTGTCTCTTGTTTTCACCTTCAATAGTGATAGCCTTTTGGTTGGACATGTTTTTAAATTAAAGCATAAGGTTTTCAAAAAAAATGTGCGTTCTAATTTTTTAATTAACCGTATTTTTTAAATTTGGAACAATTTACCTGAACATGTTGTGTCTTTGAATTGGTGAACAATTTGGACTTTTATTTAACCATTCAACAGTAAATTTGTTATTTTCAATGAATTTATAAATTTTATGCTAACTTATCGTAACACGATAATGCTCGAGTAACAAGGATTTGGTAAGAACATGATAACAGCACCAAGCATTAGCCGCATTTAATGAACAATTATAACTTTGAAGACGTCGAGTTGAAAATGGGAATTTAGCAAATTTTCCTTTTCTGGATTCAATTGTTTTGGAAAATGAAATAACAACAATTATACCCGAAATAAAATTACACCTCCACCAATTGAATGAATCAACTGATGGATACTTTTCCACGGGAAATATAGGCAAAATTAATAAATGGATTTGACCTAAATTAGTGGACGACAACGTTTTATTAAAAGACGATCTTATGGCGATACCAGCTAATGCAATTATTGAAATGGAATTTAAAAAACTGAACTTAGAACAGTTCTGGTGTACGCAGTTAGAACTTTATCAAGAATTGGCAAAAGCAGCATTAGAGACACTTTTACCATTTGCCACCACTTACCTTTGTGAAATGAGTTTTTCATCACTTTTGCACATCAAAACAAAAGCCAGATATCGCTTAAATACATCTGACGCCTTAGGCATGGCTCTTTCAAAAAAAGAGCTTCGTTTTAAAAGGATAATTATGAACGAACAACAACAACGTAGCCATTAAAAATATAGATATTGTTTTATATGTAATAACATAGTATGTATTGTAAATGTATTAATTTGTTTATGCAATAAATAAATTATCTTGCAATGAATGTTTTTTCCTAAATAAAAATAGAAACACATTTTTCAAGGGAGTGCGAGAGCTTACTTTCAGATTCAAGAGAGTGCTGACTTTAAACAAGGTTAAGAACCACTGGTCTAGATCTACCACTGACTACAATTTCGGCTCAACAAACCAAACACTAGCATTACCATACACCATACATTACAGAATCGGTTCGCTAATGTACATCCAGCTTAATGTATTATAATTTTCTCGGAAAATATCTAAAAGATTTTCTGCTCATTAACCGGTTCAATTTTTTTCCTTAGACCAACACTGTAAATATGTATATGTACGTAATTATACATCGCAACAAGTAGATATAGTAAAACAATAGAACTTAACAACCCAGTCTAGTTGTGACTATGGCTGCCCATTCAAAACTGATTTAATTTAGATGATTAAAAGTCATCTACTTGTGATTCTCGGAACTTGGTCAGGATCACAAAAATATATGTAAATCTATCCGTATATTTATTCATGCCCTGTGATTTATTTTCATTTATGCGCATTTTTATTTATCAATTAATTTAACTGTTCTTTTCAACTTTATCGTTATTATTTCTCGTGAAAGAAATTCTATGAAAATTTACGAACTAAGAGTACTAGAACCTGGGTATAGCAATGACTAGACACCGGATTTTTAGGCCTTTGCATATTTTCAATTTTTATAGGATTGCACTGAAATAAAAATTTGTTTGTTGATCCACGCATTAAGAGGTTTCATTTGGTATGCTACTCAAAATTTAAAAAAAAAATATTAATTTTTTTATTAAATACATATTTGTTTATATTTATTCCGTGCTGTATTTTTTTGAACTCTATAGTTTTCCTATATGTGGATCAGAAAGTTGTACAAGTATGCCAAATTTCAACTTTCTATATCCAGCCGTTTGGCTACAATTTCTATCGTACAGAGAGACAGACAGACAGACACATGAGTGACGTTATAAGGGTTTTTTGGTGGTCATACCTACAAAACCCTAAAAAGGTTTCAAGTATGAATCGGGCATATGTTCTTAAAGATTGTTCAAAATTCTTCTTTAAAAAATCAAATATAGGTATGAATTGTTGTAATTATTTTTTTAAATAACACAAGTCTACACAGATTTTGTGCCTGGAATTTCAGTGCGTGATTATTATAGGTCTGGTGATACTAAAATGAGAAAAAATATATTTTTCCAAAAAAGTTTACTTTTGCAGTTAGAAGAGAAGCATTTAAAAATTTAAGAAAGTGTATGACTTCGGTTGCTCTGATGATAACAAATTTAAACAAATATTGCTGTATAATATTGTAATCAACTTTAATTATTAAAATTTAGTTAAAAAACAAAAAAAAAAGTTATAAATGAAGATTTTTACATTTCTTATTTTGTTCAAAGGAAATTTCTCTGACTAAACCCCAAATATTATAGTCTCCCATCATATTTTCATTATATTGGCCTTGATAACAACAAATTCCGTAACGCCTTGATGGAAACCTTCTCCTTGTTCCTCTGACTATGCTCCCAGTTCTCTTTGAATTTATCTGAATGAGCGTGCAGCATATGAACTTTGAGAAACATCCTGCAACCCATGGCTTTAAAGTTATTCAGCATACTATAGAGCGTTCAAAGGTGAGTTTGCAGTATAGCTCTTATGGCAAATGGGAGCGGTGTTGCCAAATGTTGTAAAAGTGTCAAATGTGTCAATTATAATAATATGAAAAGCTCGTATGATTTACAAAAAACAACTCTTATAAAACTTAAAATAACACTTAACAAAAACAAATGGCCATTTGTAGAATACTGCGTCTTCACAGATCAGCGCGTTTTAGAGCTGGCAACGTCGACAAGCAAGAAAAGGTTAGTGTCATTGTGTAAACCCATTAGAGAGTATGAAAAAGAACTACTCCATATGCCCTGTACTGCAAACTCACCTTTGAACGCACTATAGAAACTTGCTCTTGATAGTTTTCTGCTCTGTTATTCCCCAGAAAACCGTGTACTACTGCTTTAAAGTTTTGGAAATTCTTCGCTGTCCAAAATTTTTTTAATCTGTGGGCCAACAAAGATTCTAGCCTTAGGCAACCGTAGCTTCTGACAACTTTGAAAAAAAATCTCAAATATATGAAAGCTTCGGATTTTCCATCCAACGCTTTCACAAATTGTTTCATCAGCCCTAACTTGATGTGTAGTGTAGTGGTGGCATCAGCACATTTGTAGGCTCAACTATGGGCTCCCATTTAACATTTTGCCTCCCCACCTGAAATTCTGTTCTTTCCGGCCATGTTTGTCGATTGTAGTGCGTGGCATCAGCTCTGCTATCCTAAAAAAAAAAGTAGCATGGATATTTTGTATAACCACCTTGCAATCCCATAAGGAATCACACCGTTTTAAAATCTCCTGTAAGGTGCCAATTATATTCCTAGTACTTTAGGACTTCTAGTAGAATTTTAACACTGTCGTCATTTTCCTTGAGATGTACGGAACGAGCAACCGAAAGAGGTGGAAATTTATTACCATTATGAAGTAAAACAGCTTTCAGGCTTTTTGTGGAACTATCGATAAACAAGCGCCATTCGCTGGAAATGCAGGTATTCCAATTGCTTTATATAAACCATTTACGTTATTACAAAAGCAAAGTCCATCTCCCTTAGTAAAAAAAAGTAGAAAATAGATCATGTCGCTTTCTTTGATCAGTTATTTTGACATTTTTATTGAGCAAATTCCACTGTCTCAGTTGAGAACCCAAAATCTCTGCTTTACTTTTGGGTAGATTCAGATCTCTAATTAAATCATTGACATCTTCTGCTGTAATGAGATGAGGTACTGATGGTTCCTGTGATGGTATAAATTCTTCGTCGAATAGCGCATTTGAACTTTCAGATGAATTTGTTTGAGTATTTGGTACTTCAGTACCAAATACCCCCCCATCACCGCTTTGTTGCTACAAAACAACGCAGATAGTTTACTGCTACTCTCAAAATTAAGGAAATAACCATTCCTCAAGACTACAAAAGCAAACTTTGATGAAAGGGGGTCCAAGGTCCAATCAATCAGCGACCATCGTATAGTATTTCCAAAATTAAATGGCCACTCTTGTCGAGAAGCTTAACAATGCGGTAATGGGTTTATGGCAGTAATCCTAAGACTCGTTGCTGTAAACAGAATATAAGAGGTATTAAGGGAATTTTAAATTTAAATTGAATAGATATAACACTAGTTCAACTGAAGTTTCTTAAAAACCATTAAGGTGCAAGGAATCTGTGCAAGGTGATTTGGAGTGCGAAAATGTGGAAGTTAACGTGGAATGCGAAAATGTGTACGTGGCTACTAAAAGAAATTCATTTGTCATTTTGTCATTTGTCAAGTCAAAAACCGAGACAAGGACGGGAGCTAGGGCAAAGGAAACAATTTAACCACAAAAATTGTTTTATTATTCAGTCTTACAAAAGAAATATGCAGATGATCTGCTGCAGCAGAAAGTTAATTATTTGGTATAACTAGGGAATAGGTTGCTACACAACTGCACATACGTCACACCGCCTCACATCGCACATGTTTTGTTTAACGTACGATGATTCTAAACAGGCGGCATTGTTATATTAGCGCGAGTTTTAAGATAGTGTTTTGTCATTAAACTAGAAGATGGGTAGCTCGCTTCGCTCGGCTTTTGCTAACCAAACACTTACTAACCTAACCTAAGATAGTGTTTTGTCATTAAACTAGAAGATAGGTAGCTCGCTTCCAGAAACCATTGTTTTAGAGCCACTGATAATCCTTAAATTATTTAGTGAAATTGTTATGTGCTGCCATCTACAAAGAAATTTTGTAACGTTGTAGCAACCTAATCCATAGTTTAGCCAATTATTTTATTTATTGTACCAGTACAACAAATATTTTTAAGAGCAGATTCTAATTTATAAATTGTTCTTGCTACACCAATATAATTCAATATTCATTTAGTCAATAATCGGGATTTATGAAAATGATTTAAAAAATAGTTTTGTTTCTCTAGTTATAGCCGATAGTGTATGCATGTATGTGTTTCTATATTGTCCATACAAGCAGATTCTACATAACAATGACTTACATTATAAAATTAACAAAAATTTCTACAAATACCTTTCCAGTCGCTCCAATTTTGGTCTGCATGTAGTCCAAACACTAAAGTCCACACTATAACACACTATTTCAAGTATTTTCTACACTTTTATCACTTAAAAATAACTAAAAACGTCAGAAAAAAATGAAGACGCCACTTGCAAAAATCACGTATCACTACATATCAAGATGGCTAATCCTGATAAAGCTCATTAAGGAATATAGTCATTAACAATTAATAAATAAGGAACAGAATTGCTTAAAATAATTCTTTATGAGAATAAATACATATATTAATATTTTATCAATAGTATACAGGTGGTTGAAACTGAACTACCGGGCCCAATACACTATTTTTTTATTATTGAAGATGAGGAAAATAAATTTGGAAGTTACTTGGTACTACATGATCTAAAATAGTTTATATTTTGTTACTTTGTATCTTTATATAAATAGTTATACATTTTGATTGAGGATTTGTTAAAATTTCAGAGCTATAGGGATTTGCAGCTAAGCACCCTACCATCTGGTGAGCGGTTCATGAACTTGTGTACATCAGATAACATTTCGTTTTGTGTATTGGTTTTGTATGAAGTTTGTTTTTAAAGTTTTATTATAATCATTGAAAAATGTATAATACATATTGTTGTGTGCCTATGTGCAATTCATTGAAAAGAAGAAACCCGGAAATATCGTTTCATTTGTTTCCACTAATATCAGACACCGTACGGTTCGAAATAAAATTGGGAAAGCAAGAGGTTAGGAATCGACGCGATGTTTAGATAAACAATTTAAAAATTGGAAAAAAAGTGAGCCCTTATATCAAAGTTTGCTCATCACATTTTAATGATAGTGACTACAAAAAATATTTTCAATTTTGTATTTATTATCGCATATCTTGAAAATTCCTGTTATTGTGTGTGGGTTTGTAATGCACAAGTTTGTAGGCATAATGCATAAATCTTTATGAACTCTCTGTTTTTTTCAGTGACTCCACACAATATTATATGCCCAGCATTGTACATTTCTACCCCTTGGTAAACAACACGGGAATTATTATTTCCCCCAATATAGTTAAAATAATCGACAATGGAAAACTGCCATAACTTAAAACCAGATCACAAAATGTAGTATTTTAGATGTTTACAAGTAATGTCACTTCACAAAATCAGAAAATCCCAAACAATTATTTATTTTTTGTCGTTTTTTGATATACTTTTCGCTATTATTTACTAGTAAATGTCAAGTGGTATCTGATTTAGAATGGTTTCAAAAAAATCCGCGTGGCGCTACGATCTTAAAATTTTTCCCCTATAGCGTTGGAGACACGGCCTATATGGTAAAATGGGAGGACAGAGGTGATAATAGGATGACTTTTGGGCTATCAATGATAATTCTGAGATCTCAGAAAGGGATGAAAATTACTATTGGAAGTATAATGGAGTTCTCTCTCGAGAATTTTACACAGGTTAATTTTTTTATTTACGGGTTCATTTGGAGGGCTAAGGTGTCCCCCCCCCCGGGCATTATGACCTTAAGGCCCGGTCTTTCCACCTTCATTTAAACCACTAGGTAACTATCCGACAGATAATGTTATCTGGAATTTTATCTTCTGAATAAATGTAATTACCAGCAGTGAATTCAATACATCAGTCTCATTATCCGTTAGATAACTATCCGATAGATACATTTGTATTGAAAGACGGGATGACATTTATTCAGCACAGAAAGTATCATATATATATATATATATATACATAGGGGGAGCGAGGGAGGGTTCTCAAGGTGTATTACGATAGAGGAAACACGATTTTTCTCGAAAAGACGATGTGGGATCAAGTTGGGAAAAAAATTGGTGACCAGAGTTTACCCAAATAATTGGATGGTAGTATTTAAATTTTCGGAATAAACCGGAAGTACAGGATATCAAGGACAACTTCGATTTTTTATATAGGAACGTATGGCGTATATGGCAACTATGGGTATAGTTGGATAAAACTTTTGAAAAAAAAAACAACTTTTACATAAACATGTTTTTAATATCTGTTACGATTACCTATAATGGCTTGCAAGTATTTTTATTTACAACTGTTCCATTGTTCCAAGTTGCTTTCCATTTTGAACACTTTCGCATCCTTACTCTTTAGCTAACAGTAGCTCGGAGCATAAAATATTGCAAGTTCAAGTCGTACTCGAATAACTTGAAGTACCTCCAACACGAACCGTTTTATTTAGTTTAAATTAGTTGTCAAAATAAGTATAATTTATTTTATTTAGTTTTAAAATGTATATTTTAATGAATATAAATGTCATATATTTATGAATATATCTTGCAAAATTCAGCGTTTTTCTATTATAATTTCATGCTTCGATTTTATATGACTTCGCGGCCTCCCGACGAAGCTTTCACGCACCCCCCCCCCCCCCCCCCCCCGCTTGAGAAACGCTGCTATAGAGTACGTTAAGGATAACTTCATGCCAGGGCATCATAAAATACGTCATCAATCCTGCGCGAGAAAACAGCTGATTACATAGACGTACATAAGGGTTTCTGCCTTATCAATTGTTGTGAATACCAAACAAACAAAATCATGTATTTCAAATTAATTTTTGTTCACGTTTTAAAATGTTAAACGTTAACGTTAAAACGTTAAACGTTATGAAAACGTACGAGAAATAAATAATAATATATTATTGTGTATAAATGTATCAATTTCACTCTGTAAATGCAAATTATATATAAAGCCCGTATGTAACAGTTTTTAATTTTAATCTATAAGCAGTTCACTTTTGTAAGAACTAGATCTGGTTATTTCGGTTACTTTTATAGTGTGTTACTGACTTTAAATGTAATTCCTTACGCTGTAAAACCGACTTTAGGTTGATTTATGATCATTATAATTAAGATATAATTTCTCATTATGACATATGTCAAATGGATCGACATTTTAATAAAGTGACATTTTTTAATACCAACATGACATACAGCTTCAATGGTGCAAACTATTGAAAACAAATTTCCCTCTTAGTTTGTTCTTACAAAAGTGAAATGATTTGTAAATAAATTTGGAAATAATTTATTAAACTTTTAATACATTTACCATTATACAACCCTCCAGTTCAAATAAATACCCAACAAAGAAAGTACCATGAAACAATATCGAAGACAAACCATATCGAGTTAAAAATAGGCTGCATGAATGTAAGAACATTACAAGGAGAAGATAGAAAATGCACTCAGTAAGATAAAATGGGATATCATCGGTCTGTCAGAGGTCAGACGAGAGGGACCCGCAATAGTCGAAAGATCAAGCGGGCATGTACTAACTTACAAAGGAAACAATAAGAGTGTGAATTGTGTAGGCTTTATAGTTTCTAAAAATTGGCGCAACATGATAGATGAATTCATCGGCATCTCAGACAGGATATGCGTATTAAACATGCTATTCAATAAATTCAAGTTGACAATAATACAAGTTGATGCACCAATAGAAGATTACAGTTATGAAATTGTAGAGGAATTCTATTCAACTTTGTACGAAACGACAAAAGGCCATAAAAAGAACTGTACTCAAATTCTAGTAGTTGGCGATTTCAACAGCAAGATAGGCCAGAAGGAAGAAAGTGAAGAACAAGTACGTGGCCCCTATGCATATGGCAAAAGGAATGACAGAGGTAATATGCTAATCAACTATGCTGCAAGCGTACAACTCAAAATAATCAATACATACTACAAATGCAGACAAGGTTAAAAATGGACCTGGATATCACCAAATGGAAGGTACAAAAACGAAATAGATTTCATACTCTCAGATAATGTGTATGAAATTACGAACTTTAGTATACTAAACAACTTCGACTTCGATCCTTAACATACAACAAAGAACCATAAGAGCAAGACGGTTTCATACACAAAACAATGCAAAAGAGATATCCATAGAAAATAACGAACAAATAAAAAAAGAAATAAAAGAAAAATTAAGCGAAACAAAACCAAAGTCATTGCAGGAATATTATGATATATTCGAAAGGATATTAAAAAATGTGTTACGGAGTATGAAACCGTGTCAGATAAAGAAGAATAACCAGCGAAGAATTACAGAAGAAACTTTGGAATTAATAAAATTAAGAGAGAAACTACGTAAAATTAATAACAAAACAGTAGTAGAAAACATTGAATATACAGAATTAAAAAAATCAACTCGGAAATACATAAGGAGAGACATAAAGATCTACGAAAACCAACTAATAAATGCACTAGCTGAAAATTCTTATTCGGTTAAAAAAATGAAGGAGAAACTTGCAACGGGTCAACAATGGATACACGAACTAAAAAAAGTTAGTGGCAAAAAAATAACAAGCCTAAAAGACATAAATATTGTAGCAACACAATTTTATAAGAAACTTTATTCTTTGCCTGCATCTATTTCAAAGGAAAATGACTGTAGTAAAAATCCTAAACTAGTAGACCAAAATGCATTAGAAGATGTTCCAACTAAATTAGAAGAAGAAATAAGCAGTTCAATAAGGAATCTGAAAAACAATAAAAGCCCTGGGGAAGACAGAATACCAAATGAAGTATTAAAACTGGGAGAAGAAGGAATGTTAAAACATTTAAAAAAGTTATTTAACAAAATACTTCAGGAAAGAGAAATACCAGAACAATGGAAAACTGCGAAGATAATTCTCCTGCACAAAAAAGGAGATAGAACAAATATAGACAACTAATAGGTCTATTAGCCTGATTTGTAGTATACATAAAGTATTCGCTACCATAATTTTACAACGAATAAAAAACACTTTGAACTTCAATCAACCATTAGAACAAGCAGGCTTTAGGAAAAGTTTTTCAACCATAGACCACCTTCAAACTGTGAACCAACTTATTTCAAAAAGTAGAGAATATAATATAACCCTATATTTATTATTTATAGATTACAGCAAAGCGTTCGATCAAATTAGAAGGGAATATTTATTTGAAGCCCTAAGACAACAAAATATCAATGAGAATTACATAAAAATCATTGAAGAAATCTATAAAAATAATAAAGCATCAATAATTCTAACAAATCTAGGACCTGCCTTTGAGGTAAATAGAGGAGTAAGGTAGGGCGATCTTTATCGCCAGTATTATTCAACAGTGTACTTGAATTTATTTTCAGAAAAATAAACTGGACAGAACAAGGAATAAGAGTGGATGGGAAATACTTGTCAAATCTTAGATTTGCCGACGATGTAATTCTTTTAGCAAGTAATTTATACAGCTCAATTAATCTAACACATATTAATAAATCTACTATTTCTAGTTGCCTGAAGTCCGTGGATATAGCAAAAGGCCCTGGCCCTGATGGTATTCCCGCAATATTCATTTCTAACTGTGCGGAGCATTGTCCGAGCCACTTTATATTTTATTTAATAAATCTTTAAAATCAGGCATCTTCCCTTCTATTTGGAAACAAGCTATAATCACACCCATACTTAAAAGTGGCTCTGCAAGTGATATTTCTAATTACCGGCCAATATCTAAATTAAACATATTTGCAAATTTTTTTGAATCAGTTATTACAAAATTCATTTCCAATTCAGTAAAACATACAATTACTCACGAACAGCACGGTTTTATGATGAAACGTTCAACCATTTCTAATCTGCTCCCATACACTGAATATATTTACTCTAAATTAGACTCGTCTGGACAAGTAGATGTGATATATACTGATTTTAAAAAGGCCTTTGATAAAGTTAATCATAATTTATTAATAAAAAAACTTCGAGCTATTGGTATCCATGGTAATTTATTAAGGTGGTTGGAATCTTACATTTCAAACCGATCACAAGCTGTAGCTATTAATAATTATACTTCAAATTTCATTAACATAACATCAGGTGTTCCACAAGGATCGCATTTAGGACCTATTTTATTTATAATTTTTATAAATGATGTTTACTCCTGTTTTGAGAAATCTAAATTTACTTTATACGCCGACGATTTGAAAATTTATAAAAACATTGAATGTATTCAAGACTGTATAGATCTGAACAGCGATTTGCAAAACTTTGCTAATTATTGTCATAACAATAAACTTTTTTTAAATTTAGATAAGTGCAAAATTATGTCATTTACAAGAAAACACCACCCAGTAAATTTTGTATATAAAATATATAATACTCCATTGACACGTTGTAACTTAATTAAGGATCTTGGAGTTTACTTCGACAGTAAGTTGATCTTTAATAAACATATAGACAACATTACTAGATCTGCGTATAAAATGCTTGTTTTCATGAGGTCTTGCAAAGATTTTAAACAACCAGAGAGTATAATATCGTTATACAAATCACTAGTCTGCAGCCGTTTGGAATACGCCACTGTTATATGGAACCCGCAATATAGCATATATATCCATAGAATTGAGTCGATTCAAAAGCGTTTTATGTCATATTTAAATTACAAATTTTTCAAAATTATATATTTTTTTTAATTTAATTTTTCAATATTATATTCTATAAAAATAATTACAATATTAGCCTCCAAACCTTCAACCTAACTAGTCTTTCTAACCGCAGATTAAAAATAGATCTTAATACCGTTTTTAAAATTGTAAATAATTTGATTGACTGTCCCGCTGCTATTGAATTGATTAATTTTAACGTACCTCAAATAATAACTAGGAAAATCTCTACTTTCTACTGTAGTAACAGATTGACAAGTTCTGGTCACAATTCTCCTTTCAATAGAATTATGTTATCTTTTAATTCATTTTTTGATACCTCCGATATATTCTTCTTGCCATTTTCACAATATAAGTCAGAAATTGACAGAATATTGCAGGATCAAAATACAACTTAGAATCTAGCAATGGTTCAATTATGTGATTAATTGTAAAATGTTATATACTGTATTGTAATTTGTTTTATTTTAAGAATCATATATTTGTAATCTTATTAACTGCAAACCTTTATAAATTTGTATGTATAAATTATCTACGTGGTGACATATTAGGAGTTATCTTAACTCTGTTTGTCACCCAAATAAATAAAAAAAATATATATACAACAACTTTCAGAAATGGCTAATCGTTTAAATTGCGAAAGCAAGAAGTTGGGTCTGAACATTAACATATCCAAAACAAAAATCTTCACAAATGGGAACAGGTTGGAGCTCACAATAGGCGATCAAAAAATTGAATATGCCAATGATATCACATATCTAGGACAGATAGTTTCATTTTCAAATAGTCAAGACAAAGAGATTCAAAAAAGAATAATCACTTCATGGAACAAATTCTGGTCTAAAATAATATTATGATAGGCAACTTTTCCATGGAATTAAAAGCCAGATTATACAATATGTGCATACTACCAACTCTGACATACGGATGCCAAACCTGGTCGTTAACCAAACGCAGTGCGAGAAAGTTGGAAACGACACAGAGGAAGATGGAGAGGATAATGTTAAACATAAGGCTTAAAGATAGGATAACCAATTAAGAAATACGGAGAAGAACCAAAGTCAGCGACGTCACAGATTGGTGCAAAAGCAGAAAATGGAAATGGGCTGGCCATGTTGCGAGGATAAGGGATGACAGGTGGACTATCCGAACGACAGAATGGATCCCATTAACCGAAGAAGAAAAGGACGTCAGTTTAAACGCTGGGATGATAACATAAGAAGAAATATCGGGAAAAACTGGCCCCAAATAACAAGGGATAGGAAGCTATGGTGAGAATCAGAAGTGATTTACAAGAGAGTTTGTTTCGTGAATTTAAAACTGAACATAAACCATATTAATGAACACAACATATAAAAACAAATATAAAAAATGTATAATTTAAATAAACTAAATCATGAAACATTTTAATTTACATAGTGCCATAGACCTACAGTGAATGACATAAACTAAGTGATGTCATAAACATTCGAGGCAAATGAGGTCAAGCTATGTGAAAGTGTGAACCCCCCCCCAGTCTTGATGAACTGGAGGAGGCCCGTACCGTTCAGGGACGAAATGGGCTATTATTATTATTATTATTAATACATTTAATCCTAAAACTTGTCTTTGATATGTATTAATCATATTAAAGAGAAAAATTTTTGGTCCACTATACACTCCTAGGCCCTTTGACCGATCTGGACCAAATTTTGCAGATACTCTTTAGAACCCTGCGGAAGTAACGAAGAATAGAGGTGTCTAGGGTTTTGTAAATATAACCAAGGAATCCTAGACACTCCTAGGCTCTTTGACCGATCTAGACCAAATTTTGCAAAGTTACTCTTTATGACCCTGCTGAAGAAATGTAAAAAAATTGATGATTTTTCAAAAATTTTGCTTTTTATTATACTGGTGCGTCTAAATAGCACTCAAAAATACAACGAGAAAAAAGTTGACTGGACGGTTGTATTAACACCGTTCACTCGTTTTACACAACAAATTTTCGTTCCTGGGGATGGGGAAGCTGAACACGAGGACCCCTCTTGAGTACGCCTCTGGTCTTTAATCCTAAAAAATTAAAGCAGGATATCACTTTTAAACAATCACCCGTACAATTCTGGGTAAATCAGCTAGTCTTGAATAAAACCGTTTATTTGTAAGGATCTTCATTTTATTTTATGAAAAAGACTATTCATAAAAAGACTATTCAGCAAAAATAACACAGTAACTATAAACAGTGAGGATCTTAAAATAAAACAATATTATAATAATAATCATTTAATAACATTTGTAAAAATACAAAGATAAAACATGATATGAACATATAGGTATCGGACATTATACTAAAAATAAATGTTAATAAACCTTTTTGTTCCTGATTTATCTATATATACAAATATCTTTGGCTACTTTTAACATTCACACTCTGCAAACATATAATTTTTGCAAAAATACAACAAAATTAAAAACATTTGTACCCATATTTGCTTGCTAAAATACATTGTATAAAAAAATACGTGATGACTAAGTATATTTGCTTATAAAAGTATAGCACATGTGGTAGTGGCACCTTAAAAATAATGATCATGTTCTTTTCCACAGTTCATAAATTCACAGCTTCATTGTAGAAAGTTTGGATTAGGTCGTATGATACGTAGGCAATAGCAATATCTTGCAAAGCGGGCAAAACTGACGGAATGGCGATATACAAAAATAAGAAACCCTCAATTAGTGCAGGTTCGATTAATGTGAAATACGAATCAGCCCGGTGTATTATGTTCTACATTTCGATTAGCGCGGTATTTAGGCCTGACAAGGTCTAAAAAAATTTAACTAGCGATGCTACACTCCGTTATCAGCAGCGTTTGTTTAGCTACTGATGCCAATTAACCATGCGATCAAAAAATACGTTTTGCATAGAACGAAAGTTTTCCACTAACCTACTAACCGCGCTCTGCAAGATATTGCTATATTTCATGTCATTTGTGCATTGTTGAAATCTAAATCCACATAATATAAAAGTGTTTGCAAATTATAGATAAGGTAAATAATAACCCTGAACGTTGCGTTGCAAGAAAGAGCAAGAAAGGGTGCAAAGAGAGCTTCTGAAACAATGTGTAGTGACGCACCCTAATATTCTCTCACGTTCTGTATTTATTATCCACTCTTTGATAAACAATATGTTTCACGTTATGTAATAAACCGTTTTGTTTACAATAAATTAGAGTTTAATAAGTTATTATATATACAAATTAATTCGGTGCTTTATATTGAATCAATTATAACTCTGGTTTAAAATTAAATATTTTCCCATTATTGAGGGATTTTACAGTGCCAACTCATTTAAAAAACACCAAGTATATGTCTTGCTAAAGTAGATGACATAACCTCAAAAACAGTAGTTAATATGATGGCGTCCGAAATACAATATATTAGACACTGTATTCTTTTTGAGGTACAACTGAAGAAAAATCATGCGGAAGCCGAGGAAATACTTTTTTCAATTTTGTACGACATTGATTTGATCGGATTAAAACCGATCAATTATAGACATCGCCTCCTAAATCCAAAATTTATACCAAATGTGTGTTATTATGCATTTGGCTAAATATCAGAGGTGTGAAGTATTATAAGTTGCAAGAATCTGGTAATTCAGAGCATTACCAACAGCAACTTATCCGTTTTAGGAATGAATTAAACCGAAAAAGAACCATTTACTTGCCACAGAATGAAACAAATCATTTTGAAGTACGGCAACGCTCGGCCACATGTGGCGCAAAGGACAAAAGTGGATTTGTTCCTTGGACTAATAAGTTCTGCTCTATGCGATGAATTATCGGACCTACCTCCGTCGGATTAACACCTGTTCTGGTCGCTCCGACATCTCCTAGCTGATACGCACTTGAAGAGGTACACAAAACCAGGGCTTCGAACCGGAACTGAACCGAAAACCGAAAAAAAACGTTATTTTCGTCGGAAGGAAAACCAGAGCTGAACCGAAAAAAAAACTATCGGTTTATTTCGGTTAAGATAATGTTTATGGGAGTGAATATAAAATACATTTTATTTAAGATTATTTTTTAAACTGATGAGCAGAAAATTCTGAAAGATTCTGAAGTGTTATCGTAATTTTTTTAACTAATAAGTTTAAAAAAATTGCACTTCTATTATTTCGGGGGGGGGGGGGATTGAACGGAACTAAAACCGGAACCGAACCGATATTTATTTTTTTAATTGAACCGGAACAAAAACCGAAACGAAAAAATAACGGTTCAAAGTCCTGCACAAAACAATTAAAGAGTCCGAATAATTCAATATATTCGTCAATACATGAACGACTTTATAGGCTTAAAGTTGTTATCTATTTATTCAGGGGAGGGGAGATCCATCAATTACCCGACATATAGAGCAGTCATCGAATATTAAAAGAAAGAAAATATATATCATTTTTCTGTAAATAAACTTTTAAAAAAATCTTTAAAAAAGAACCGAATTAGTTTGCACGAATAATAAATTAAAACATTTTGTTAAAATAAATTTGAAATTAACAGACATTGAACGTCCCAAAACTTTAAACTATGGCAGTTTTTTGTTATTATCGAAACCCTATTTTCAAATACGATTTTTTTACATGACATGGCAGTATTAATTTATGTTATGTAGATTCTGACTTCGACATAATGCCAATGAATTGCATTGCATATATTTTGCACTAATTATTGCATTGAAAAATTGCTTATATATACATACTTGTCTTTTGGATTTGTATAGAAAAGAACATTTTTGAATGATATCTAAACATGGCCGTAATCTGAAATGAGTGACTCCCCATAGTTCATGATTACATAATCGTGATAATACATCATAATACACAATGGCTGACCCATGATAATGGACGCCCAAACGACCAGGTTACCCCATCTTGGTCCATATGTCTTCTCCATGTAGCGGGAAACGTAGGATAGGGGGATTTGCCCCATCATACCCATGAAAGCCCAGATTTTGAACGTTTTTAATGGCACACTCACCTAAAAAAATGTATGAATTATTTACTATAATTTTTTTTAAGTGTTATCTGAATAAACTGGTGTTAAGTATATATTTCATATCATGGTTATTTATTAAAAACACTTTTAAAAGGTTACCGAAACACTTTTTATAATCGACACCAATAGGGAGGAGAACAAAAGGAAAGACCTATTAAAATATAGGTAGAAGGAATACGAAGTAAGATGAATGAGAGAGTACTAAACTAAAAGCAATGTCAAGATAGACAACAATGGAGACGTAAATTCGGAATATTTTGGAGAGATAAAATCGGAATATACAAACGGATAATATCTATATTAATAAAATTTGAGGCAATACCTATTCTCTTTTATTTTTTTGGCCGCATATTTGGTTTCACACGATAATCTAAAACGACAAATGTAAAAAAATCAATCTGTTTGTCCGAGATTCATGTAAAAACGGCTATCATATTTTCACGAAATTTGGTGCGATGATGTAGTAAAACCAGGATTTTAACATAGCCTATACGGCATTCCAAAATTTTAATTCCAAGTGATTGTTTTGGGGTTAAAACTGTTCATTAAAAAATGTAATATCTCCCTTATTATTGACGTAACAGAAAAATCCATATAACAAAAATGCGTCTAAAAGGAAAACATCTTTGTGTTCTATGAATTTTTTCAGTTGGATAAATATTTGGGGGGTTATTAGAAAACATCCTAAAACTACATTTTTGAGATATCTCTCTTATTATTGACTTAACAGCTAAAACGTATAAAAATTGTTTATAATAAGAAAACTAATTTAATTTACCCAAATCGGGCAGACTTTAGAATGGGGCACCTGTTCAAGGTCAATATACAGCCTTAATTATGGAACACTTACAAACTTAATAATACAGTGGCACAAAAACAATGTTATTTAATGTATTGTTACGTTCTTGTGTTCACTGTTCGACATTTGATCTATAGGCTATTTCAAACGTTATGCGGAACTAACTGGAATTTTCATTTTTGTAAGTTGTTATGGTCTCACTTTTTATTATTTGAAGTGGGCTTTTCCTAAACAAAATGATTAAAAGCCTCACTTAATCGGTAAAAGTTACTAGAATTGAAAATCTAGTTCCGCCTAAACCAAAGAAACAAGCTATACATATATAATTTTAATTTTCATCATTTTTGTGGTTTAGATTATGTTTTATTTGGTTAGATTAATTTCATAAAACTAGGTAATTAGGTTAGGTTAATAAAAGGATTCTTAAGTAGAAGTCAAAAGGCTCGAAGTAAGCTTAAAAATCTTTTAAACTAAACTCTTGTCTTATTCGAAAAACCATCGTTTGACTATCACTGATAATGTTTGTAATGTAATGACCTGCCATCTGTTGGTAAAAATGAGTAGCAAAACTAAACTTTAGAAATATCTCTTATTATTGACTGAACAGCAAAAATGTTAGTTAAAATATTTGGCGCAGAACAACAATGGCTATTTGCGCATAACACAGCTTATAAAAGTTTATAGAATATATATTTATAACAAGTAAAACAAGATATAGTTAAATAAAATCTTAGAAATCAACTCGATAAAAAAAATAATAAATACACGGACAAACAAAAATACATTAGAATAAAAGTCTGTCCGAAAAAGTGAACAGATGCTGGGTGGTGGTAAGAGGCTAAGTGGAACTAGATTTTGAACAACTTTTAACGTTTAAATTTGACTTTCGGTCAATTTGTTTATCAAAAGCCCGCTTGAATCGTTAAAAAGTGAGCTCGTGACAACTTAAATAAAAATTCCATTTAGTTCCGCTTAAACGTTTGGAATAGCCTATAATAATATCCGTTTTTACTTGATATTTGATAAAAAAAAAAAAAATACACAAACAAGACATTTTTTGAAGAAAAGCTACTACAACTGCTTAAAGCAAAATTTAAATTTGCTCAATAGCTCTGTAGTGTCAAAGATTATGTGTGTAGATCTAACGTTCCAAATTTATTAAAAGGCATACGTGATTTTTTCTCGGCCTACTCTGCCAAATCATTCTTTTTTTTTTTGCTTCACACTATGTAAGATTATGTAATCCAGCCATATATTATGGATACTTACTAAATACTCATGGAAGAAAGCAGAAATGAAGAAAACTGTTATGCTGGCAGCATTTTTACCATATCCCATCTCGACAATAGGGATATAGAGATGTCTCACAGCCCATCTATGCACTGGCATGTTCCATGTTCTCCAGAACGTGTCAATGTTGTTAGCATTCCACCAGTCGCAGTAGAAATTACGATCAGCAAAGTGCATTATTTCGCCCATCAAATTCATGAATGAATGGAAGAGAAGATAAAATAACAGAAGCCAAGCTAAATGATTTGGTATCTGTAAAAAGAAAAATATATTATTATGTGCAAATCAGTGGTGTATATTCAATATGTCCAAAATATGCTCCGTATATCCAATAGGGGAAACTTCCTAAGCGCCCCGACATCTGTTGGCGATTTGCTGAAGATACGAGAATGACATTGTTTTGTTTTGTTCAATGGAGAAATACGTGGTTTTTTGTTGTTTGTTTTATTTTTGTGAATCACGGCAAAAAAAAAACTATTTATTTTGTTGTGTGCCGCAATGTAAATCGCGGATAAAGAAGAATCCCACTTTAACATTCCATCATTTTCCTACATCGGAAACAAGATCAATTGAAACGACATTTGTAGGCAGAAAGAAAGTGAATCGTAGGTTTTTATGGATCCAAAAACTAAAAATGGGCAAAAATCCATAACCATGCATACGCGTTTGCTCGTTGCATTTTATGGAAAATGATTTTTTACGCCCAAGAAAAGAGTGAAAAAAGGTACTTGCCAAACGCAAAATTTGCCTAAATCATCAGTTAATATATTAAAAACCTCTTTCACTTTTTCAGACAGAGATTTTTATTTTTTGCTAATATATTTACCATATTTTTGTTGATATTACATTGACAGACAGTCAAAAGGAATTAAAAATGCAATGACAAACTAATAATTTCCTTGAAATTTCTTTAAAATATTAGAAGTATATTATTACATATCTGGTAAATCGTGGATTATTTACCTTTAAATAAAAAAAAAAAGCATAAAAAGTTCGGAAAATAGGAAAATACAACTCGTGTTCATTTTCACCACGTAAACAAGGACACAAGTGACAGTTTGATGTCACTCTAGAGTGTTCAGGCTTTTGCCGCATATGGCGCTGCGATCTTAAAAAGTATCCCCTAGGCAAATAAATGAAAACTGCAGAATTTTTTTATATTCATATATTATACATTTATATTATTTTGAACTATTTTAACTGTTAGTACAATTTTAATGTTTTGAAGGTATGACCAAAAAATACCCTTATAACATCAATCATGTATCTGTACGGCAGAAACTGTGGCCAAACGGCTAGACCTAGAAAGACCTGATATTCAAAAGACTAGAAGATTTAAAGAAAATAGGCTGGGGGTACACTGTTTACGTTACGTTTCTAGAATTCCTTTTAGATGTTACAAACAAACAAAATCTCAAAATTCAAATGGTGGAATTCAAAGTATATATAGCTACATCGTAGAAACACAAAGCTGGTTCGGCTATAAAAAATTATAAACGTAGCAGTAGAAGTTATTCGGTTGCTCAGATTCAGATCAAAGGAATTACTGAGATATTACAGAAATGAAAGGGTTGAATCTTAATTTGGAGCATTTGAATGAATCAGAAAAAGTACAAGAAGTATATATGTTGTATCATAGGGATGAGTAACAAACGGTCAGAAACCCAATTCTAACCCTCGCAATTCACAAGACAGCCCGTGGTCTTTTTCGAAATATGTATGTACGAAACGACTGTCTATAAAACGTGTTTATTCGTTTTTAGGGTTTTGTAGGTATAACCAAAAAACCTTTATAATGCCACGCATGTGTCTGTCTGTTTGTCTGTCAGTTCGGTAGAAAAAGTGGCCAAACGGCTCAAAATAGAAAGCTGAAATATGGCATACTTGTACAACTCTTTAACCCACATATAAGAAAACTATTGAGAGTTCAAAAAACACATCGCCGGAAAAATACGAATAAACGTAATACGAATGTATTCAACGAAACATTATAGATTTTTTAAAAATATTTTGAGTGGATTATCAAATGATACCTCTTAATGCGTGAATAAACCAACAAAACTTTTATTTCAGTTAAATTAATTTTTTATGGGATTTTCACCAAAAATTTGTCAAAAAACTTTTGTCCCCACCCTATTTCCTAGGGAGTTGATATAAAAATCAGAAAAAATCTCGATAAAGTACTTTGAGGGTAACCGGAATAATTTAAAAGGAAATTTTGATCAGATTGGTTTTTCATATCCCACAGCCTATCCTGTATCCTACACCCTAGAAGCCAGGGGATTAATCTAAAAATCTGACTAATGCACATTAATCTGAACCAGAATAGTACAACAAGAATTTTTGTTCTAATTGATATTTCGAAAGTTATCGATTTTTTTGCAACACCGTGCTTACTTATACTATATAATTACTAATTACTAATTACTATAATAATAATAATAATAAATGGTTAAACACCCCTACGGGGTTACGCCGCCCTTTGGGCTTTCTAAATCCTTTTTCAGGATGGATCAATTCCTAGTGCTTACTAAATATTACTTACTAAATACCTACAAAACCTTCAATGTATAGAATTCTCACTTCATATTAATTTTTTATGGTGAGATCACAAAATGGTATAGGGTTCTTGTTAATGACCGTATTTAGTTATCCTAGTATTCAGTGATAACCCGTATTCTACACTGGAAGTTGTTACGCTGTCCAGTAGTGAATGTAGCAAGAACTTTTGTCTAAAAGATTTTGTTGGATTTTCATATTCTCGTGCATTTAGTAATATGACACTTTATTTTAACGTCTATATATTGATAATTACATATATCTCTTATTACATTATTGACAACTACCAACAGCTAGTTGTGGCATTAGCAGCATAATGCTTCGTTCAGAACCTCCAAATTATAAATTAGAATTAACGTAAAATTAGTACTGAACATAAAATTTCTACGTAGAAATTAAGCAGCATTCACAATAAAAATTAAGAAATTAAGCCACTGACAGATATTTTTATCGATTTCTACTTTATCGATAGATATTTGGCAGCTGTTTACATTTGCTAATGGGTTTTTGAGTGTTTCATGGTTCTGAAAAGAGTTGAAATAGAGGAAAAATGGTATAACCCGGGAATAGATTGCTACACAACTACGCATGCGTCACACCTCGTTACATCGCACATGTTTTGTTTTACATACGATGGTTCTAAACAGACGGCATTATTATATTAGCGCGATTTTCTTGAAACATATAGTGTTTTGTCATTAAACTAGAAGATGGGTAGCTCGCTTCGCTCGGCTTTTTCTAACCAAACACTTACTAACCTAACCTAAGATAGTGTTTTGTCATTAAACTAGAAGATGGGTAACTCACACCATTGTTTTACAGCCACTGATAATCCTTGAATTATTTAGTAAAATTGTTATGTGCTGCCATCTACAAAGAAATTTTATAACGTTGTAGAAGTCTAATCCCTGGTTTAGCCGGAAAAATTTATATTTATACTCATAGAAAACACAAAGATGTGGATAGAAGCAAAAAAATATGGTCATAGAAATTTTTAGGTTGACAAGTGCTTACTGCGCATGCGTCAATTATAAATTAACGTAAGGGTTTGCAGTCTACAAACATGTAATTTTAATTTATAAGTATACGTAAAGGTTGTGAACGGTAACGTACAGTTACGTATAACAAACATTTACGTTAATTCTAAGTACTAATTCTAATTCCTAATTCAGAGGTTCTGAACGCAGCATTAAAATTATCTCTTAATTAAAAGATGTCACTAATAAATGTATAAAATACTTACTGCTAATTTTAAGAGTCTTTCAGTTGCTTTTGTGTACTCCATATTAGAGAATGGAATCAATGAATTTTTCACTGAAGGAATCATGTATTGTTGGAATACAGCCATCACGAGCTGTACTAAGACAACCACTTCAATGATTCGTTTGATGAGGAAGCGCTTACGTATTCTAGAGGTACGAGGAAAGTTCAGTTCGTAACACAATGTTGGTGCAAAGATGTAATAAAGAATATCTTGAAGATTGAGGTTATCTGGATACTGTACTAAGGGTGATGAGTCTTCATCCCTTTCATCGCGATTGTTTCCATTTGCATGATCTACACTAGTTTCTAAAAAAAAAATAAATACAATAAATTAACATAATGAAATACGGCTCAGCCGGAATAGGCTCAAAGTCTATTTTTAAACGGCCACTACGAATTGTTAAAATATCATCCCCCCCGTCAAATAATTTGTTTCACACCCTCGTCTAGTGGCGGATTTAGACTCAAAGGGGGCCTGAAGCTAATAAGCATTTTGGAGCCCCTGAGTTAAGGCAAAGTTAATTTTACGAAACTTTTATTGAAAAATTTTACAGAAGTATATACAGAGTTCAAAAACAAATTACATAAGGGTTGGCTGTGGAAACAAAAGTAATGTCAATAGCAAGCTTTAGAATTAATTAACTGTCACCCCTGTTGTTGTTGTCATAAGTTTATATTGAAAATGCAATTAAGCTACAATTATAATGGTTTATACAATCGAACACAAAAATTTATGATCGAATCATATTTTCGAAATGGTGTTCGAGATAACAGCGAATGGATTTACAGTGCGGTGTCATGTTTCGAAGAATTACTACAATTTCCAGATATTGATTTCCTTGAAGGTTGTTTTTACAGCGCACTTAGAAGATATGTTGATTTATTCCGAGATACAGGGAGCATTACTCATTGAGATACAACTGGAAGGCCAAGAGTTCGTACTCAAAATACAGTTGATGATGTTCCTCAACGTATGAACGAGCAACCCACTACATCACTACATACACTTTCGCAAGAGACTGGTTTATAATTAGGAACTTGCCATACTTGTCAAAAAAGATATAAAGCTATTCCCATACCAAATTCATGCTTTACATGAGTTGCTGCCAACTGATAACAATAAGCGAATTGTGTATTGCCACTGTTTCCAACAATATTTAATTAATTATGCTGATTTGGTAAATTTAAAGTTTTTTTTTTTTTAATTTGTGAATTTTTTGACGGTCGAATAATTAGTTTACGTTCAAATCCAGCCAAATATCGGGGAACTGCAAAACAGAATTACTGAATAGTGTGCAAATATAACTCCTCAAATTCTTATAAATGCTTTTAATAGTATAAAACGACGAGTAAATTTGTGTCTGCAGGAAAACGGTGGTCATTTTAAACAGCTTCTTTAGTTTTTTATGTTTATATTTATGTACCTGTAAAGAAAAAAATTATAATTTCCAATTTTAATGATTACAAAGACTGTGCCTAAACGTTAGTCAATTGTTATATAAAGCTTGCAGTAGACATTATTTTATTTTTCCATAGCCAACCCTATAGATAGGGAACTAGAAAAGTTTTGTCGTATGCTTGTCCATTCCTAACGACTAATATTGCACTGAATTAAAAGAATATCCACGATCTGGGCGACCTGAGGAAGTGATAATTTCAAAAAATGTAGCTGCTATTAAAAAACTGACAAAAATAATCGCCAAATAATATATAAGCAGATATAGGAAACCCTCAAGATTGATGCACCATCTTCGCATACAATTCTGCATGGTAAATTACATTTTAGAAAGATTTGTACGCTTTAGGTACTCCACAAGATTTTTTTTGGAAATTCAGGATTATAATTACTATCCTCCGTAACTACATAATTTGTTTCGTATAGTCCAGATCTTATTCCATGGCATTTTGGATTGTTCCGCTATGTTAAAAATGAACTAAAAGGGCTCCGTTTTGCTAATGAACACCAACTATTAGTCGTGTGGAATGAATCATGTGATTCTGTGCTGATAGAAAACTGGGAAAAAAATTCTGATGACTGGTTTTGTCGAATGTATAAATATATAGAATGTAATGAAAATTATTTTGAAAAGCTGTAAAAAAATAAAATTATGCCACAAAATTTTTCTAGCGCCCTGCGTAATATATGCTCAAATATTGCACATACTTATACATACTTATACATAGACCAGATTTCAGTGAAGGGAAACCAGGACACAGGAAAAAAAAAAAAAAAGAAGGTCTTTGTTTCCTCCCAAATCCAAGTGAAGAGCAAAAAAAAAAGGTCCTCACCTCTCCAAATTCAAAGTGAAGAGCAAAAAAAAAAAGTCCTCACCTCTCAAATTCAAAGTGAAGAGCAAAGAGATTCAAAAACCGGGACAATCGGGCGTCCCGAGGAGTGTCCAGTCTTCGGGACACCGGGACGGATGGTCACCCTACTTATACATATACCCAGTGATGGCATCCTAAATTTTCAGGAAGCGGTTCTATAGTCATGTGATATCTAGGAACCTATTCTGTATTTTTAAGAATGAAAACAAATCACTTACTTCCATTTATTAAATATAAGGAAGAGCATATTATTAATAACCTATAAAATAAATATTACATTTGCAACACTGCAGGGCACGGCGCACGATTCAAAACTGAAGTCAGAAAAATTCATTTATTTTTAATAATTCTAACAACCGGTTCCCTAAGGTTTCAATAATTTTAAGAAACGGTTCGCGCGAACCGTTTCGAACCAGTAGGATGCCATCACTGCATATACCGTATGTCCTTTTTCATCTTGCAACATTGAGCTTTCCCATGTTAAATTTTCCATTGCTTATACTATCTCTACTATGAGTTTTAGACAAAAACTTTATTAATAAAAATTGTTCAGTGTTTTAGTCCAGTTTTAGTTCAGTTTTAGAATTTAAATAAACAATACTTACTCAAGTTACTGGCTGATAAAGATTGTCTACGAAGTCTTGACATGGCTTTCGTTTGCTTCTGTTTTGATCGACACCACATATTTACTTGTATGTAAGACCATAACTTTAAAAATAATATTGAGTATATAAAACATACAGTAGTGGCACCCACTAAAACAAAACAAAAAACTAATAATTTAAAGTAATATGAAACATATTAACAAATTATATAACTTTATAGTTATTTTTAATTTAAATAATTAACATAAATAATTACTAATAAACTATTATACAAATATACTCACATAAACAAAATTCAGTTCCTTTAACATGTATTGCCACCATTGGTATTAAAACTAGTACGAGTAAATTAATAATATGTGCAGCCATTCCAGTAGCATTGCTTAAAATGTCCTACAACAATATAATGCATTAGTAAAGAAATCACTAAATAATTCTAACTGGTAATAATAATTTCCCTGTCCACATAAGGTATAAGACACATTCACTGTGATTTTTAAAGGATGTAATTATGTTAGGGTGACCATTTTCTTGGAGAATGGCAATGCGGGACGGAGCAAAAAAAAGGTCGTCACTTCCGAAATATAAGTGAAGAGCAAACAAAAAAACGTCCTCACCTCCCAAATATAAGTAAAGAGCAAAAAAAAGGTCTTCACCTCCCAAATATAAGTACAGAGCAAAATTCGGCCCAGGGGACACCAAATCAAAATGCGGGACGTCCCGCGAAATGCGGGACGAATGGTCACCCTAAATTATGTTATAGATACGTCGTCCTATGTGCCGTTTCAAAATATTATAAACCGACCTATTATAGCTGCCATTTTCTGTTATTGTCATATATTTACATTTTATAGAGAAATTTTGTATTTGAGTTGTATAATTTGTATTTTAATTTGCTAACAAATTAAATTCATACAGATATATTTTTACTGAAAATATATATTATACAGAGTGTATTAAAGATAGAGAGAACACGATTTTTTTCGAAAACGCGATATGTGAGGCAGTTATGAAAAAAATTTTGGCAATGAAAATTTACCCAAAGAATCGAATGGTAGTATTGAAATGTTCCGGAACAAACCGGAAGTACAGGATATCAAGGACTACTTTGATTTTTTAAATAGAAACGTATGTCGTATTGGGCAGAGCTTTTAAAAGAAACAACTTTTACTTCATTTTTTAATACCTTTTTATGGTTTACGAAAAATAGTATTCTCTGAAACAGAGGTTCCTAATCTATTTAAGATGTTGTACCGGTATGTAGTAGATAGTAGACAATATGGTGGCATACCAGTAGGTAAATATGTTAGGAAAAACGAGTCCTAAAAAAATCCTAAATTCTCAAGTGATGACCTTTTTTTTCCCCCGATTGTCTCTCTCAAAAATTTTGTCGAGCAAAAAGAAAATGACTAGCCTTACAATAAAACTTTCCTTATTTCTCAACTAATGACCTTTTTTTAGGTAAATAGGGTTTAGCGACGTATTGTTTAAAAAAAAAAAATAACATAGTTTTACGCAAAATATTGTTTTCATTATTATTTCATTCACCTATTACGTACCGGTAGCACGACATTCGCGTACCGGTACCAGTACGCGTACCACAGATTGGGAACGTCTGCTCTTAAACAACTTGAAAGTAAACATTTAATTTAAGTGTTCAAAGTGCCTTCTATTTTGATTTAAACACTTTCGTATCCTTAACTTCGTAAATAATCAGTTATCTTCGTAAACCGTAAAAGAAAAATTAAATATTTAAGTAAAAGCTGTTTTTTTCAAAAGCTCTATTCATAGTCAATAAGACCAGAGCCGTAGCAACGCCTTGGTATCGGGGCAAGTGCCAGGGGCGCAATCGTTCGTTTTTGTCATCACTTATATTTTAGGAAGTGAGGACTTTTTTTTGTCATCACTTGTATTTTAGAAGTGAGGATTTTTTTTTTTTGTTATCACTTGTATTTTCACCCACCTGTCACTCTTGTCTATCAAAATAAAAATTAGGCCCTCCTTGAATAAAATGAAAAAAGATAAAAAGGGCGCTTAAAACATAGCTACGGCTCTGAATAAGACATACGTTTCCATTTAAAAAATCAAAGTTGTTTTGGCATCCTGTACTTAGTACATAGTACCAATTTATTCAAGAAAATTGCACTAGCATTCGATTCTTTGGATAAACTTTGGTCAGCAAAATTCTTTTTCCCAAATTGCCTACACGTCGCGTTTTCGAAAAAAAAAAAAAATATTCCGTCTATTTTGATACTCCTGCATATTCTGTTATCCTTTCTCACTATTATTATTTTATTTTCAATTTTTGTCTCTTACTATTATTATCATGAATAATAAAACTAAGAGCAAAGTTTTAAGATGTTCGTTAAATGACTCTATTAAAATAAAGTCGGTTCCTTTGGTTTAGGCGGAACTAGATTTTCATTTCTAGTTATTTTTACCGATTGATTGAAGCTTTTGATCATTTTGTTCAGGAAAAGCTAACTTCAATATATAAAAAAGTGACTAATGACAACTTACAAAAATGAAAATTCCGGTTAGTTCCGCCTAATCGTTTGGAATAGACTGTAGGTTATTAGTAGAGTCCGGCAAAAATATGCAACGGTACTTTAATTAGGTGTTTTTCGATAAAAAGCGGCACATGTGTTATCTGTAGAAATAAAATGTAATTATATATATTTGTAATGTACCCTGCTGACAAATAGTGTAGCGTATAAAAATTTAATATCTTATCAAAATCTGACCAATGGCAAAGGAGTGACCGGAATTACCTATCTCGGTTATAATCCCAAAATAATGAGGTGTCGTTATTAAGATAAGAATTCATTGTGGTACAAGTGTTTTATTCTTTTGTTTATTGTAGGTTTTTTGTTAAAATAAAGTTTAAAATAGCACGCCTATGGCAAAAGTACGGTTGCATATTTTTACCGGTCTCTAGTTATTAGTGTTACGATCTTTTTAAAATACTTAAATTTGCTTACAAAAATAATTAATAATTGTCATTGGATATTAATTACTACACCTAAAACTTTGAATGATTTTGTGAAATATAAATCTGAAAATATAAGTGTTTATAATTTTAATATAAGTTTGACAGATATTTTTCGTTCGTTGTTTATGCGTAGATGGCAACAGCCAACAGCGGTTCATTATCATCGTGTAATTTGGACTAGAATCTTTAGCAGTTGATAAAAAATTTGAAGTGGATTCCTGTTTATTAATTACATTCTTTAAAAATAACCCTGTAGAGCAGGAAAGAAATTTTTTCAGCGTGGCTTTTTGACCAACTATATTATCGCTATATAATCAGATAATCGTTTTTAAATATGTAATACTCGGGGATGAGTCAGTCCCATTTTAGATATAAAAAATAAATAAACCATTACTTACTGCTGCCAGTCCTTTTTCTGTTAATAGGCATAATACTACAGGCACTAAGGAATCTGAAACAAAAAATTATTTGAATAATTTCAAAACAAGCACCGGTTCCGACGTATTTTTATCCTTCAGTTTTGGAACGAATGGATAACTCGTAAATTCCAAAATAAGTCACTACAAAATATCTACCAAAAGAGAGACGCATCTAAAAAATTTATGTAAAATGTATATTTTCATGTTTCAAGATTTCGTAGATATTTAGTAAGAACTTTTATCTACTACTCTACACTACATTTTTTAAAAATATTTCTTGAGTACAAATAATTTGCATCCAGAATTTCGATCGTACTATTCCGGTTCACATCAATGTGCATTGTTCTATTTTTTTTTTCAGATTTTGGAATCAGTCTGGGAAATGAGCAGATCCCTGTACAGATAAGTTTTTCGATAACCACATAGGCATACGCATATCCGATTCACATCCACAACTTTTGAAAATAGCAATACCTGCGTGTGATCCGCATATATTAAAACCTCATCAGATTCGCATTCGCACATTTATTTTCATGGATTGTACAATATCTATACTGAAACTAAACACACAGTTTTCGGGCCGGGAACTTATCTACTAAGTGGCGGAGTTAACGGGTGTCGGACCTGGCGCCTGCCAGGGGCCCATGGGATATTTTCTTATTTAGCACAAATTAATATATTGGTGAAACGGGGAAGGGGGCCCCCATGCATTTAGCGCCAGAAACCCCGAGGGGTGTAAGTCCGCCTCTGTATCTACTAGGGTACCGTTTTCTGTACATATTTACCGCAGCAGGATTATTCTAGCGACATAAAATGTACACCTCATACATATTTTTTTGTAATGAGTAGGGCCCGGCAAAAATATGCAACGGTACTTTTGCCATAGGCGTGCTATTTTAAACTTTATTTTAACAAAAAAAACAGCAAAAAACAAAAGAATAAAACACTTGTACCGCAATGAATTATTATCTTAATAACGACACCTCATTATTTTGGGATTATATCCGAGATAGGTAATTCCGGTCACTCCTTTGCCATTGGTCAGATTTTGATAAGATATTAAATTTTTATACGCTACACTATTTGTCAGCAGGGCACATTACAAATATACGAGGGATGTTTCCTAAATTCTGGGAATTGTGCTATAATTAAATTACGCAGAACTTATAGGCAATGTTATTGGTGCCAGACAAGTCTTGACATGTTTATGTAACTATCTAGTGCAATATTGTTCAGTCTGATTTAGGTGTTCGACTGATATAGACGCGTTTTCATAGCACTGTTTTTGTAACCATGGAAGACGCAGCAAAATCTCAAAGAGCAATAATTTTCTTTTTGTGCAAAGAAGGTGTGAAAACATCAGAAATTATTCAGCGTCTGCAAGGAGTATTTGGTGAGTCTGCAGAATCCCAAAGTACTGTTTATCGGTGGATCGATCGTTTTAAAACCGGTAGAACACCACTAGAAGACGATCCACACAGTGGGCGCCCAAGCACGTCGGTAAATGAAAGAAACATTACTGCCGTCGAAGACCTACTGAAAGAGGACAGGCGAATGACTATTCGTCAAATTAGTGTGCGCCTAGGGATAGGTACACGACAAGTTCATGACATCTGGCATGATTGTTTGGGCTTTAGCAAGGTTTTGCCGCGCTGGGTGCCAAGGCTGTTGGGACCAGAACAGAACCTCAATAAAAAAAAGTTCTTTGAGGACGGCTTAAAAAAATTAGTTTATCGTTGGGATAAATGTATTCAGTTAAATGGAAATTATGTTGAAAAACTACATTGTAATATTGACGAAAATTAACAAAATAATAAAAATAATAGCTAAATTCCCAGAACTACATGTGCCGCTTTTTATCGATTAAACACCTAACTAAAGTACCGTTGCATATTTTTGCAGGACCGTACTAATGAGTAACATTATTTTCTTAATGAAATATTAATCCAACAAATGGCATTAATAAATCACAAAGTACAACTAACAACAACTGATGAAACGAAATATGTGTTCAATTAGTACCATTCATTGATATGAATACTCTTATTATAATGAGTTTAAATAACAAATATAAATTTAAATTGCATTTTTATCTATTTTTTTATCCTGTCAGACTAGAACATGTTTATACCGCTGAATTCAGAATAAAATTATCTTACAAATATGCGAAAAACAATTGTCCCATTTAAAATAAGAAAATTGCACAACGTATTTTAAGAACCACTGATCGAAACAAAAAAAAAATGTCTCGATTGTTGATATTCTTTTATAAAATGTCAATTATTGTCCAACTTAACCAACCTCATAGCTAATATAGTTTGCGAGATAGCAATGATGGACTAATTAAAATGAACAGCCTGTATAATGAATATGTTCAATTATTTTATATTGCTATGAATCAATTGAAAACATGAATCTATTCAAGCACTGACCATGCATTCTATATTAACAATAGCAAAGATCAGTTATTCAATAATATGTAAGGTCAAATTCGTTTTACATATACACAGGCACATACAATTAATAAATCAAGTGTAGTGTTTTATTTTTGGAACATTCATTTATGCCAGTAATATACGCAGGAAATATAAGAAGGATTAGAACTTAGTAATACAATATGGTCGAAAAAATTGTCGTTTAGCAGGCCATAAATTTTATTTTTTTAAATGTTGTGTTCTTAACTGTGCTGTTTTGATGAATATTTCATGTGTGACAGTTTGAGCTTAACTTAATACTGAAACAAAATGTTTGATCAGAATCACAATATATTTTTCCTACGACCACTACGGAACTGTCTCATTTCGATACAGTTAGATGACAGGAAATTAGCTTAATTTCGAATGTTGCGCGCGCATGCAATGCGGGAAATATAAATGCGCCTCAATGCGCATGTGCAGTATGCGGGAAAGAATAAATTTGCAACAATGCGCATATGCAGTTTCTGAGAATTTTCATTCCGTACTGGGTGCGCGCGCATTAATGGCTGTTAACCATATTAATATTGTATTTTCTTGATTATTTATTTTGAAAAATGGTAATCGGATGAAAAGCATAGTGGGCAACATGCACGGAATGCCATAGATTCCGCACGAGAATGAAGTTTGCAATCGAGCCGCAGGCGAGTGAAGCAAATCATTCGAGTGCGGAATATGCATTCTGTTGCACAATATACTATATTATCGAAAGTTAACAAGTGAAGGAAATCATTTCAAGCATTTACTTTAGTTGATCATAATATGTAATTTTCAATTATATAACATATATATGTTTGATTTAAATATAATCTCAAAATCTTAAATTTAATATCAATAAATAATAAAATGATACAGGGCAGTGATACTGCCAACATATTTTTTTATAAAAAAAACATACAGTCTATTCCAAACAATTAGGCGGAACTAACCAGAATTTTCATTTTTGTAAGTTGCTTTTAACTATTTTTTTATATATTGAAGTTGGCTTTTCCTGAACAAAATGAACAAAAGCTTCAATCAATCGGTAAAAGTAACTAGAATTGAAAATCTAGTTCTACCTAAACCAAAGGAACAGACTTTATGTCATATTGTAGAATGAAAGCATAAGGCTTCCTTGGTTATACCTATGAAAGATGGAACCGTAAAAACCCGTAAGAAGCATGTTTTTATATTTTTCAAAAATCTTTAGCAACATCTAGCAGCTGGCGATGTCTATGACAACCTTCTCAAGATTTTTTTTTTTTTTATATATGTATATATATATATATATTAATATTAAATGTTAATTTTCATTATTCTCATGGTTTTTGTGTTGACATAAGTTGACATTTGGGATATATACCGTATTCACCATAAGGCGACCAAATATAATGAAATTCCCAATTTTCTATTTCTTTTTTTTTTTTTTCTTTGAAAATTTTTGAATGTTTTTGGTGCTTAGTAAAATTAAATTTATTATTTGAAAGTTTATTTAGTTCGAATATAAGGAAACTTTTTATTTTTCATCCGAAAAATATTCGCCTTATATTCGGGGGAATACGGTAGTCCCATTAGACTTTTATAATGGGCCTATATGTCCCAACATTTCTGATGGAGTAAATATCCTAATCATATGCAGAAACTATATTGAAGTATTAGGTTGTTACAAAACTTCATGATATATTTTGTATTGTTTCTTTATTTATATAAAATAAATGATGCATAGTATTTAATCAAAATATCACGCGTTGAAAGAACGTGTCATCTTTGAAGGTAATCCAATCATCCACCCATTTCCGCACATCTTCGGCATATGAGAAGCGCTCACCAGGCAACGCATGCTGCATCGGTCTTAATAGGTAGTAATCAGAAGGGGCAATGTCTGGAGAGTAAGCAGGGTGAGGGAGGACTTCCCATTCCACGTCTTATAGCGTCTCCTTGGACTCTTTGGCAACATGAGGCCTGGCGTTGTCATAGAGACGTATAGACTTTGTGTCGATTTGCGGCTATTTTAAGTCGCTTTTTGATCAGTTTCTCTGTTCAGTTGCCTTAACTGCTTACTGTGGCGATCTCCTGTCACCGTCTTACTTGGTTGCAGCAGTTCATAGTAGACCACTCCTTCCTGATGTCACTAGATACAGAGCAGAGCCTTATGGCCGTGGATGCAGTGTCGTGGCGTGGATGTGGTTGGATTGCCGGGGTCCACCGTATTTTAGGATTATCGTAATAAATCCATTTTTCATCGCCTATAACACACCACAAAAACTCTTTTTTCTGCTTGCTCAACACTGAAAGGCTAATGTTACACCGATTTTGAATCGCACTTCGAATAATTTAGGTGGAACCCATTTTCCGAACTTCTGGATCTTTCGCACTGCATTTAAATGACGAGCAACTGCTGAGTGGTCAACTTCTAGTTGCCTTGCAAGCTCACGTGTGGATTGAGAATCGTCTTCACGAAGCAATTCATCCAATCTGTCATCTATATGCGTACACATGCACTTTTGCAACAACTTAATATTTTGCCGTGTTAGTTTCTAAAGGGTTAAGCTGTAGAGTGTATAGCTTGTTGTACGTGAACTCTGCTTCCGAAAAAGTACCGCCGGAACTCTTACTCTCTTCAAAGGTTTCTTAACCTCTCTCACAACAACTTACACGGGCTAATGATATATACTTACATAATATTAATGTTATGCTGGGGTGTTCGGCACTCCCTACATCTTTACCAGTCAGAACAACGAACCACTGGTATGGATCTACTCTTATTCCGTATCTGAAAACACAAATTAATATAATTAATCGAACTGAGCCAACATTTTTAACCAACCATGTAAATATCGGACTAATTATTTTCCAGAATTTAAACACGATTTATAATTAGTTATTTTTTAGCTATTTTTAAGATATTGCGTCGTATAAAAATATTGCAAACGGAAAGATGTAAATTGAAGTTCATGAGAACTTGTTTAATTGATCTAATAAAAAAATAAATGATAATAACTATGTTCACATCTTCAAGATCTGTAAAAATGAAGTACAATACAAAGAAACTAAAAATAATAATAAATGTTACAGTCTGTTCCAAACGGTTAAGCGGAACTAGATTTTGCAATCTAGTTACTTTCATCGTTTAAATCGTGCCTTTCGGCCGTTTTGTTTAAGCTTTGTAATCATACTTACAATAAACATTTTTTGGTTAAGGTTAATATCATTTTAAAATGTCATTTTCTTTATATTTTGATTTTTTTGTGGCATTCTTAATACAAATTTCTCATTTATTTATTTTTTTGTCATTAAAATATCTAAAAAAAATATTTAATTTTGACATATGTCATTCGTTTCCATGGTTTCATTGTTGGAATTTTAAATTTTGACATCCCAACGTGAAAAATGAAAATAACCCAAGCAAGGTCCCTTCTCGTGACAACCTAAAAGAACTAAATTCCCATTTAGTTCCGCTTAACCGTTTGGAACAGACTGTAGTTAAAAAATTGTAAAATATATTGGTAGTAGAAGCCATAGCCATGATGAACTTAAATATAATAACCACGTAGATTATATTACAAAAAAAGTAAAGTATTTAAGAAGTATAAAGAGTAGGAAATAATCTAACGTATTTTTCCAAATTAATAATTTATAACATAATTATACTGTCTCATTTTAATTATTGTGGTACAATATTAGATTTATGCAAAAATTATCAGAAAAATAAATTACAACTCCTTCAGAATAAAAGTATGCAAAATACACTATCGGCTATAAGTACAGAATCATTTAAAAATTATATTTTTTATTGAATGAACAATTTGATATATAATACAAATTTGGTTTTTAGTATCCTTGTTAGGAAGTGTCATGTATATATAAAAAAAAATGTTTACGTAAATTTTACAAAAAGTTATACTTTTTTTTTTAATATTATGGCCTTTGCTGCTGTGGCAATTAGCCAGGACAATTTTTTTATTGATGAAATTTCCATGCCTGAACGGGATTCGAACCCGAGACCTTCGCAACGCAGAGCACATGTGTTACCACTACGCTACGCCGGTCGGCAAAGTTATACTTACAACGTTTGCAAAATCTTGCAAATTGCAAATATATATATATATATATATATATATATATATATATATATATATATATATATATATATATATATGTTTATCGATTCTTTGCCGATTAATCGGCATCAGAATTCTCCTGATCTATAAAACCTTGTGTTGTATTGAAACGGGATGCGGCCCGGCGCGTCGTTAATGTGCGTTACAACATTTTTGCGAAAGGATGCGCTGATATCCGATCTAGCACTAGTATACGCGAGCCATAGCATATCAACCTGAACAAACGCTGTGTATAAGACGTATTGAAGTACGTCACCCTCAACCGAAATGAGACATCCGTATAGTCTACAAACCGTGGTCTACCCCCAAGATTATTAAAGTAAATGTTGTCTCGTAACTGTTGACCAATCAAAGCGTGAGAGGGAATACGTCACATGTCTGCTTAGTTCAAACTAGCATACAAAATTATTATAGATGTTGCATATTTTACATATTTTTATTGACTATATTCATAATAGATATTTATTTCAAGACAGTTCTACTGAATAAATTATAAATAAATCCCTACGGAAATTTTATACTGGATTTATATATATATATATAAAATTTAATGTGATGGGTATTTGTATTATAGTTAATAAATAATAATAAAATCGAATACAAATATAATTTTAGGTATATTTAAATGAAAATAGAAAAACAAATTGCTATAATAATATAGTAATTAATAAAATAGGAGGTTATATCTGTTTTTAAGAACGGCTGGACGTATTTAAACGAAATTTGATACTATAGAGTAGAACCAGGATTCAAATAAAGGCATGGTATCTCAAAATTTTCTTTCTTAGGGGGTGTTTCTGGGTTAAAACTGGTACTAAAAATTTTAAATATTTCCTTTATAAACAGAATTATCTTAACAGAAAAAACTATACAATAAATGTTGTTTATAAGAAAACAAATCTTATTTGTTGTTTGCATTTTATCAATTCGACGAATATTAAGGTAGTTATGGGGGGGACACCCTAAAACTAAAATATTGAAATATTTCACTTATTATTCTCTTCAAAAATGAATGTAAGAAAATTTATTTAGAACGAAGAAACATTCCTTTCGAAGAAAAAAGAAATTAAAACAAGTAGAAAATCAAAAAATTAAACGATATTTTTATATTTATAGACAAAATTCAAACTTCACGTGTATATAACATATACGATAAACAAGGCTGACATCCCGTTATCAGACAGATGGCGTGTAGCTTCGCTATTTACCCCCACCACTACAAGTTACGAGAAAACCTTTACTTTAATAATCTTGGTCTACCCCCACTATTTCACCACAAAACCACAGCGTATCCATGTTTAAAGTTGAATACTATTAATACGTGAGAACACGTATAAATTGAAACAAACACTGTATCTACATCGCCGCCTATGTGCGTGACAAGAATAATAAATTATTATATACCTAAATGTCATTCTTTACAACTTTTTATCCAGTTTTATTGCACTTTGGATTTAAATTTCTAATGACCGTAATAACTGTCCTTCAATGTCAGAACATACAATAATTTTTTATTTCATAGTTAGCAAACAAAATTTTAATCGGCTATATTTAACGAACATAATTTACTTTCTTTCAAAATTTAAATTTTGAAAAGTTTTAATTTATATTTATGTATCTTAAAATTAATGAGCAAAACAATTTTTTGGAAAGCAAACGATATTCGAGGATATTAGACCATAAAGTGCCTACCGCCGAATGGTCAAATAAAGTATTCCCTCCGTCCAAAAATATAGTATACGTTACTTAAAAAATTATGTGAAGTGTGAATTTTCACACATTTCAGGGTTTCGCAGGTATTTAGTAAGTGAATGATGATTATTTGGAATGACAAAACAAATTGTATGTTAAAATATTTTTTTATTAATTTTAATTCGAATGCCTAATACCATTATTTGGGTTTCTAAATATTTGCAGTATTTTCTTGTAGGGGAGATGTGGGGACGGTGGCACAATTGGTACAGTGGAACATTTGAAATATCTTTGAAATATAGAATATTTTCATGTCTGTTTGAGTATATATAGGCCCCTCTGGTACTGAGAAATTATACTATCCACATTTTGAGTCTATAAATTTAAGTCCTGCCATTTATAATGAAAATGTTGATTTGAGATTGACAAACTAAAGTTTATCGTAACAAGAAATTTTTTATTTGAACGACACACAACTAAATTAGTAAGAAAATTTGTATTACATGTTGTAAATTGGTCATTTGTCTACAGTGTAAAGCAATTACTAATGTTCTAAACTATATCATTTATTATATTTGATAAAATGTTCGTGAAAATGGGGTTAGGCTAACAGTGGCACACTTGTTATGTGGATACAGTGGTACAGTGAGCCACTGTACCCACGTACGTGGGTACGAGTTAGAAGAACAATTCCAAACTGCGAAAATAAAAAAGATTATTAAGAAAATTAAAAGATATTCTTGTAAGTTCAGACACGTCTGATACTGATGTCAATATTGATGAGAATTCAAACTCAGATGATAATGTTGACTTATGCCTTTTGCAATATGCCTTAATATTTGAAGGACACGGAAAGAATAAAATGAAGAGCCATTCTATAGGGGAAATCATAGAAATAACGACTGACGATATTGTTTTAACATATCTCCGACGGCTGACTCTACTCTTTAAATTTATTAAAACAAATAAAAATTACACATTTAAAAAATCAGAGCTGATAAAAGTTTTACCATCTCCTGCTCCGTCTGATAGCACAAAACACCGTTTAGACGCTTTGATTTTTACAGTAAATTTAATGAAATATAATTAACATTAAAATAAAAACTATCAAAACTTACTGCTTCCAAGGAACTTGCCAAAGTTTATTTTTTTATGTTAATAATAATAATAAAATAATAAATTTATTTTATATATTCATTTTTATATTGTTCCAAAAAATTTGATTTTTTATTAATTTTTCAGTACCTTCAGATGATTTATTTTGAAAGACATTGAATTGAAGTTTCAATAAAAATTATTAATACATATACAGATTTTTTGGATACCTATTATATTTACTGTTCCACTGTATCCCTAATGCTGTTTCACTATACCCTCACGTATAGGTACAGTGGCACAATTGCAGAGGTCAACAAAAATATTAATTATAAATGGCACGTGATAAGGACATTAATTTTTAACAGGTTATTTAAACAACGACATAATAATTATTAAGTGGCGAAAAGATTTATTTAAAAAATTCAAAATTGAAGATGTTACGTACAAAAAACCAAAATCTGTGCCACCGTCCCCACATCTCCCCTATATAGCAAGGTTCATTAATATTTTGAAAATTGCGCCTACGGCTTCCATTAGTTTTTTAAGTCAAAAACTCCGCCCCTCTGATTTCGTATACATTCAAACATAGAATTAAATTATAATTTCAACACTTCCCACTGGATATTAAATTTACGCTTTTAAAAATTAATTGCAACATTTGCCAAAATATAACTAGAATTTTGACAAAATAATTTAAACAAAATAAAAATGCAAAAAAAAACAGAATAAATAAAAATTTACGGGATTCGAACAGTAGTTTCTTACAGTAGTTTCGACTCACGAAGCGACAACGTTACCACTGTACTACGCAGGTTCACTCGTTTTCTATGTTAAATAGGGGATTAAATATTTTACATATTTTTAAAAACAAAAAATGCGTTATTTTCCGAAAACATAATCTGATCAAAAATTCCTGTTGTACTATTCCGGTTTACACCAATGTACATTACTTAGAATTTTTTCAGATTTTTAGTTTAAACCATCTGGGCTACAGGGTGTGGAACAAAATTTTTTTTGCACAATTTTGGCAAAAATCGCCTCAAAATAATTCATTTTGCAAAAATTAAATTTTGATCGTTAATCCACGTACCACGTAGGGCTTTCATTTGATACCCTACACAGAAATGTAAAAAGATATTTTTTTTATTTTCGATGAGCATACATTTGTTTATATTTTTAGGGGGATATGTTTTTTAGATGTTTTAATATTTTTCCTATGTGCGGGTCAAAAAGTTGTATATGCATGCCAAATTTCAACTCTCTAGATTTAGCCGTTTGGCTACAATTTTTACCGAACAGACAGACAGACAGACAGACAGACAGACAGACAGACAAACAGACAAACAGACAGGCAGGCAGGCAGACAGACAGACGACAAAATGACGGTATAAGGGTTTTTTGGTCATACCTACAAAATCCTAAAAATATGGGATTAACGAAAGTAATATTATCTTGAACACTTTTTATTTCTAAATAAGTGGTTGCTAGACAACTAATAAACAAATGGCGCGCAAATAGTTTTGCATATGTCAAAAGTTATTCACAGAAGGAAAAACAAAAACGCGTATTTTAGACAAATTAAAGTGACACCCGCTGTTCTAAAAAAATGGCGAATTTTAATAATGTTTTTCTAACATTGCAAACTTGTCTAGAAGCAACCATGTTAGCAAAAGGAGGAAATCCCTGTAAGATTCCGCACATTAATAAGGCAAAACTTCATCGTAAGGGACGATTACAAACAACATTATCATGTTCCATACAAGCTGTGTCAGCCACGTCCTTGTTAAATTCAAACTTTTTGAATTATTCTTTGTTTTACTAAGTATTTGTAACTATTTCATAAATAAAATCTAATTGATTAAAATTGTAAATGTATATCATATTTTCAGACGGCGGGAGTAATTTTTTTCTAATGTTAAAAAAACAATAGAATGCTGTTGCATCACAATATAACCCAAACCTAGTGGAAAGTATACCTTGGCGCTTACAGGCCGTTATTAAAAGATTGCCACACTAAATATTAATTAAGACTTTATATTATTTCTGTAACAGTGTCCACATAATTATGTCCACTCTTAAAAGATATGTACGTACTCCTTAATTTTTTTAATAAATATTGTTTTTTTCCAAAAAAAAAAAAAAAATGTGTTGTTCCTTAATTTTAAGATACATATAGATATATGTACAAAATATGAAAGAACGTTCTGTAGGAAACTTAAGAAGATATGATATTTGTTTGTAAAGTAGGTACTGTCCAGTTAATTTTGTTCCCGACTGTATTATATTATAATATATATAGTTGACTTCGATTAGCACAGTTTACTACTAGACAGGCAAAGGGCACATATACTTAGAATGCTCTCGACCTAAATGATATCCTAATAATTGGTGTAATAAAATAGTTCTTACTTGATAAAATTTTCTAGAAGTAAACGGAATCCTCCCATAAACAACAGGAGGAAGGCCCAGTTGACGAAGCCTGTGAAATTGTCGAACCCAGACGTCCATGAGAACAGTGAATCTCTCGGCCTATGACACCTGAAAAAAACACATCACATAAGCCATGTAATACTAAACACTCATTACACAACACACGTTTGTTTCAAATGATCCATGAACATAATTTAAAAAAGTAAACATTAGTTATTATTTACAACACCTCATTGGAAATACTCAAATTTAACTAAACATTGTTCTGTATATTTATTTGGACTATGACACCCGGACTATTTAATATCCTGTTTACTTTTTGTCAGTCGATTTTTCGAAGTTTGTGATAAAAATTGCATTAATAGTTAGACTTGACCTTATATCAAAGGTGTTAAAAATGGAGATTCCAAGAAAATTTACGCATAAATTATTTATAAACAATATTACTCAACCGTTCGTTTTAAAAATACATATCCGAATTTTCAAAATATATTCCTGATTTTATATTTCAACAAAACCAAACACATTGTATACGTCCGTTAGAGAACAGGTCTACTTATTTAACTCATTTCAGTTAAGTAATGCTGTTATTTTCCAAACTAGTGTGCAGTAAAATAATTTTGACAATATTATTGATAACTTTGGTAAAGCCAAAAAGCGTCAACATGTTATTTTATCTGTTATATATCAAATCTCTTACTAACCTAACCTAAGATAGTGTTTTGTCACTAAATTAGAAGATACGTAACTCGCTCCACTCGGTTCTACTAACATGACACTTTCCTAACCTAACCTAAGATAACGTTTTTTCATTAAACTAAAAAGTAGATAGCTCGATCCGCTCCGCTCGCATTTTACTAACCTAACCGAACCTAGCGCTGCGATAGCCGGCGCTGCCTAACCTTATTTGACAAATTGCAAGTTATAAAAGTGAAAAATAATGAAAACTGTGTAAAAAATTAACAATTTCCGTACCTAATATAATTTATTATTATCTAGGAAAGATATGTTTCAGGAGCCGAAAGAACTTTTTTCAAAATTACCTGACTTTAATATATGCAGTATTAATAAACTTTAAAATAATTATGATGAGGGAGGGGGTGCCAAACCAAAGTTCCGCTTTGGGTGTTATAAGCTTTAGATACGCCACTAGATGAAACTATCTTCAATTGTATATGTACATCACCAGAAGGACCGGAAACTTGCAGAAAACAATTGTCCAAAATAAAATCAACGAAAAAAGAAGACGAAACCGATATCCACAGCGCTGGCTAGATGTCACTAAAGGCGCCTAAAGGTTAGACGATGTGTCTAACGTTAGCCAATGCTGATACCAACGTTGGATGTAACATTTAGCATTGGCGCACATTTATATATGCGTAGCATACAGACAATGTGTTGATTAAGCGCCAGCGTTTGCTAAGTGCTAAAATATCGAACATGGGCCAACGTTAGAATAATTGCATCTGAGCGTGCAAGTGAGGTTATGGTCGCAGCTGCGACCTTGCTTTTGATATTTAAATTAGATTAAAAGTATAAAAAAATATTTTTTTACTTTAAGTATAAGCTTTATAATTAAGTAAAAATGTTTATAATGTTCCTTTTGAACACAATTTTCTCGACTGATGTAATGACAAGTGTATGGGAGTCGTGTGTACAATAGCAACATGTGTATACAAATCTACACCAACGTTGATAAACCCCCTTTGACTATAGGAATGCCGCCTCGGAAGCGAATGTCTTGGCGCTCGCCGACATTCGCTAACGTACTTTGTCTGTGATTTGTGATGTGTTGTTCGTACACATTCTACAAAATAGGCATACAGAGACCTATGACAGAAAACCAAGAGCCAATAGGCATTTTGGTCTGAGGATTTTCGACATTTTGGGCGATATTGATTTTAATATGGCCGAAATGGCAAGTTTCGATTTGTGTGCTGTTCCATTTGTGAATCTCATATTAACTAGGTTTGATAAAGATACTACGTTGCCTATCGAATACCAACATGAGTTACGAAGAACACTGGTCCCTAGGTTCGAGGATACTGTCAATTTTACTGACGGATCAAAATCCGGAAACAGGGTTGGGTGTGCGTTCGTTGTCCTGAACCCACGTCAACAGTTTCAGTACCGTCTGCACTCCATAACGAGGGTGTACACTGCTGAGCTGTACGCTATTTTCAAGGCCCTGTGTTTTGTTTCGTCACAGCAAAGTCTCAAGAGTTATCTTGACGGACTCGCTGAGCGCTCTGAACAGTATCCAAGATCCAGATCCAGTGCATCCTCTTGTACTTAAGATCCGGTTGCTACTCCACAATCTGAATGCTCAGAATGTGAGGGTAGACCTGTTTTGGATACCGGGAAATGTTGGTATTAAAGGCAACAAAGCGGCAGATGCAGATGCAAAAGCAGCCTCCCACAGACCTATGATTGATGTGAGTTTCATTTTTCCAGATGACGCAAAGAGTCATCTTTCAAAAAAACAAAAGTCAGTTTTCAAAATATGAAATTCACACTGTTAGGTTCTTCACGCTCTTCTTTACTTTACAGTTAATAAAAACTTATCCTTAAGGGAATCAAATTTCAAGTTAAGGCACTCTAATTTAGTTCTATGAAATTCTCAATTTTACGAAATTAATAAATTGTACGTCACAGCTAGGACATTTAATTCTAATTTTCTTTTTTAAATTTGTTTTATTAAAAATACAGTGCACATTTGCAATGTGCCTTTTCAACGAAGATTTATTACAAAGTATTTTATTACAGTGTAAACAAATATCTTTATTAGTTTCTGTTTTATTCATTTTGTGTACACTCTGTTCCAAACGGTTAAGCGGAACTAAATGGGAATTTAGTTCTTTTAGGTTGTCACGAGAAGGGACATTGCTTGGGTTATTTCATTTTTCACGTTGGGATGTCAAAATTGAAAATTCCAACAATGAAACCATGGAAACGAATGACATATGTCAAAATTAAATTTTTTTTAAAAATATTTTAATGACAAAAAAATAAATAAATGGGAAATTTGTATTAAGAATGACACAAAAAATCAAAATATAAAGAAAATGACATTTTAAAATGATATTAACCTGAACCAAAAAATGTTTATTGTAAGTATGATTTACAAAGCTTAAACAAAACGGCCGAAAGGCACGATTTAAACGATGAAAGTAACTAGATTGCAAAATCTAGTTCCGCTTAACCGTTCGGAACAGACTGTACATTATATACACACGATACTACTGGCATTTCCGAACATAGGCGATGGAATGTTCGTCCTGTGGGGAGACTCTCGTTCTGTAGGCGCCTTTAGACATATTAATATGAGCCGCTAGATGTAACCCTAAGAACTGAACAAGACTGCGACAAATGGAGGTTGCTTATAAAGGAACGAGTTAACTCAAATCAAAGTGATTAATCACAATTCATTGGTTTGATGACGCAATGAGAAGTAAATAAAGAAGATATAGTATCACCAACTCGGTAAACCAAAACAATTAAGTCTCACTAAATTAAAATTAGAAGTAAGCTAACATTTTAATTATTTATTTTACTAATATGCCTATTTTTTATTGTATTAGCCAAGTGCCAACGAAATTGTCGCGGCTATGCGAACGATTCGCATTCCATAACTTATATGCTATTCCGATTTAAATCTTCAAAAAAGTTCAAAATATAACGTCACGACTAAATATGTATTTCGAACGACAAAATATATACTCAGCACGACAAATTACGTCATTAGTACGACATAGAAGTCCACGACAAATTAGGTTCTTTGGACGACAGTAGATGACATTTTATTTTCCTTGAACTATGTTATAACTATAATAATGCCAACAATAATATTTATTGATAAATAAAAATTATAGTTTTATAGACAAAAATAATAATAATAAATAAATAAAATAATAATTCTATTCAATTTCAAATGTAATAAGCTAGATTAGAAAACGTACGGCTTTGCGAATCTAGGAAATTTACAGATGCTGGACAAAATTAAAGATGACTGTCTTCAAAAATTGTTCACTATTTATTGGTAAACTATTTGTCCACTATACTACATTAATTTTACATCCGATTCGTCTGAACTATTATATATTCGCAGTGCAAAAATTATCATACAAATCGTACGAGATTCAAAACGATAAACTGCATCGTGTACTATAGGCTTTAGGCCCATAAATGGTGAAAAGTAACAAACAAACTCACTTTGCTTTTTAATCGCTCAAATTCTATAATGCATTTCTATAAATCCTTTAAATGACAGACAACATAACCTTACTTTCCATATGACGTTAGCCTCTACACGGGTTCACAGATGGCGCAAGAGATCTGTCGTTACTGGAATTATCTATCGTGCATTTTGTCATTCTTAAAATCTAATTTGTAGTTAATAAAACTATGTTTCGTCGGGCCGAAAATTGAAATACCATGAAAATGTGACTTCCACTATTACTACCAGGAATTCCTATTGTTTTGCCATGAAACAGTCATACTATGTCAAAGACTACAAGACTCCATTGTAACAATATGGCGTTCTAAAACCACAGTGAAATTCAACACCATTTTGCAAAAAAAAAAATTTCCGCAAAAACAAAAAACCGGGTCAAACCAACAAGACCATAAAACAAATCATTCAAAAGCAAACAACAAAACATAAATTCTTACTCTTTTTTAAGCCTAACATAGGCCAAAACAGTCTCATTAACAAAATTACGTAATCGCAACATTGTGTAGTGCTATTTTGTTGCCAAATAAAAATTATACCTTCATCCAAGACAATACGTCTGCGCGTTTTAATTGGCACGTGTCAGCACGTGTTAATTAAGATCGGTTCGATTGATATTGTACTACATATTGGTGACGTAGGGATTTTGTATTGAGAAAGTTGCTGACTTATGGACAATACTTTAAAGTACGCGCGATATTGAAATTCGCAGGTGCTTAAAATATTGTGACGTCAACGGTTTCAATTACAAAATCAATATCTTTTTATAACATTGTTTTAGAATTAAAGATTATTTGTAGTTGAATTCATTGAGAACTTTGTTTTTGAAATAATTTGAATCTTTACCAAATACTTTTGGCGTCCAACTATTTCTGATGATAGATTTTTTTAACACGATAAAATTAATGCTTATTTTAAATGTATTTTTGAGATAAGACAGACTGGATATTTTTGAAAGAACAAAATATTGTCAGAAAGAAATTAAAAACTGATATGAATTTTCTGAAGTTTTTGAAGGTATTTAAAACATTTTTCGTCCGTTTGTCTTATTACTAAGAGATTTCATTTAATACTAAAATTAAATTAACGTTAAAAAATATATATCTTAAAAAATTGATGTGAAGTGTGAATTGTCACACATTTCAGGGTTTTGTAGGTATTTAATAAGTGTCAGAAGTCAACAGAATGCTGGATGTCTAAGACAATTTTGTTTCTATAATCACATCAAAATCAACAGATTTTTGATAATCATTTTTATTCTATATTTGAGTACTAAGAGCGTCCATATAATTTGTTAAAAATATGTTTAAATAATTTGCGAATAATACGTCATTAGAAAATATAAATTAAAAAAACCTTAAGAAGGCGATTCGATCTCATCTGTTAACAATTTTTTATTACATTTTAAGTCAAAACATTTTTGTTTTTGTTTACATTAAAACATCCACTACCTTACTCATAAATACAAAAATCCATAACATTAGTAGCCATAATTTAGCCATGAATTAAATAAATAATAAATTTGGTCAAAAACACAAAAACTGCAATATTTTCCAAAACAGAAATCTGATCAAAAATTTCTCTCGTACGTTTCAGATCAATGTTCATTACTTATAATTTTTTCAGATTTTTAGTTTAACTCCTTTGGGTAAAAAGAGTTAAACAAGAACATTTTTGGCATATTTTTGATTAAAATAGTGTTAAAGAAACGAATTTAAAAAAAGTACTTTTCGTTCCTCAATATACGTTTTAAGAGCTTTCTTTTGATACCACACAATAAATTTAAAAAAAAAGAATTATTTTTTCAACTCAAAAAATCGGTATTTTTCGAAAAACTATCGTGATCAAAAATTCCTATTGAACCATTCCGGTTCGCACCAGCATACATTATTGAAATTTGTTCAGATTTTTGGATCAACCCTTCTGGGAAATAGGGTGGAGGACAAAAGTTTATAACATATTTTTGGCAAAAACACATTAAAAAAAATTGATTTTACAAAAATAAAAACTTGCTTATCTATCCACGTATTAAGAGGTTTTATTTGATACCCTACTCACAATTTAAAAAAATATTTTAATTTTTTCATTTATTATTTACATATTTGTTTATATTTACCTGGGAATGTGTTTTTTTAATCTCTCAGTATTTTTCCTATATGTGGGTATGTATAAGCATACCAAATTTCAACTATCTATGAAACTTTCAGACACATGAGTGACGTTATAAGGGTTTTTTGGTGGTCATACCTATAAAACCCTAAAAACACAGAAATTCGACTGCGGGTTTTGAAGGCTTGTGGTTCCGGATTTGACCATTATTCCTACGGGTTCCGCGAAATTTAAGACATTTAATTAATTTGTATATAATACTGTTATTAGTCGGGGAGGATTTGGTTGACCGACGCCCGCCAGGGAAAGGGTATTCTTATGGTTCAATCTTATGGTTCAAGTGATGCAATTGGTTCGGATGGTGAGAAAGAATTATTGTCCTATTGAATTATTGGCTACAATAGACGATATCCAGTTTAAAATCGATAGTAGAGACTATCAGTCGAACTAACAAACAGTTGCTTTCCTGATACTGACAAATTAACTTCTCCTAAACGAATTTATAGTTTTTAGTAAAATTTCATAGATAATTTATTATTATTATTATGAAAATTCGATGTGTTTTTAAACCTAATCTCTCTATTTAAACTTTCATGTTTCCAGTTTTTTTGTAGTGCTCGATATCTAATCACCTTTTTAATTCTTGAATAGAATGATCTATTTTAAAGTATTTTAATTTCGCACCCGGTACGTCGTATTCGTTGAAAATAACGTTATTCATTATACTACGGCAAGGTACAAATGAGATATTTGTAAGACTAGTTTGACAAAAGCACACTGGCGCTAGGGTTGCTGACGTCACTTTGGATATCGTCTATAGAAGCGTTTCATGTACAAAAATAAACAAATATTTGAATATATTCAAGTATAACAAACGAAGATAAAAACTACGGACGTACGTTGGGTATCTGAAGCTCACAGACATCATTGAATTTTACATAGAACTGAAATTTTACATAGATATATATTTGTTATATCTATTTCCGTCGATCAATCGGCATGTCTCACGAACTATAGTATTTTATTCAAGTAACTTTCTGAAGATCTGCCGCTCGCTCGTCAAGTGTTTAGAAATCATCAACCCACTCCCTCCCAGATAGATAGAAAAAATAATAATAATCATAAAAAAATATATTGCCCTAATACAAATCCAAATAAAATAAAATTAAACTAAACATGGTTTCATATCAACCTCCCTTTTTAATTCTCAATGTTTTCATCCACGATATTCCTGTTCCAGAATCAGACACATCATTTCTTTCATAATTCAAGTCGTAGAGTAGATTCAAATTTCAAAAGAGTTGAGTACATCAATAAAAGTGTGCAGAAACCATTTTTCGTCTGGACGAGTCTAATTTACTTATAATAGGGGTGTTAGGTTTGTTACTCATAGCCATTCATAGCCGTAGAAGTATTGTATAAGTTAGGAGCTTCCAACGTGTTTATATAAAATATCTATATTATTAGAATACATCTACAATCTACAATTGTATTTTTTAATACGAATTATTTGTTAGTGAAAGACGACGTAAGTAGAAAAATACATATTTGGTAATAGAACAGTAGAATAAGTTGAGGTTATGAAATTAATTTATGTTTTGATTTTAAAAACAGTGTTTTACTAAATGCAGAAGCAATTAGTGTAAAGGACAAGTGCTTCATAACCAGAGCCGCGAAATTATTAATAATGTTATGCAGTTCATGAAGGAGGAAGCTAATTTGAAAAACTTCAAAATTCCTGTAACAAATTTCCGAGAACGAGTGATTGCTGCAACTGGCATCTCTAAGAGTACATGTGACCGAATTTCAAGAGAGGCAAAATGTGTAGAAGAAGGTGATTATTTAATAATTGATTTTTATTCTGTTTTTTAATCTAAAATTTTCTTTTAGGCCACTCTTCCTCTTTCGCCACACCACACAAAAAAGAACTCGTGTTAGTCGAAAAAGTAGTGTACGCGAGGGTGAAGAAAAAACAATTCATCTGTTTAGATAGCGACTGACAGTTAGTTTACTACTAATTTAAGCTTTTGTTTTGTATTTAAAAATTTGTATTCTTTTTTGACATATTTTATATGATTGTATTGAACTTTATAGCAGTATAAACTAAATAAATAAATGATTATTATTATAATATATTATTATCTTGTAAATTTAATAATAAAATTGATTTTACTGCAATATATATTGTTTCCCCGTTTGGTCGGCATATTTATTTTTCTATTCATAATTAATTTGCCTTCTGTCATTTATGACTGATATATTTATATTAAACAGCATTTTATTTATATTTTAATATATAGCTTTTAAATCGTTCCTTAACTAATTCAATAAAAATTATTATTTTGTCCCATTTGGTTTAAAAATATTTTATTTGTCTCCGCCGCGGGCGTTATCTTGTTTGCGCAATTTTGTAACGGTCCTGTATTCTTCTATGTTTGAATCTATTCTAATAAACCCAGAGGCGGATCTAGCTTTTTGGGGGCCCAGGGCTTAAAAATGCCAAGGGGTCATTCAACATGCTCTTCACTTATGTTGAATATTTTTATAAGTGAAAAAAAGTTCCTCACCTCCCAAATCAAAGTGAAGAGCAAAAAAAATGGTCCTCACCTCCCAAATATAAGTGAAGAGCAAAAAAAAAGATATCTGTCCGAGAGGTTGGGGGGCCCCTTCCGGATTCGGGGCCCAGGGCTTAAGCCCTATTAGCCCGTATGTAGATCCGCCTCTGAATAAACCTGTTTACATATAAACCGGTCATACCCCATTAACGCCTTATTTAAACATATTGTCTATACGAATCCACCTTAAGAAGTAGAAAGACACTAAAATGGTCAATATTTCCCCTGTTGGGACTTCAAAATAGAGATAGAGTGCCAGAATGAAATTCGAAAACATACAGATTATTAATAAAAGTCCAGTTATAAATAAATGTTTTCCATTTGCAAAGGAAACATAAAACACTAATAAGTTAATTTTAATTGTCCTATAAATTACTCTTAACATATTTAATCGTTCTCATATTAAATAAAGATAGCGATACAGAATCCAACAAATATTTAAAATATGTGTAATATCTTCTGCTTTGCCAATGTACCATTATATTTAATGTAAACTTATGATACTAAAATAAAGCAGTCAAAACATAAACAAGACAATACTACAGTAAACAAAAATTATCTTAAATGTTAATAATTCATGCAATTTTTTTCCTTGACAATGACAATATAATTAAAACAAATAGTTACACGTGAAATGTCAGATGACGTACAACAAGTGTTTCCTAAACAGTTCACATATGTGACCTGTATCATTCAGTCCCGGATTGTAAAATTTTGGAAGCAATATTTTTTTTGCTATCAACTGAAAATACGAGTACAATGCGCCATCAGCCAATGCAAATTTTACTACAGTAATAATTTTCCATTAAAATAAAAATTATACTCATAATTTTTGCATAAGTATTATAAATGTGATGGCGAAGCCATTTTTTTTGTAGTACTATCTTGTAGTCTACAAGATAGTACTAAAAAAAATTATCGTCTCATTTCAGGTGTATTCTGATCGTTTTAACTGTGTTAAACATGATTTACAAGCTCCAAACTCAATATTATAGAAAAATATCATACGAAGAAGAACAAATGCATTTTTTATAATTGTAATGGCAGCAATTTTTATCAGAACAGGAAAATGATTCGTCCAGTGATTCGTCAAGAGTTGATTCTAAAGAAAGTAGTCACGATACTGATAATAATCAGCATCATGAATCGTAATCGAAGTAAAACCATATATAGTTCATAACAGGGGATTAAACTGGTGGCCGACGGGCCGCATGTAGCCCAAGTCTTGCATTTTTGTGGCCAGTAACAATTTCTTATACTATAATAAATATTTATACTATATAATATACAGTATAATAATTTATTTGAACAAAAATAGCTCGTAACCAAAAGTCAGGCAGTACCTGTTGCAGGTAGCCAAGGCCGTGCAGTACCTGTTGCAGGTAGCCAAGGCCGTGCAATACTCGTTAGATCGGTGATTACCCGTGATTCCAAACAACATATTCGTAAGCAGAGTATATTGGAGTACGATCTTGGTTTGAGTAAAGAATAGGTGACTACAGAGTTACAAATTTCTATATAAGTACAGAGGACAGCACATAACAAATTCACTAAATAATTCAAGGATTATCAGTGGCTGAAACAATCGTTTCTGGTCTATAAACGCATACACAATGATACACATTGTTAATTGGGCTAATATGGGGAAAATAAAGTACTATGCACCTAAAAACAAGGTAATTAGGTTAGGTTTAAATAGTAAAAGCCTAGAACCAAGCTGTGCAAACTACCTATCTTCTAGTTTAATGACAAAACCTAGTTTGATGACACCCACACTAATAATGCCACTTGTTTAGAATCACTTTACATTTAACAAATCACGTGTTTGACGCATGCGCAGTTGGGTAATCACTTATTCTTTACTCGTACCGATTAATAAATATTCAGAAAAATGGTGGAAAATGAAAAACAGAATGAGTAATAATATAAATAATATCGTGCGGCCCGCATTAATTTTACTTGTTATAAAAATGGTCCGGGGCTGCAATGAGTTCGAAACCTCTGGTTTATAGGATTAGTACAGAAGCTATTTGGCCATCAAGCGGTTGGAATGAAATTAACATGCGTCCGCGTAGCTTCACAGGGCCGTGAAAGTAACTTGCTAGTAACATGGGTGTGATAATCAGTGCCAAAACAATTGAAAAGCCATATTTTTTTCATAAAACAAGACATATGTATGTGAAATTGGACAACATATACAGTTCATTAATAATTGATAGGCGTCTGAATTTAGCGCATTGCCATGTTAGTAATTTTCATCCCTAGCTCTGTACATGACGCATTTATTCATAAACATAGTTAAAGATATTTTTGACATTGACAGCCGTCCGACACTGACAATTTCTAGAGTATTTATTATTAGAAAAGAGCCTTTTTCTTGCCACTTTTGTACATTATTTTATTGGTAAGCAAAAAATAGCCACATACACATTAGCAAATGTATGTTACTAATAAATTAATTTGTCAATGACTCATTAATTTGCCTCTGTAAGTTTTCCCATGTGCGCCACTGGTAAGTACTAACCTATAAAATTATCTAATAAGCAGTAAATTCTAAAGCATATAAATCATTCATGAATGCTCTATATATCATATTCGGAACTAAGAATTTAAAAATTAATTTACAAGGTATTCAGTTGCAAAAAGTGATTATTTTTTAATAAATTGTGATTTTAGGATTATATTTAATATTTTAAGAGTAGCGAATCCAATCCTAGATTATTTTTACAATGCGAGACATTTTACAGGGCTATTTACAATGCGACACAAACATCCGTTAAGGGCCAAACATAGGCCCCATCTGGAACTTTACTTAATACGGTATATATATATATACTACAATGTTCCCAATTTATAGCGATTTCTAATTTTTGGATCAACTCTTCTGGGTTACAAGATGTGAGACAAAACATAGTTTTGCCTCGAAATAAAATATTTTTAATATATTTTTGTCTATTAACATACGCATTGCGAGCTTTCATTTGATAGACCACGCAAAATTAAAAGTTATGTATCTATTTTTTTTTCAAATATTTTTTCGAAGTGACATACGAAAGGGAAACAGCGGCAATTTCTCTTTGAAAACATTACCACTGTGGAAGAAAATTTTAACCGGCAAAATGACAGAGTTTATGTTCACAGCTATCGGGATGCTGCTGAAAAAAAAAAATACTAGAGTGGAAATGGGGCACTTCCCAGCTTCAATGTGGTTGGGAGGGAGAGTGCCTTACGAGGGCATAGCTTAAGTGCATATCTGCGAAAACCATTACCAAAATGACATTTTGAGGAAGGTAGTGGTGAAGCCTTAAACGCAGAAGCGGATTAAGATTGAAGCCCCGGGCGCAGAAGAAAATATTGGACCCCTAAAAAAGAGAGACAGGCAAAATAAAAATACATGTTAACCATATTTTTAAATAAATAAATAATATTATGCATTATTAATGTTTTATCTTCTTACTGGAGTTGGTGTATTTTACCGGGATTTTAGGTCATAAGAAAAAACATCAAATTATTGAATATTCAATACCAGTTTCGATAACTTTATTATCTTCCTCAGTTGATCTACGTGGACAAAAACAAAAAGAGAGAATACAATATAATGCAAATATTGAACTAATGAGTGTACATTACAAAAATATAATATAAAATAAGACTTACTCAATTGAATGATATTAAAAGTAGTTCTATCAACATGCTGATGTTAAAAAGTAGTACAACTAATCTAATAATTAAATTTTTTTACATACAATAACATATTAAAAACCGATGTGGTATATCACAGATGAAGAAATATAAAAAAATATCGCAGTTAAATATCAAAAACTATTGCATTAAAATCACAGCACATGCGAGAGTATGGCAAATCACAGAAAGACAAGTTGTAACAAAGTATTAATTCAAATTTCTATTAATGCGTGTATGTTTACTATCATGAATACAGTTAATAATGTGATCATAGCATCCATTTAAATTTGCCACGTCTTGTTGTATATTAACATTATTGCTATTGTGTTTTATGTATACTTTGTTTATTCCAGCAAAATTCAACGCAAACCACACGAAATGTACACAACTCTGGTTGCAAGCCAATTTGGTGATGTTTATCGCCGTTGAAGACTGGCCCTATCGGTTAATTAGTTATATTGTGTAATTATTAAAGGAAAATGCCTGCTCTAAATCCCATAAAAATATCGAGGTTTTAAAAGCAGTTTTGGTGAAATCAGCAGCCTTATCACCACTAAAAGTGCTCGCGGCAACAGACGAGTGACCAGACCGCTTAAAGAAGTGTATACAAGCAAAGGGAGGACATTTTGACTAATTTGTGTATCTTGTAATTTATTTACTAAGTTAAAAATAAAATAAAATACATAACTATGATTGTTTATGTTTTATTTTCTCTATAAATTAGGAGCCCTTGTATAAGAGATAGAAATCATGACATTTCAGTACCTAAAATTTCATTTAAAACAATCTCCCAACTAACTGTATCGTCATTCCGACCCTGATGAACAGTGAAATGAATAAAATCACTAAGTGATGACGTTGAAGTTCCCCAACATTAATTTGTTGCTACGTTAATCCCTTTCATCATCCATATGCCAAAACTGACGCAAGTTACATTCGATCAAGGTTGCAATTTTAAATACAACGACAGTTAAAAATCCTGATTAATTGACTGCAAATTTATAAACTGAATGTAGGAGTGCATGCGTAATCAGATTTTACAGATAATTACAACCAGGAAATCGAAAATAAGTTAAGTGACAAGAATTTAATAAATTACTAAATTTTTTTGAGATGATAAACTGATTGAAATGATTTCACTTATTTTACTATTCACTACGTATAAAACTCGTTTTAAAAATTATGTAAACAATTATTACTTGTTTTTATTATCTACTACAACAAACATAATTTATATTACAATACCCGCTTTCATGACTAATGGTAATCTTAGAAAATAGAGATAAAAAAAATGCTGGTCGATAAATGCAAAAAAATTTCACAACAGTGTTTCCTAAGTGAAGTTCTACTTACGCTGTATATTCCTCGAGGAAACAGTCACGCGACAGTTTCGAACGACTAACACTTTAGCCCATGTATGTTTAAGAGGTCTGTCAGAGGCAAAACTGCCCCCGGGAATCTCACGATTTAGAAACTGTAATTCTGACTTCCGATTTGTGTTTACAATTCCTATTGCGATTACAGTTTGTAATTCCTATTTTTCACAGAAAATTACGAAATCAAACTATAGAAAGATATTTTTATTATAAACTAGCTAGAGAAAAAATCGTACGAAGTACGGGTGTATTTCGTACGATTTTTTAAAAGTATATTTACCGACCGCCAATATATATAAGGGAGGTATTGTGATCATACCGATTTTGACATTTCGAGATTTCGATGGATCTCCACAAATTGAGGTCCCTACATAACGTTTTGACTATTTTTAGCATGATGTCTGTCGGCCGGTCTGTCTGTCTGTCTGTCTGTCGGTCTGTGTACACGTGCAGAGCAAATTCGGCTGAAAGGATTTTTATGAAACTTCATATTTAATCTTTTGACATCAATGCCACAACTTTTGGTAAAAATCGGTTAGCTGGAAATAGGACTTTCCTCGTGTCGATATTCAACAAAAGTTGCTATAAACGCAATAACTAACAACTTTTATTTGAGACATTTTTTTTTATTATGTTTGCAGGTATATTTCCATGGTTATCGTAAATTATAAATACACATTATGAAATTGTCAACGTAATATAATACGTTATTGTCTTTTACAATAATAACTACTCTGCTGCTAGAATGTATTTTATAAAAGTATTTTGTGATAGCGGTCAGTCCTGTGATTTTTTTACTTTAACGTAAATGATAAGTGAGATATTTCAGTTTCAAGTAGAACACAAAATAATCCTGTCTTTATGCTAAACCACTATTTTGTATATATTTTTGATTTTTTAAAGTAAATAATAAGTACATCTTTTATAGGTAGCTCTCCTCATTGCTCCCCAAATATATATCTTATTAAAAACTGCATTGAAGAGGGAAAAAAATGTTTCATCATATACTTTTTGATGATACGTAAATAATAAGTGAAACATTTCTAGATTTTAGTTTTAAGGTGTACCCCCGTAACTCCCCAAATATTCATTCAATCGAAAAGTATATAATACAAAACAGATTTGTTTTCTTATTATTAACTATGTTTGTTATATACATTTTTGCTGTTATGTCAATAATAAGGGAGATATTTTATCTAAATGAAAAAATGCATAGAAATAAAAGACTTATTTTCTTTATATTGGATGGAGTTTTCCGTTATTTCTAGGTGAAACATGTTAGATAAAAATTCAATACTAAACACTAGGTAGGTTTCACTAATACCTATATTTATTTTCTCAATACGTATTTCGGCTATTACGCTATTTTCAAGAGTTTACAAAATAACATTTATTTTGTTAACTGCTCGTTCGGAGCATAACAAAATAAAAATAATTCAAAATATTTTACTTTCCAGTAGGTACGACTTGTGTATTTTAGTATTTAGTATTTATTTATTTAAAACAGAGTACAGAGAATAGGCATATACCTTATGTCTAAGTACAATTATCTACATTAAAATAACATTTAAAACTTACAACTAGTCAATAGTTATTAACAAACTCATTATACTCGGTTAAATATATGTACTTGTCAAAACACATTTAAAAATTCATATTCATTGCCATTTACTCCTCAATCGAATACAGTACAGCACCAAACAGTATTTTTTTTACAGCATTTTTAAATTGTTTACAAGTAAGATTTCTTATTTCTAACAGTAATCTATTATGTAGTGATGGGCCTATAATATCGATCCCTTTGTTTAGGTAACTATACTTGCGTGTCATTACTCTTATGTCATTACCTCGTCTTGTTTCATACCGATGGTAGAAGCTATTTGTAGCAAAATTATTTACATTCTGTTTGACATATAGTAAACATTTAAAAATATAAAGGTTGTGTAAAGTCGGGATATTATACTTAACAAATAGATCTCTTCATGATGTTCTCGCTGGTACTATTGCAATTATTCTAATAGCAATTTTTTGCAGTTTAAAAATCCTATCAATATCTTGGGAGCTTCCCCATAGTTCCAATCCGTATGTTATTGATGATTGAAAGTACGCAAAATATAAAACCTTGAATGTTTCTAGCGATACTGTTTTCGTGACTTTCCTTAACATGTAATTGCAGGTCCTAAGTTTGTTTGCCACTTTATTTATTTGGGATGTCCATTTTATCTGGGATTTTTTTTTTTTTTTTTTTTTCTTATTTATTTGAGATAGGACAGCCAACAGATTTGCTTGAACAAATCCAATTACAGGTTCTCACAAAAGTATTACAACAAGAATTATTACAAAGTATTACAGAATTACAGAAATTTACAATATAGCAGAAACATTAACATTTTACAGAAATTTTAACAAAAATAAAAAAATAGAAACAATGCATTTAAGATTTTATTATTTATTTATTACTTTTTTATTTTTTGTTTTTGTTTTTTACATTGTTATTAAATATTTGTAAACCTATTGACAGCAATTCAGGCCAATAACTGGCGCAAATATGATTCAACCATTTTACAGAAACGTGGAAACGACAGAAAATTAATGTCAACATCGACATTTAGTGCGAGGTTGTTGAAATTATTAGACATACGGAAAAAGGGTGAGTTTCTAGACAGGTTTCTGGACGCAAATCCCGGGCGAAGGTACTATTTATTTGTTTATTTTACATCGGCCTATTTCTGCAACGAGACTAATCGCCGACCGGGCGAAAGACTAAATGAGACCTGGTGTGATAAGTCGGTACGTTGAAATTAATATAATTTAGAAAAATAGTAGAATCATAAGAGTTATGAATTATATTATACAGATGGTTTAAGTTAAGTAGTTCTCTCCTATTTTTCAAACTAAGCATATGAAAATACGATAAACGACTGTTATACGAATCAAGGAAATATATACTTCGAAATTTATAGGTAATTATTCTTAAAAACCGACGTAGAATATTTTCCAATCTATTTATGTGAGTTTCATAGAGAGAGTTCCATACAATGCTACAGTACTCAAGATGAGTTCTGGCCATTGAATAAATAAGTAACTTAACTGATTCTGGATTGTGAAAATACTTTGTTACTCTAAATATGAAATCCAGCATTTTGTTCGATTTTTTAGTTATGAAACTTATATGTTGACTAAAATTTAGTTTCTCATCAAATATCACTCCCAAGTCTTTTATTTCAGAAACTCGTTCTAGTATTTCACTGTTAAGAGAATAATCAAAATTTATTTTATAACGATTTTTCGAAAAAGATATTATATGACATTTATTGGCATTTAAGTTAAGCAAATTTAAAGCACACCATTCAGATAAGTTATTAAGATCAAGTTGCAACTGTAAACAGTCCGTAGTACTACTTATTTCACGATAAATTTTTAAGTCATCCGCGTATAGTAAGTAATGTGATTTCAGAATACGGGATATATCATTTATAAACATTAGGAACAGCGTTGGACCAATGTGACTCCCCTGTGGTACTCCGGAAGTGACAAATATAGGGGTAGACTTAACGCCATTCACTATCACATACTGAACCCTGTTACTCAGGTAACTGCTTATCCATTTAAGCAACGTTCCAGAAACATAATATTTTTCAATTTTGAAGATGAACATAGAAATATTAACCGTGTCAAACGCCTTTGAAAATTCGGTGTAAATTGAGTCTAACTGAATACGTTTAGACAGAGAGTTGTTAATATGTTCCGTATAGATAAGCAAGTTCGTAAATGTAGATCTACCGGGGAAGAAACCGTGTTGGTGAATAGTAATTGATGGAGATATATGATTAATCAACGCCCTGTTTACAAATGATTCCAGTATTTTTCCAGTATTTTTTATTGATAATTTGGAGATGGGTCTGTAATTAGTTACGTCAGATTTATCGACACTTTTGTGTATGGGTGTAATGAACGCATTTTTCCAGCAAGATGGAAAAACACCTTCCCGCAAGGATTTATTATAGATTAAGTACAAAGGGTATGATAAAGAGAGACTGCAATTTTTAATGAGGAATGCATCGATTTCATCCGGGCCACGTGATTTTCTGGCATCGAGATTATAAATGGCCTTCATAATATCACTTCTAGTAATAGTCAGCGTACACAAATTTGAGGAGATGGTACCATAATTTTTAATGTTGGAAGTATATTTGGTATTGGATTTATAAACGGAACTGAAGTAATTTGCAAATAGACTTGCGGTAGTTTCGGGATCTACAGATCGATACTCTTTATATTTCCTAATCTATGCTAACACCTAAAAAAATTATATTGTCCGTGCAATTGAAAATAGTCTCACTGAGATTTCTACTAAATATAATGTTTTGCGTTTTATTTTCATTTAATTTTAAATTATTCGTTGAGAACCATACAACAGCTTCTTGATTAGTATAATTGATTTTGTCTTTTAATTCGTCTCTAGTTTTACTGGTATGTATAAATGTCGTGTCATCAGCATACATCGAATTTTGGGCATTTATATTATTTGGCAGGTCGTTTATGTATAATATAAATAGTAAGCTTCCTATCACGGAACCTTGTGGGACACCTGTATTAATAACTTCGCTGTCAGACACTTATCCATCATGTGCCACCACTTGTGTTCTATCTTTTAGGAAACTTCCTAAAAGATCAGACACATTACCTCTCAAACCATATTTTTTGCATTTTTCCTGTAGTATATGATGTGAGATGCAATCAAATGCCTTAGAAAATCACAGCAAGTAGCAGCGACATGAAGACCCTGATCGATCGTGTGAAAGTGAAATATATATATATATATATATATATATATATATATATATATATATTACTGCCGAAGTTGAATGCAGCATATCATGGTAAAAAGGTTCCCCACCCCTGGTATAAGGGTTTCTTGGTTTTATCTACGAAACCTAATAAAGGTAATCATTAATAAATAATATTTTGGCATATTTTTAATTATTCCTTGTCTACCTACACACGTTCAGTATCTGGGCTGCAATTAGCCCACCGTTCTTTTGTAATTATTTGTGCAGAGCTCGTGTAACTAAACCACCTAGTAATTTCAGTAACGAACTTGTAAATAACATCAAGGTTAGAAATACTGACCCCTGGATACACGTCATTTATATACTTCTCAAAATATGTCTCAAAAATTACTCAAACAATTATCACTAAATTTTACGTAATGACGGAGCACTAACCTTGTCTACGAAATAGTTTAGATATAGATCACTAATCCAATGCTCTGTATTCCAGCTTCCAAACAATATAAATAAAGATTCTTAACACGATACAAAATTTCTTTTAAATACTGTTGCCAATAATTTGACATGCCAACTCAAACTTATTGTTGCCAACAATATTCTAGGATTTATGAATGAAAAATGAAAATTTCAAAAGAAAACTACAAGTAAAGTCCATCAAGTCCAATTAAAATATATTATCTATTCAAGAAGCAACAGTCTCATGCTCCATATATTTCCAACAGCATGAGAGAAATTTCACACTAAAATATAATTAGTTGCCAATAATTTGTTGAAATAATGGTAATTATTAATAGGTGGTACGTTATGTGGTTACATTAACGGTATTTGAATATGAGTATAAGGATCATTCAAAAACAGACACGAAAATTGCGATAATACGTACGCAGAAAGTAAATATCAAAATATTACATCATCGGGCATCGAACCCGCAACCTATGAATTTCGCGTTCTAGTCCCAACACCATTGAGCTATGGAGGTGAGTAAGCAATTATACAGAATGATTATAAGATGGAACCGAGACGTCAGCGATTTTACTGTGCCGCCTTTCTAACATCATTTTATAAATCTTACTTGCGTGTGCCGTCTGTTGATGAACAGTTGAACTATTGGACTCAACAATGGCCAATGGCGGCGCTGTGAAACAGCTCATCGAAACGAGTAATGTGAAAGTTGTCCTCATTTGTTTACATGTTAAATCTTTGATTTACAATGAAGAATTAACAGCTATCCTTACTAAATCATTTTAATTTTTTAAGTGCAACACCTTCTTTTAAGTGTGTAGTTGAAGGGAAGGAGTTGTTAAACGCCGGTCGTGTTATATTATACGGAATTTTGGAAATAATGAGCATGTCGAGAAATGTGGGTTATGTTTACAAACAAGCAGTCTAAAATCACCACCTCACAAAGTCACTAGGAAATTAAAACTGCAAGATAACTTGCATCTGTAAACAGCAACCTTTGTTAGAACTCGCTGGCTAAAAAAATTAATCAAAAACGAAAGCAAAAACTTCAGTGAAGGAGTATCAGATTATCTATGTACAAAATTTGATACTGCATGCCCTAATTCTGCGTTAAAGTTACACGGTAGATATTTATTTATGCTCGAGAAGGATAATTATAATTGAACATTTCTTGTTTGTTGAAGTTTTTTAATAAATACTAGTTTGTTACATTTTAATAAGTTAACAATATTGATGTAATCTGTAGCTTTGAAATGCTTTTAGCACACCCTCACTATTTTTACCGTATTTATAGCATTTTCCCGTTGCTTTTTTCCTATTTATTTCTTCTACCACACCAAATATATTTATTATTTTCACAAATTGTTTTTCATTTGGAAAAAATGAATGTACCTCTTACTTCTTTTCCTCGAGTTACAACCAAATACACAGCAGTTTGTGTTATAGTCGGATTGCTAATAGGTGTCTGTTACATGTATGCATCAAGTAGTGCATTCATATAATAATCAAGTTACCATTTTTCAGCGATTTTAAAAATGTTTCTTGTTATTTGTCTTAACTGTCAGTGTCTGGTAATAAATATTAATTAAAATATGGCTTGCGGCCAATTATTAAATTCACAAACTTTAATTTTAAATCTGCTGCAATAAACAACAAATTATAATCCAAAATTTACGTATGAGTATAAATTTTTCCTTATTTATAATTATAACCTTAAAATTAATAATTTTGTTTGTTTGAGTACTGCTGTAAATTTATTTTCGCGCTCTAATTAGTAAAGATATCTACGAATCATGCTGTTTCTTTCTAATTCTTTGTTTTTTATTCAAATAATTTTGAAGGTTAGTTGTCAACTTGAGTCACTATACGTTACTATGGGTATGCAAATAATTATAATGATATAGACAGAGAAAGCATATAGTAATGAATATCGGTACTTGTAGCAACGAACAGTCACTTATCAGCAATCCGACTATATGACAACTCATAACACAAAATAATTTAAAAAAGAATAATAGTTACAATCAAAAGTTAATATTACAAACCAAATGCAACATTAAAGTTTAAACGCGATACAAATAACACTAGGTAGCCACTTGTAAACCATTAAGTTACAGTAGTACAGTAAAACAGTAAGGCTAATTACTCCCTATAAATAATTTTCTATCTAATTTTCTAATTTCCCTTATTTTATGAACATAACTAAATTCGATTTACTTGGTCTCTTACTTACCTTGATCTCCTACAACTTAGTTATTTAGTATTTTTTATACCTCTAATAATAAACAAAATAAGGGCGGTGTACCGTTTAGATGTTACACCTTGTTAAATGCACCCATCAAATGAAAGCTCTAAAGGGTAAATACAGGAAACAAAAATAATATTGGTCCAAATATTTTCAAACATTTATGGCCGGTTTCATAAAGCAATGCTAAATTTTAGCAACGCTGTTAAATTTTAATTTCGTTGCTAAGTACAATTTTGCGTTCCATAGCGCCATGTTAAATTTAACAAAGAATTAAACACTCTGCTATTTTAGCATAGGTCTGACGCTGTGTTACCATAGTTTTACTAATTTTTGTATCAAATACCTAAATTTAATATAAAGAAAATAGAAAAGATAAGTTATAATAAATATTTTTACATAGAAAATTTCATATATTGGAAGACGTGTGTATAAGTTTTATTAATATTTAATAAAATTTTAGATTAAAACCTCGTTAAATTGTTTTTCTTTTCCAGCAAATTATTTGCCGAGCCATCAGATGAATTATTAAACATTGCACCTTATTCCTCGTTCGCGTATATTAAATGACTCTCTTTTAATTTATTGGCCGATTACGGATATCTCTGTAGTTGGTTATTAACTCCTTTACTCAATCCATACACTAACCCTGAATAGAACTACAACACAGCACACATATTGATAAGAAATACCATAGAACGATCGTTCCAAGTCTTAAAAAGACTATTTCCATGTTTGTCTATGGGATTAGGATTAAAAATGGACACAAGTCGTGCAGTAATAATTGCATGTTATGTTTTACATAATATGACAATGTTATTTAAAGACGAAACTCCACCTAGTGTAGAAGAAATTCAAATACTTGGAGACGCTTCTGATGCAGTTCCACTTGGACCAAACAGAAATTTACTAAACAATACTGCTGCAATAACTTCAAATATTAACACCGTTTTTACTAGGTTATAAGAGAAAAATAATTTTCTTTTATTTTTCGTAATATCTATTTTTTATTACATGCAATATAAAGAAATAAAGAATGTTTTAAATTATTTTCCATATAAAATCATGTGTTACATCTTTTTTCTACATTAAAAAATGTTACGAAATAATATAAAAATTGTTTTTTTATTGAAAAATAATGCATGACAGTAAATAATTCGAACGGTTACTAAGGTTATAATAAGCCTGTTTGATGTTTAAGACAACTGGGAAGTTGATATTCATACCAATCTACCTAATAAAAACCCTAAACTGAACACAGCACTGAAATTACTTAACACGATGTTAAATCTGATGCTATTTCTTTATGAAACGTTGTTAAATTTTAACGTGTTATTTTAGCATCGTGTTAGCTAACACAGGATTTAGCATTTGTTTATGAAACCGGGCATGAATGTATCACAATATTACCCAAAGGGGTTGGTCTAAAATTAAAAAAAAAATTGGAATAACACGTATCGGTATGGATAATAAAGAACGCCAACCTACTAAAGAATACGAAAGAATATTCGATACTGCCCTGCTCTAAATTTTTAATCAATTAATAAATAAAATTCAAAACATTATGTAATGTGGTATAAAAATTAAAACAAAATAATAAATGTAAAATATATTTATTTAAATCAGTTCATAATATTCAACAATTTGTATAAATATTATACATTAAAAACAATAAATATAAATCATTTAAAATACAAGAAAAAGCAATCAACAGATACAGAAATACACCCTAGATACACAAAAAATAATATTTGCAACTCAATAAAATGTTTACATTCAAATAAATCATACATATAAATAAAGAAATCTACATTTAAATTAAACCATTTGCGCAACCATTGCATTACAAATACGGAAGAGCGCGCATTTGACGACAAAGACAAAGTAGCCAATTCGCACAGTAATGGTGTTATTCTGAACACAACTTGTTTACTTTAACCGTACTGTATATTTCCTAGATCGAACGACGTTATAAAAATTCTATTCTGTAGCCTATTAACTTCCCTCGCTATGGAATAGCATTATCGATGTTAAATGAACAGCTGTATTCAGAATCACACTGTAAGGCTGGTACTAACACATTACGTTTTAGCAACATAATTTGGACAAGAAAGGTTTGGCGGAGAGTCATCAGTTTATACATATGCCGTACATAAAAAAATAATTATTATTTTAAAAATTGATGTGGAGTGTGAATTTTCACACATTTCAGGGTTTGTAGGTATCTAGCAAGTGACAATAAATTATGGGTACATATTAAAAATCATAAAATCCGATAACTTTTGAAAAAAAATAACCACGAATAATAGAAATGATAAAAATGATAACCACGTGCTTCTATCTCAAGACTTACAAGCGTAGTTAATTACGAGATGCGGGCACATCAAGACACCTGCCTAGTTCTACAGTTGATCAATTAAATATTGCTAGCACGAAGTAAAAAACTGGGTTACAGGCTGTAGAATAAGTTTTTTTTAACACTTTTTGGCAAAAACATTCCTGTTGTACCCCACTTCTCATCGATGTACATTACTGAAATTTTTTTGAAATTCGTGGGAAGACAAAAGTTATAATATATTTTTGGCGAAAATTCCATTAAAAAAATGATTTTCCAAATATAAAAAATTATTGGTTTATCTAAAAATGCTTAAAACATACTTATTTTTTATTAAATACATATTAATTTATATTTTTCCCGCGATGTGTTTTCCTGTATGTAGGTCAAAGGGTTGTACAAGAATGACAAATTTCAACTTCTAGTCCTTTGGCCACAATTCCTACCGTAACAGACAGACGGGTCATACTTACAAAAGCCTAAAAAATACTATAGGACTGAAGGGTATCAAATGGGCACAGAACGAATGAGAGGTAATTTTTTAAGACACTTTTCAGTTTTATTCAACAAGATATTAGTCAAAAAAAAGTCTACAGTCTACAGAGGGGTTTGTCACATTGATATGAATGGAAATAGTACAAAATGAAAAAAGAATATTTCAAAAACACAATAACAGTCTTGGCAGTTCCTAAATACTTACGAAACCCTGAAATATTTGAAAATTCACACATCAAATAGGCATGTTTAAAATTACTGCAACAACTTAAAGCGCGAAAGAAATCCTGAGGTAAATAAAGTCCACTGAAAAGATTGTACTTTTTAGATTTGTATTCTTTCCGCTCAACCGGTCCTATCAAATCTTATCCAAACAAAATTTACAGACCCAGCCTAACGCGACCATTTTAAATCGATTTTTGCAAATAGGATAATATAAACAGGTTGGCTTCTCTACAAATGTGGGCCGTAGCACGGTCTTTGTCGTCAAACAGACCACATATATCTGTGCCCTTCCATATATTCTCTCCATTGTTTCTTAATTTCAGTATTTATTACGAATAGCTCCTGGTTTTTTCAAGCTTGCACAATAAAACTTGGCATCGATAAGTATAAATAAAGAGCTGTCTAAATCCGTATTTAAATTTGTAAAAAAAAGGTATAACAATTTTAAAATGTTTATCAAAAATACATTTTTTGCTCACAATACCTTAAATTTTTGGTGTCGTGGATTTTCTTTTATACATTTGTGGGTCTTCTGATTGTAAAATATGGACCCCTCGTGTTTGTTCATTGTTCCTAGAAATTATTCTTCTTTGAAACACTTGAAAATCTGGAAAGTCTCAAGGCCAATCTTCATCTGGCGATGGTTCTCTAATCATCGTTATCCGGACAGGCGTAAAAAACGTCGAAAATCTAGTAAGATGCGAGCTATTATATTCACTTTCCAAGTTAAACGAAACCTTTTTAGTACATGTACTTGTTCTTCCCTTATAATAATAAGTTTTCTTCTTACTTAAAATACTCTTCGAAGGTTCAAGTGAACCTTTAGGATCATGTCGCATATCTTCTGGAATATCTTCATAATAACTATCCCAATCTTTATCTGAATCGATGTCTTCTTGTTCGTTGTCTTCTTTTTCTTCACTGCTATCTTCTTCTATACTTTCTGAGGGATGGATTTTGCCCTCATGGAGTATTTCATTATCTCTGACGTATCTTTCGTTAAAATGTTTTTTGAGTTTTGATATTTTGTCCGCTTTTTCACTTGAAGTTCCTTGATCTGAATCTAGACTTATTTCATCAAGTTTATTCTCTGCGAAATGAACTTTGTGTTCAATATTACAACTATCATTTTCTGCAGTTTTCATTTCGGATGTCATTTCTTCAAGTATTTTTGCTGCTTCAATATTTTCATCAGTTTTTGTAACTATTTCGTCTTTTATTTCAGCTTTATCCCCGATTATTTCTGCTGATATGTTAAGAACATCTGTATCATCGATTATTTTCTTCTCTTCTGTCTTTTGTTCTGTTTCAACATGTTCTTCAACTTTAACTGGTTCTTGGGTTATTTCTTGTTCTTTATCTATTTCTTCAGTTTTGTAAGTTTCGTTCTCTTGGATATTTTTTACAAGAAATTCTTCTTCGATTGTCTCATTATCAACATGTTCAACAATAATTATTATTCCTTCTTTGTTACTACATTGTACAATGTTGTTCTCTATTTTCAAGTCTTGGGATTGTGTTTGAAGTTCAATTTGCTTCGTATCAACTTGACAAACAGCTGTTTCTTCCATTTTTATTTTGTCTTCAATATCTTTGTAGTTTTTGGCTTCATTTACAGATGCATCATCAACCTGAATAGTTGTTTTATAACTTTCCCTGTCTTCAAACACTTGATTTTCATGGTTTTTGTTATCTGATTTATCATTAATTTTTTCGTTATACTCTTCATGACTTTTATCCATTTCTTTATCTTGTAAATTAATTATTTTACTTTCTACCTTCTCTTGGTCTATGTTTTCATCAACTTTCTCATTTTCTGTGACCATTTCATATTGTACTAAATTGTTTAAATTATCTTCTGGAACATTTACTTGATCTTTATTTAAAGTGGTTTCGTAATTCATGTCAGAAAGAATCTTGTTTCCGAGACATTTGTTCTTAATTTGCTCTAGTTCTATTGCCATTTTATTTATATTGTTGTTTTCGTTTTGTTCCAAATTCACTTCGCATGATTTATTAGTTTTCTTGGAAGTATCAGTGACATCAGTTACTATTTCTCTGCTTCTTCTTCTGACTATTTTAGAAAGTTGTGGTTGAAGATTTGAATCGAATTTAACCGTATTATTTTTACTTTCTTGAAATTTATTTAAATCATTTTCTTTTAGATCTTCAGATTTCTTTAGGTGTTGGGATAAATCATTTGTTTTATTGTCTTCAAATCGTACTGGACTTCTTCTGTTTATATTTTCTTTGCATAATTTTAATGGACTTGCACTTCTTTTTAATTCTGGAGATTTTTCTTTTATCTCTAACGTATATTTTGTTTCTTCCTTCATTTCTAATTTATTAGCACTTAATGATTTATCGGTTACATTGGTTGAGCGTTCAGATTCTTCTAAATATTCCTTTTTAGAATATTCACCATTTTCTTTTATTACTCCTTCACTTTTATCTTTTGTTGCAGTGTTTGTATCAGCAGTAAAATGATCAACTTGCATTATGTTATGTTCCACTCTTAAACCAACTGATTTAATTTTTGTTTTCTGGGATTTGTTCTTTTTCAAATCTGTTAATTCAACTCGGTTGGTATTTCCGTCGTGAGTGGTATGTTCTTTTATTTTATTTTCTAAACATAATTCATCTCTAACGACCTTTAAGTCGAGTCGATTGTCTTGTGTCATATTTTTTGCTGTGTCTATTTTTAGGGACGCGTCGTTGCCACTTGTTGCAGATAAATCTTTACTGTATTCCGTTCGTTTGTCTTGAGATTTTCCTGCTTTGGATAATTGTTGTTCGATTTTCTTTACACCTTCTTCAAGATCGTTTTTTGATACTCTTCGTTTTACAGCTCCTTTCTGTTCTGGAGTTTGTAACTTATCTTTGACTGATTCTCTACGTTGTTTTTCATGCATCATTTCTTGATTTTCCATGCTAATTGATCTAGTGTGCTCTGTTACTTCTTTCTTCTCCTTAATTTCTATTTCTTTCTGCGCACACAGCTCTTGTTTTGATAAATTTTCTATATCGTTTTTGGAATTTCTCCTTTTTTGAATTATTTTCGAGTGTGATTCTATATTATCTTTTTTAATTGGTTCCTTACGACCTTCTTCACATCTTGATTCTTCAGTATTTATATTAGTTAATACTTCTTGCTGGATTACTTCTTTTGACTTTTTTATTTCTGTCTTCTTTTCATTTTGTGCAAATTGTTCTTCAATTCTTTTTATTCCTTCCTCAAGATCATTTTTTGAAACTCTTCTTTTTGTAACTTTTTCAGGTTTTAATGTATCTTTCTTCTCGGTATCCTTGCATGCATCTGTTTTTTTAGTAAATTGTTCTTCAATCCTTTTTATACCTTCTTCAAGATCATTTTTAGAAAGTCTTCTTTTTGTAACACTTTCTTCTTTTCCAGGTTTTAATGTTTTTTTCTTTTCGCTCTCTTTGCAAACATTTTTATCGGCATCTTTTGCAAGCTGTTCTTCAATTCTTTTTATTCCTTCTTCAAGATCATTTTTTGAAACTCTTCTCTTTGCAACTTTTTCTTCTTTTTCAGGTGTTACTGCTTCTTTCTTCTCGACTTCCTTAGATATATTTTTATCAGTTTCTTTTGCAATCTGTTCTTCAATCCTATTTATTCCTTCTTCAAGATAATTTTTAGAAACTCTTCTTTTTGTAACTTTTTCTTCTTTTCCAGGTGTTAATGTTTCTTTCTTCTCGATTTCCTTACATACATTTTTATCAGTTTCTTTTGCAAACTGTTCGTCAATCCTTTTTATTCCTTCTTCAAGATCATTTTTAGAAACTCTTCTTCTTGCAACTTTTTCTTCTTTTCCTGGTGTTAATGTTTCTTTCTTTTCGATTTCCTTACATACATTTTTATCAGTTTCTTTTGCAAGCTGTTCTTCAATCTTTTTTATACCTTCTTCAAGATCATTTTTAGAAACTCTTCTTTTTGCACCTTTTTCTTCTTTTCCTGGTGATAATGTTTCTTTCTTTTCGATTTCCTTACATACATTTTTATCAGCTTCTTTTGCAAACTGTTCTTCTATCCTTTTTATTCCTTCTTCAATATCATTTTTAGAAACTCTTCTTTTTGTAACATTTTCTTCTTTTCCAGGTGATAATGTTTCTGTCTTCTCGCTTTCTTTGCAAACACTTTTATCAGATTCGTTTGAAAGTTTTTCTTTAATACCTTCTTCTAGATTGTTTTTAGAAACCCTTCTTTTTATGGTTTCTTCTTTTTTATGTAGTACAGCTAAATTCTCGCTCTTTTCTGTTTTGTCTTCTTTATTTTTATGATCTTCACAAACTCTTTTGTTGCAATTTTCGTTGGTTTTAGTTTGTGATAGTTTTTCAGTTCCATTTACGCCTTCAAGATGATTTTTGGAGAATCTTCTTTCCTTTTTGTCCGGTATTTTCAGATTCGGGACTTTTTCATTAATTTCTTTGCATTCTCTATTTGAATGTTCCTCGCAAACTTCTTTCTGGTTGTATTTTTCGCTGGATTTATTTTGCGACGCTTGTGCTTCAATATTCTTCACTTCTTGTACAAGACCATTCTTCGATACTCTTCTTCTCTGAGTCTTTGTTTTTTGAAGATTTTCTAACTTATCTTTTTGACATGAATCTTCATTTTTAGCTGCCTCTAATTTTCCTTCTTCAGGCTTTCCATCCTTCATTTTGTCTTTATTATCTTCACTTCCTTTATTTTCCGCCAACTGTTCTTCAATTTTTTTCACTCCATCATTTTTAGACATCCTTCTTTTCTTCATTTCTTTCTTAAGCGGTGTTTCTTTTTCTTCGTTTATTTTATCCTTAGTTTGTTCGTCTTTAGTAATAACTTCATTATCTTTGTGTGATATTTCTTTTGTTGTTTCTTCCGTAATTTTATCGGATAATTTTATATCATTCTTCTTAAAATGTTTAAGATGAACATCACTGATTTTAAAGATTTTTATTTTGGGAATATTTTCTTCTGTGTTATCTTTTAAATTATTTTTATTTTGTTGTACATCATTTGATTTATTGCGATCATTGTGATTATCAGTTTTATTTAGATCTATATCGTTATTTACTTTTACATCACAAGTTGTTTTACTTTTTTCTATAATACACGTTTTATCAACAGGTTGATTTGTTACTGGTTTATTCCAATTTGATGTCACTTCTGTTTCAGTATGTATGTCTGTTTGTTTTTCAATTTTCGGGGCATTGTCTTTACTTATATCGATTTTTAACAATTTATCAACACTCCCTTTACGTTTTACTTTAAAACTGTGTTTTTGTTCATCATTTTTAACGGTTTTTAATTTTTTCTGCTCGTTTTGTGTTTCAGTTAATTCACTTTCCACAGATACTTGTTTAATAATTTCGTTCTTATCATCTACTATTTTATTTTCACCATTTTTATGTTCTTTTGTAACAAGTTTTTTCATAATCTTTTCGGAGGTCTCAACATCCACTTCACTTCCAGTTTTATTATAAAGTTTTATGTCTGAAGATTTATTACCAATGTTTTTATCAGTATATTCATTTATTTCTATTTTCTTTAAAACTTTGTCATTACTCACGTTTACTGCACTACTCCGTCGCCTCCCTTTATGCACACTCTTTTCTTGAATTATGTTTTCCAATTTATCAGTTTCTAGTTTATGAAGCACAGAATCACTTTTACTTTTTAACAATTCTTTTGCATCTTCTTTTACTGATAATTTTACATCACTCTTGCACCAAGATTTATCGCCACTTACCGACAATTGTCTTGTTAACTCGTGTTTATGCACATTTTTATTCCTTTCATTCACTTTATTAGGTTCATTTTCCTGTATATCATTTATTTTTATAGATTTTTTAAACACACTATCACTACTTTTTATAATATTGGCTTCATTTGTTATTTTTGCACTATTTTTCCGTGTTTTTGTGGTTTTTTCGTTCACACTCAGTTCATTCATAACTGTCTTTATGTCCTCTTTAACACTGTCACTTTTAATGTCCTCTTTTAATACATCACTTTCTTTAATCTCATTATTTACACTTGACTGTTTGTTAAATTTTAATTCATTTCTTGCAGATTTATTTTGCACAAAATCACTTTTAATTTCTTCATTTGTCACTAAATTTGTTTTATATTCTTTTATTGTTCCACTACTTTTACGTCTCTTCTTGTTAACAATTTTCTCTTCATTTAGAGTTTTTGAAGATTCTTCACTGATTGTTTTCTTTTGTACGCAATCCGACGTATTCTTAATTTGATAATTTATTTCACTCGTTCCTAAAATTTTGTTTTCACTGTAATTTTTAGATGTGTCTACTTCTGTCACGATATCTTCATTTGCATTTGTTTCAAATTGCTTCTTCGATGATTTCTTTTCAAAATCATTGGTATTTTTATTTTCTTGACAATTTTTTTCGACTATTCTTGAATTTGTGTTGTCACTGCAATCTACCTTTTTAAATGTATCTACTTGGTTGACAATAACTTCATTTAAGTTTGTATCGGATTGTTTCTCCATTGTTTTCTTCTCTGTATCGTCTGTGTTAGTTTCTTGATATTTTTTTCTGTCGGTTTCTAAATTTGTATTTTTCTTCTCACTATCCTGTTCCATTTTTTTAGAAGTGTCATTTGCAACTTCTGGGGTTTCATCAATGCTGTTGACAACTTCTATTTTTCTAATTTTGTGAAATTTTACTCTTTTAACGACAATTTTCTCAATATCGTCATCTTCTAAGTGTATTATTTCAATTTTAATTTTATTTACTCCCGTTTCCTGAGCTTTTGCATCTTTTTCAGAAGTAGAATTTTTAAAATCATTTGTTACATCACCGAATGCATTATCACCACTTTGTTTTAATTTGTTTATTATATTTTTAGAACATTCCAAATTCTTTGGTTGACCTTTTTCTTTATTTATGTCACATTTATTTTCATTGTTCAAATCACTTTCTTTTGTGACGTTTTGGGATTCTTTTGATGTATTAACAGAGCTTTCTTCTTTTTCACTTCCTTTAGGTAACGTATCTTTTTCGCAACAGTTCTGTTTACAACCATCCGGATAACATTTGCACTTTAATTTATAATTAGATGCAACTGTGATTGGTGTAACGTCATGTTGACTGATAGGTGACATTAATTTTACCTTTTGGCTGTTCACACCTGGCTCCCCCACTGCTTCGTGGACTGCAGACCCATTCATTTCTCCAAATTTTTCACTTTGTAGCCGTGTATCAACAGGTTCTCTAGCACCACTTGTTTCGTCTTCACTTTTTCTCTGTTTCACTAATTGTTTTGCTTGTAATCTTCTCTCTGTTGCTCTTTTCTTTAAGTCTTTAGCTTTTTCTTCTGGGCTTTCTTTTTCATCTACACTATCATATTTTATTAAAATATGTTTAACGTTAGTTTTCATTGCTTTTATTCGCTGCAGTACGTTTGTTTCTGGTATTACTTCGGAACTAACACTAGATTGTTCTTTTTTCGTTTCCATATTTTTAGATAATCCTTGGCCAGGTTTTTTATCTGGTTGAATCATGTTGTTTTCTGGTTTTTTGACAGTGAATGTTCCATTGTGGTCCATTACTATTGTACATTCGTCATTTAAGACATGTTTATTGTCTGATGATTTTTTCAAGGTTGTATTTAAGTGAAAAGTAACACTTTCTTCAGGATTATCAATATTTTCATTTATTTTCTCAAACGGTTTGGAATAATGATGAAAATCTTTTCTAAAATCAAATGAAGGGATGTTTTTACTTCTCTCCATCACTATATCGTCCTTTTTCACATCCTCTCCTTCTACCATATTTTTGAAACAATCAAAATTAGTGTTGCTTAAATGATTATCTTTTTTTATATTTTCTTCTATTTTATTTGAAGATATTTCTTCATAAGGAATTCAAGAGTTACCAGCTTTGATTTCTTCTAAAGTTTGATCTATTTTATCTTCATTTTTCACTAAAAGTTGTACTTTTTTGAAGATAAATGTTCAAGAGTGTTTATATTGTTATCGACTTTGATTCTCTATAATGATCCATTCATTTTTTCTTCATAATCGTCATCCACAAAAGAAGACTTAATTTTATTTATCTTCTATTAATTTAAACTTTGAAGAATAGATTTAAAGTCAAATATTGTTGATTTTCCTTTGATTTGTACCTTACAAATTTTCACTATTATCTTTATTTGTTGTTTTTGAAGATAGTTCTTTAGTTTCTTTATTTTCTTCTATTAAACTAGTGGATTTATTTTCTTTACGTTTGCTAGTTTCATGTTGTTTCTTCTTCACTCACATGGTTTAAGTTTTAATTACTACTTACACTATTTTTGAAATTTACTGAATTAAAACTGTTTGGTTTATTGTTTTTTTTACTTACTTAGCTGTTTTTATCACTAGTATTTTCACAAGTTTTATTATATTTGTGTAACCCACTTTTATCTAAGTCAATGTCACTATGACCTTCACACTTTTGACCTTTTATATTGTCTTTATTGAATTCTTTATCATTTTGAAGCGTTAATTTATCTTTTTTGAAGCTCACAATATCTGCCACTAAAAAACTTGAGCGTTGTTCGGGTAGTAATACATATTATACATGCCGCGATGTTTCAGTCGTCCTTCTGTTTCTATTAATATCAATACGTGTACATTGCACCATTTTGCTATCAGTCTACGGGAGATCTAAAGACACATTCGCGTCCGCGTCGCACATTCGCTCGACCATTTAGACGGTTTTGGGATTTTTTATCACCGAATATAGGTCTCCATTAATTCTCACATTAAAACTGGGAATATGTTAAGCCAAATTGCTCTAATCTATTTAAATAATTTTATTTATTGCGGAGAGATTATAAATAAATTATACACCGGAGGTTTGAATAACATTTACACAAGAATTATTAGTTTATTTTTATTTTTTATTTCCACTTCCGGCATTCAGTACTCGAAATATACCAGAGCAAACCGGAACAGTATTCCGGTTCAAGCAATGACGGAAAATATCGTCCCTTACTTACTTAACCCTTAGCCTCTCTACCTTTCGGTGTGAGGTTTGTGCTAGTTTGAGTTTTTCATTTTTACTGTAATGAACACGCGCTATAAGTCGATGAACTCATTCATCTCAGGATACATATTTCATTCCTAGATATCCAATGTTTTGAACAATAAACACGCGCTACTAATTAATATTTAACTCCAAATATAATTGAGAACTTTTTCGTGCTGACAAAGCAAAACATACTTCATATTTATACAAAACTTAGCATCATAAATACAATTCGATTTCAACCTTAGTAGAGTCAATTCAATTTCCATTTCTATCTTCCGTATTCAAAAGTTCATTCCATCTCGTAATTTTAATTAACATTAACTGAAATAAATATAAATTAATATAACAAAAAAACCTTGTAATATTAACAGAAATAAAAACCTCACAAGTGAATTAACTTTTTATATAATAAACCCATTTGAGAACCTTTTACAGATACATAGAACCACACAAAAATTAAATATTGTGTTAAGCCATCACATTACTTTTCCAAATGTTTTTCTACCTCTTCCTGTCCTGCGTACGAAATTTCACTTCGCTCCACTTGATTCCCCTCTCTTCCGCTGCACGTTTCACTTGTTATTGCCTTGTTTTTTTTTTCCTTCCGACTGTTCTTTTTAAAGCTGTTTTGCTTCATAAGCTTTATGAGCTATTCTTTCTTTATCCATTCTCATCACATGTCCAAGCAACCGTATGCTTGTTCCTACCGATTTTGTTTTCAGTTTTTCTATGAAAACTTCGTTCCTAACTTCTGGTCTTTCCTTCTATTTTTTCGGAAATATCTCATTTCCATGCTTTGCACCCTGCTCGTGTGCTTTTCTGTTAGTACTGGCAGGACTATTTTACGGAATACGGCCACCGTCGTTTCCCTTAATATTTCTCGTTTCACGACAGCGTTGTACAGCCTACCAGCAAGCCCTGTCTTATTTATTTCCTCGTCCATCTCTCCGTCCTCGCTTATTTATTAATCCTAGATAATTGATGGATTGTGTTTGTTCTATCTGTGTTTCGTCTATTTTTATACTGTGGTATTTCTAGTCTGCTGATTATAATGTTTTATTTTATTTTATTATTATTATTATTTTTTTTTTTTTTTTTTCGCTTATTTTAATATTTTTCTTCTTTAGTGCTTCATGGTATACATTCACATTTTGTTATAGTTCCTTCTCATTTCTTCTTAGTATCAACATGGTAATACTAAGAAGAAATCAGCATAGCTAAGCTCCGTAACTTTAGCTTACTCCAACCTTCAGTTACGTATTGTGTACATCCTTGCCAATTTCTTACTTTCTTTTATTGCATCGTCCAGAACTAGCGAGAATAGTAGCGGGCTTAGCAGACAACCCTGTCTCAATCCTATTTTTGTTGGGAAAGTACCCAATGATTCATTGCTGTTTCTTAAGTAGTTCGTGTTCTTATGATAGAGGCATTTGATACTATCTACAATTTCTTTGTCTATCCTTCTCTTACGTAGACTATGCCAAACATCTACTCTCTTTACTGTGTCGAATGCTTTTTCTAAGTAAAATATCGTTTTGGTTCGTGAAATTATTTATAATATTGTTCCGGTTTGTAAAAACCCTCATTTGTTTATTGCTTATACTATAGGTATATGTTTTTTGAAGTCTCAGTATTTTTCCTGTGCACGGGTCAAAGAGCTGTACATGCTTGCCAGATTTCAACTCTCGAAATCCAACCGTTTGATCACAGTTTCTTCTGAAAGAATAGACAGACACATGAGTGACGTATAAGGGTTTTTTGGTCATACTTACAAAATTCTATAAAAGTGACAAATAACTTTATGCGTGTACTGCCAGATCCTCCGTTATTTGTACGGATATACGCTTGCTGGAGCCATTTCTATTTTCTATTAATATCTTGTTCAGTCTTTCATACCTTCATGGCTCATTGGTGTGGGACTTGGACAAGTAATCCAAAAATTGGAGGTTCGGTTCGATTGAAATTTAATATTAATTTCTACATTATAAACTATCGCTTTTAAGCAGGTCAGATTTTTAAGCATCTACTTTTATATTTGTATTTGTTTTTCACATGTAGAAACTGTTATTAAATTGGTTTCTGTGAAAGTCAGCTCCTCCATTATTTGTACGGATGTACGCGTGGTGGAGCCATTTACATTTCTGTTAATATCTTGATCAGTCTTTTATGCCTTTATAGCTCATTGGTGAAAAAATTGGGTGCGAAATCCAAAGGTTGGGGATTGTATTCTCCAGATAGGCTTGATTAGATATTAATTTCTACATTTTTAATTAGACGCTTTAAAATAAACCTTCGTTTATTTTAACAATTTGATTTATGATCACCCCTAGTTTCTATTAGTTCATTGAACGCTCGGCCTAGTATACATACAAAAATTTATTGTTTTTTGAAAAATTCAATGACTTTTTTCGTAATCGTTAAATCGCGCTTTTTCCAGATATTCCTCTTTAAACTCAAAATTTGTTTTAAGTTTAAAATGAAATGTCACGCGACTTCGACGTACCAGCACCAGCCTTCCAAATATATTTGCCGATCTGCGCAAAAAAAGGAAATAATTAAGAAAATTGGATAAAAGAATACACCGGGTGTAACACGAAATAAACGCCTTGTATATAAGTACGCTTGTGCATTAATATGCGAAATATATTGGACTTTCTTTGTATTAATTAGTGCAGTTATTAAAATAATTTAAATAAAATTTCATTTAAATATTTTTTATCCTTCGTAACCATGGATGAGACGTAGGGACCCACGTCCCATAATGGACATTATTATACGTCATTATTATACGCCAGAGATCAAGGAACAGTTCAAACAGTGGATTCATCGCTGTTCCCCGACTCTAAAGAAGGCAAAAGTGATCCCATCAACCAGTAAGATCATGGCATCCATTTTTTGAGACGCGACCAAAATCTTATCATCTCCCAAAGGGCAAATCAATTAACGGACAATACTATGCTGTCCTTCTTGACCGTTTGTTAAATGCAATTCGCGAAAAAAGTTTGGTCGAAAAAGTCCTCTAACACCATGACAATACACCTGCCCATTCCAGCGTAAATTTCCATTGTAATTCTAAACCTGGAAGAATTAAAGTTTGAAGTAGTTGGTCATAAACCTCATTCGCCAGATCTGGCACCGACTTCTATCTCTTTCCAAACCTACAAAAAAAATATCTAGCTGGAAAGAGATTTTAGTTGGATGAGAAGGTCATGACTTCGGTAAATGATTATACTGAGAGCCTCGAAATAAAATCACTTTAGGGAGAGCATAAAGATGCTCCAGCGTTGCTGGACTAAGTGTGCTGAACTAAAAGGTGTATATATACAAAAATATAAATCAAATTAAATTAATCCTTTTCATTTAATGGCATTTCATTTAATATAATCTATCATATTTAACAGTAACGACAAAATTTAATAATCTCATTTTTACTGTACTTGTATCAAGTGTTTGCGATTAGATAAACGCTTAATATTGTTATCTTAATTATATAACATATCCGCAAAAATACAATAACCAATAAAATAATTCAAGTAGATGCAGACAAACATTAGGATATACCAGCGATTACCAAATTGTACACCGCGGCGCCCTGGGGTGCTGTGGCTGGGCTACAGGGGCACCACGAAAACGTTTCAATATTCCTCTAACTGCGTTAGTTAGACCAAAGATTAGACTTGGGGCGCCGCGGAAAAATTCTGATACATTAAAGGCTACGCGAACCGAAAAAGTTTAGGAACCACTGGGATATACTATAAAAATTGATGTAAAATATGAATTTTCATACATTTCAAGATTTTGTTGATATCTGGTAAGATAATGAAGGTCACCAAGGGCCTGAATAAAAAATAGGCCAACAAATTTTTCATCTAAATATTAAGGGCTTTCATTTAAAACAGGGGTCGGCAACATTTAGGTTATATACCTAGCGTGTAAGAAGCCTAAAGCAGGGCAGCAGTGATGTTCATAATGGAGGGCCGCATTAAATATTTTTTACGTCCATCGGTTGAACTATTGTCATCTCACAGGCCATCAGTGGCGGACCCCTGATTTAAACAATAAAAAATCAATACTTTTTACAAAATAAACTGATAAATACTTTCCGGTTCAATATCATTAGACGGTTTCAATTCATCAATATGCATTACTCTGAATTTATTCAGATGTTTATACCAGCCCATCTTCAAAAGAGGGTGGACGAAATAAATATCAACCGACTACATTTAAAAATATCGTTATCAAGTAAACTCGGTTCGATTGTTACTATGTTTCATGTTTTTCTAGAGACTTCTAGATTAATCCATGGTTTCCATGCATATGACTTACTTGAACTTTCCGGATTATTTCACGAAATTCCACCATAAGCGTCCCATGAGGCAAATCAAAACATTTTCGTCACAATATCTATATTAATAAAATTGCAGGTTAAAGCTGTTTAATTTTATTACTTCAGCCTCATAGTTGGTTTCTACACATTTCACATGATTATAAGACGAGATCTGCATAAAATAATTTTTTACCTGTCCAAGATTCACGCAAAAACGGCTGGATAAATTTTCACGAAATTTGGTACGATAATGTAGTAAAACCAAGATTCGAGCATAAGCTATTGGCATCTTATAAATTTTATTTCAGAGGAGTGTTTCGGGGTTAAAACTGTTTATAAAAAAACTTAAAATATCTCTCTTATTATTGACTAGAAAATGTATGCAAGAAAACTTGTTTGCAATTAGAAAACAAATCTTGTCTGTTAAATGCATTTTTTCAATTGCATGAATATTTGGGGAGTTACAGGGAGACACCCGAAAACTAAAATTTTAAATCTCACTTATTATTTACTTAACATCAAAAATGTATGTGAGAAAATGTGTTAAGAATGAGGAATCATATATTTTGTGTTCAATGCAGTTTTTAATAACATTTATTTTGGGAGCTATGGCAAGCGCTACCTAGAAACTTTAAATCTCCTTACTATTTACTTAACATCATAAATATATATAAACCAGTGCTTCTGAATAATTAAATAATTATTTTTTTCTTCAAGCAGATTATAATGCTAACATTACATTGTTCAATACATTCGGTAGAAATGATACATTTTTTTACTATAATCTGTCTCAATTTGTAATACGAAACTAGATATGGTTACTTTGGTGACTGTTGTGGTGTAAACAGACTTTGGCGTATCCGTGTGAACCAATACTATGACAATATTATAAATGTATTGTCAATATACAACATAAAAAATGAACTGTTACTGTTAGTTCCGTATTACAAAATGAGACAGATAATAGTAACAAAATGTGAACATTTTTATACTAGTAAATAGTTCATATAGTTATCAACAGATGGAACTGATGGCAGCAGTCGCCATAAACAGAACATCTGTCAATTTAATATGTTTGTAGCGTGGTTTGTAGTGAATTCAAAAGTTAGTTACGTTATTAGTGAGTTACTTTATTATTATTTTGTGATCATTTTGTGATTAGTTACAAAATACACAATATAAAGATCAAAAATTAAAAATGTCTCAACCAATTCAATGTACACCGCCGGAATTAGCAGCAATAGCATCTGAAACTATAAAGTCATAAGTATTTATGGTTGCAAATTTTTAATATCTACGCTTGAAGAAAAAATAGTATATGTCACTCGGAGTAGAACGCCTTTTTTGTGCTTCGCTCAATATGCAAGCCTCGGCTGCGCCTCGGCAGCAACATTTGAGCTCAGCACAAAAAAGAGCGCGTTCTACTCCTAGTAACATAATATACTATTTGTTCTACTTGAAATTAAAATCTCACTTATAACAAAAATGTACATAACAAAAATCATGCGAAGTACGGGCATGACAGCTAGTATGTATATAATTTTCAAGGAATGTGTTTTTTGTTTTTTCGCAGTCTCGGTATATTTCTTATATGAGGGTATTGGAATACTTACTTTATTAGAATCAACAATTTATAATACAAATGTAACATAAAGTATCGAAAAAGTTAACATTTTTCATGACTTAATTACCTTACATGTATAATTTTAAACAATTAAAATATAACAAATTACAATCATAAGCTAATATGTATAGGGAAAAAAATTCAAAAAACCTATATAAAAGATATGAGGGTCAAAAATACAATTTCTACTATACAGACAGACAGACACGTGAGTGAAAGTAAAAGGGTTTTTTATTATACCTACGAAATCCTAAAAATGAAAACGTTTGCCTTCTGTAATATAAAAGATTTCAAATTAAAAATATAAAAATAAATCTTCATAAACTTAATAAATGGAATAATTATTATCAATAAATAATAATATTTTCAAATGTGAATCAGTACAACGCCCACAATATTTTCAATTAAGTTGAATAAGGGTCCTGCTGACAAACAAATTATTTCATAAGCATCTGAAAATGCGGGTTCTAATCCAGACGGTGACGTAACTATTAGACTAAATGAAAATAAATGTGTTAATATTCCAATATTATGCGAACACCAAAATAACCTGACCATTTATTACACTTATAATTCAAACGGAAACATAAACCGCGAATCTGAGCCAAGAAAGATAATGTTTGGGAAATGCACATGGCCAGGTTAGATGGGTTTTTTGTAAACATGATAATTAAGGCTAGGTTTCATGAGCATATGATATCGTCTTCTTATCTATATGTATAAAACTGAATATTTGTGGGTATGTCCGGAAATTCTAACCCACTTCCAGAAAAGCTACCGACTTGAAATTTTGCATATAGGTTGGAAATGTCTTCATCATAACTAGAAAAATCGAAAATCTCAAAAAAGTCCCACCAGAAACAAGAAATTAATAATTTTGTTTTTAATTATATCGGATCATTGGAATATCTATTAAATATGCAGTGAGGGAATAGGAATTTTCGTTCAATAGTTGATTGGATGACTATATTCAGATAGTGGCTCTTCGGACGTGTTCGGCTTAAATATTGTCGGTAAACAGCACTGATCTTTATTCAGTTATTTAGCAAAACTATGATTAGTCTATGTAGAACGAGACAACATCTATTTTTAATTTTTTTATTTCTGCCGATATTTGTAAACTTCGTTATTTTGATTTATTTATTTTTGTTTTTGACTAATCTTTTTTAAAAACAGTTCGACATATTTTAACCAAATTTAGTATGATAATAGAGTAAAACCAGGATTCGAACAGAGGTCATATAGCATTTCAAAATTCTCATTCTAAGGGAGTGTTTCGGGATTAAAACTGTTAACTTAAAAACTTAAAATATTTTTTTAACATATTTTTTTTAATTGCACCCCGAAAGGAGTAAATTGCTATTATTTATTCTATAAAATGACCCTTGGACATAGTCATGAAATTCGGAAAGCATATTCTCTCCATGATGTAAGCACCCACAAACAAGAGATTTTTTAAAATTCGACCCTTCGAAAATTCGATTTAAGGGGTGAAATATGATTTCAAGGATTCCTCAATATATCTTGGAACCAATAAGATATCGACTTAATTTTTGCTTATAAAGGTTACAAATATTTATGAACGAAATTCAGGATCTTGCCCTAAACAACCCTTAAATCTACATTCGGGGTCAATTGTAGAACGCTTCGCATTTCCTATGTTTATTGAGATAACATTCCGTTTTGGCATATAAGTGTCTTTTTAAAATCTTTAGAAATTTATTGAGTTTTTTTTTTTTTTTTTTAATTGTTTCACCCTTAAGGGGGCAAAATTCTTTTTCACTGATTCCTCAAAATCTCTTAGGTCCAATGAGAGATACAGACTTGTTTTTTGCTGATAGAGGTTACCCATACACATGTACAAAAATGTAATTTAGAATTTTACATTAATCACATTAAAATGCTATGGTGGTGAAACTATAAAAGATATACATATTCAATATATATATGAAGGACTTTTAGGGTTTAATATTGCTACAAAAATGTTCCCGAGGTTATATATCCCAGATTTTTTATTTTCATTTTTCGACGACAATTATAACATTAAATTTGCTGTTGAACATTTTCGTAGCCCCTAAAACTATACGAACAAAACTTTCTTCGGTGGCAAGAGCATTTATTAACGGTAAAAAAGTGCTCTGACCTATATAGGTACGATTTATAGATCAGGAGTAATCACAGAATAATTATAATAAATATCATAACAAATAACTTCATAGGGTACAAGATAAAATGCTTCACGTGACCAGCGCCGCCTTGGGCGATGAGTAATTCTCACATGGGCAACTGTTTGTGGCATTTTCCTAGGTTAGCACAACGGGACACTTATACGTGTTGTTACCAAGTGACTGTACTATCAATGTTTACAAAGAAGCCCTTACTTACATTATTTGTGTAAGAAGCACATATCAATACAATAGTAGATTAAAACAAATAAATATATTTGAATCTTCCAAAAACAATTCGCTCCAAGCCAGTCTTAAACCGATTCTGCCATGGGTCCGGTCTAAGCCTACTACTTTTTCGGTAGCGAAGCAGCGGGTATACTGCTAGTGATCTGAATAAATGAAAAAAATTGATGTGAAGTGTGAATTTTCACACATTTCAGCGTTTTTGCATGTATTTAATAAGTGTAAGAAGCCAACATAATACTGGATGCAGGGCCGGTCTTCTAGGGGGTGCAGTGAATGCAAAGCATCCGGGCCCCGTGATTTGAGGGCCCCCAGACGCGACGAACTTGTTAACACTTTGTCAAACTATTCACTTGTTTCCGAAATAAATAATCTATTAGAAAATGTTCAAAAATTACCTTTTATAATTTCGCTATTAATTTGGAACAATGTTTTAAGTATTATTAATAAAATTAATACATTATTACAAAAGAAAAATATGACTTTATCACTAATTAAATCAGTAAAAAAAAATAACTTGAAGCCTTGAGAAATGGTGCATTTGAAAATTCTTTAGAAGAAGCTAAAAAAAATTGTTGTGGAATTAGGTGCCAGTCCCGAATTTTCTGTCCGTCGCACCGTTAAAAGAAAACGTTTTTTTGATAAGTGTTGACGAAATTCGAAAAGATACTGAGACAAATTATAAGATTTCTTGGTTTTATCCTTCGTTTGATACTTTGACTACTCAAATAAGTTTTAAATCTGTGCCAGAGTTAGCAAATATTTCATTATCTTGTCGGGAAAAAAAATGCACTCTACAGCTGTTTCAAGAGTATGTAAATACATTTTGCGAAAAGTCTCTATTAGTGGTGAAGATCATTTAAATGAAGTTTTATTACTTCGACATATAACAGAAGAAAAATCAATGTTCAATATCAAACCATTAGATTTATTAACTTTTATTATAGAAAATAAATATAATGAAATTTTTCCCAACATTTACATTGGGCTTAGGATTTATTTAACTCTACCTGTAACTGTAGCGTGTACTGAACGATCCTTCACTAAATTAAAATTAATTAAAACATATTTACGATCTACAATGGCTCAACATAGACTTAACGCGTTAGCAATTTTATCAGTAGAGAATGCAGAAGCGGAAATAACAGATTTTACAGACTTAATAGAAAAGTAGACTCTGGAAGGTGCAATATATAAAATATAAACCATAATTAAAAAATGTGTAAATAGTAATTGTTAAAACTATTTTAATGTTTAATTATTTTTTTTTCTACTTTTACAAACTTTTTATTTCAACATACTGTAAAATACTAGAGGTTTGTAAGTATTAAATTTTATTTATATGTATATCATTTTTTTTCTTCTTCTTCTTTTTATCACTATAGGCCTTGGATTTAACACTAGAACTACCGACGTTGAATGTATACTTAACTATTATACCACGCCCGTCAATTTGACGGGTATTTTAAAAATTCTATTTTTTAACCTTTAAATGAATAAAAACACATGTAATATAGTAAATTATAAGTTTCTTTATTAAAAGTGATAAAAATAATCAAAACATTTAACTTTTTAACTTCTTAATTCAGAACAAATAGAATTCGTTTTGTTTTTGTTACAAAGTCCTATTTGACAAGATTTACGTGAATCAGACATTTCAGTAGATATTAGGGTAGACATTTCATTTGAAATGTTTCCATGTTCAGCTGCCAATTCTTCGGATAATTGAAACAAAAATTTCTTTTTACTTATATTAGGGGAAGATGATACAATAACTGAGGTATTATGCAATATAGGACTTTGGACCTTATCTACACTACCCGTCAAAATGACGGGTTTTGGTATATTTAGTTATATGTATACCAAATTATGGAAATTTAAAACAATTTACAGAAAATGAATAGACATATATAACATTTGTTCTATTCTATTAAAAATCATTATAACATTTTACCGCTAACTTACATGATATTTTTAATGAGAAAATTTAAAACCCGTCAAAATGACGGGTTTGGTAGTTCTAGTGTTAATGTACCATAGGCATGGATAACGTTAGTATGTATAACTCAATGAATTCAGTCAAAAACTCACGCGAATATTGCCTTCAACGACTAAGAACTATACATGAAAAACTAAAATCAATATAGAATTTTTCTTCAGCACTTAAGAAAATATGATACAAGACTTACAAGGTGTTTACTCGACAAGACGGTTGTTATATCTAGAAACAATGCTCTAGTTCAGGGGTGTCCAAACACGGCCCCCAAGAAGATATCATCCAACCCGTGGACATTTTAAAAAAAGTTTACTTGTACAAAAACATCCATTTAAAATAATCAGAAAATAGCAAAATAAAACATAACTATAACTAAATAATATCCGATTCTTAAAATTATTATTTTTATTAATAATATCACTAATAGTATTAATCTTGTTTTTAAAATCAAGCGCTAAGAGCCCAGCTGAATTCTAGTTATCCGGCCCGCCATTTATTTAATGTGACCCCGCTTATAAAAAGTTGGGAGACCCCTGCTCTAGTTGATCAGTTTTATGACGGAATTTAGAGACCAATTCCGAGACAATATAAAAAAATCCGGGATGTCGGGTAACGCTGCTTGAGACTTAATCTGAACTATCAACCAGGTTTTTTATTTGTTATTTTATTTTTTTAAATTGAAAAAAGATACGTACCTCTACCCTAGCAATAATTACAAAGAAGCCATAACAGAGAATGTATCAATAAATATTATTTAAATTTTATGTAGGTATTAATAATTGAAAATCTTAATACTTGGCAAAAATTTCGTCAAAATGAAATGTTTGCTAAAAATTACTTCTCGTTCCCTAATCTACGCTTAAATAGCTTTCATTTGATGCCAAACAATAAAAATTAAATAAATAAAAAACAACAACAGAACAAAATGCATATTCCAAAAACAAAACCTGATGCAACAATCCTATTGTATTATCCCGGTTTACATCAATGTGCAAAATTAATCTTCATTCGGATTTTAGTGTTTTAATCTAGTCTAGACAACAATAATAGTTAACTATGTTATATGTAATCATGTGTTTAGTATTATTGCGTAGATTATTTTGCCACATGGTATATTTCACATTCAAATTTTTAAATGCGAGACACGATAAGAGAGCTAATAATAATTCCGCATCATACTGAGAACAGTAATGGCATTTAGTAAATATAAAACGGAAATGACTAGAATTCGAAACTATTTACTAGAGATGCCAAATTACAATTTTTATCTAAATAATCTACAAAATACTGCATTTTGCATTTAACTAGTTCTGACTGCCGATTTATCGGTTACATGACGAAATTTCACTGGACAAAATTACACGGGACAAAATTACACAGAAGAAATTACACATAGACAGAATTACACAGGGAAGAAATTACACAAGGACGAAATTACACATACGAAAATTACACTAAGACAAAATTACACATTTAATTTACACATACGAAAATTACACTAAGACAAAATTACACATTTAATTTACTTTAATTTACACATACGAAAATTACACTAAGACAAAATTACACATTTAATTTACTTTAATTTACACATACGAAAATTACACTAAGACAAAATTACACATTTAATTTGTTTGTGTTTGTTAATTTTCTGTTTGTGTTCTTTTATATAAAAAAATTTTTTTGAAGGGTTGGATTAAGTAAGTTTTTTATTTTTTTGAATAAATAAAAATTTGAATTTTCAGGGTTGGAATAAGTAAATTTTAGTGTTATATGAATTAATAAAAAAATTGTATTTTCAGGACTGGATTAAGTAAATTTTATTTATATTTTGAAAAAAAAAAAATTTTAAAGAATAAGTCGACAATCGACAATCGATACCATATTTCTATTTCACACATTCAATTTTTTTTTTCAATATTTATAGTAACAAAAAAATGTACATTACAGCTTCCTATTAAATTAAATATCTCAATTTCCTGAAAAACACTAAAACTTACTTAATCCAACCAATATTTTTATTTTTTAAAAAGAACATTAGAATTTACTTAATTCAATCCTTAAATTAGATTTTTTAACGTTAAAAAATAATGTACTTAACCCAATCCTGAAAATACATTTTTTTGTGTTTATTCATATTTGAGACCAAAAATTACTTAATCCAACCCTAAGATACATTTATTTTAAATTTATTCAAAAAACACGATAGTTTACTTAATCCAACCCTTAAATTACAATTTTAAAAATGTATTAAAAAAACACGATAATTTACTAAAGCCAACCCTGAAAACACATTTTTTTTTGTATTTATTCATATAACACTAAAATTTACTTTTTCCAACCCTTAAAATACAATTTTTTATTTTTCCAAAAAAAACATCAAAACTTACTTAATACAACCCTTTAAAAAAAATGTTTTATATAAAAGAACACAAACAGAAAATTCATAAACACAAAAAAATTAAATGTGTAATTTTGTCTTAGTGTAATTTTCGTATGTGTAATTTCGTCCTTGTGTAATTTCTTCCCTGTGTTATTTTGTCTATGTGTAATTTCTTCTGTGTAATTTTGTCCCGTTTAATTTTGTCCAGTGTAATTCTGTCCTGACACCCGATTTATCCTATATTAATCACATTTAACAAAAATTGATGTGGAATATGAATTTTCACACATTTCAGAGTTGGTTATTGCTAAAAAAGAGTTCGCAGGGGCATATATCCAAATAAATAATTAACTCATAATAAGTATTTAAATGATTTTTCGACGAAATTACGTTTAAAAAAAAACGTTTATTGTGCTGAATAATGTGCTGTTGAATATCGCGTAACAGCTAAAGATGTACGAAGAAAACTGACTTCGATGGCAAAATCAGAGCCGACAGGTGCGGTGGAGCACTTTCAGAACTGCTGCATTATCAAATAACATATTTTTTTTTTTTTATAATTTAATGGCCTTTGCTACTGTGGCAATTAGCCAGGACGATTTTTATGTGAGAAAATTTCCATGCCTTAACGGGATTCGAACCCGAGACCTTCGCAACGTAGAGCACATATGTTACCACTACGCTACGCTGGTCGGCAAATAACATATTAAAAGAATTTTTTTATTTATTACACTGCAATCAACTAAGTACATTGTAGGAAAAAAATCTGTGTAAAGTATTTAACTTCTTTGGAGTGCGAAAAGCCGTCGGCTAGACGCTTATGTTAAATTGTGGTGGACCACTGGCGCTGGACAACGCTATGATAATGGAGCAAATAAGAAAGGTTACATTCCGGTGTTCAAAAACGAAATTTAAATTAAAATCCTGAAGCCTTTTTTGTTCCCTGGTCGTGCCAATCTTTGAACCTTGTTGTTAATGATGCAGCATGAGATCTCTAACCTTAAAAGACTAAAGATACAAAACACAAAAATGCAGCAACGCAGTGTGTATTTTATATGTAGTTTTATCTTATAACTATTTTTAAGAGTTTTATGCAACAGGTCATAAAATATGGGAAAATCCCGTTGATGCATTAAAAACCATTGAGATTAATTTTGGGAAGCATATGATGAGCTTATAGAAATTTCGTTGAATGCACAGAGAGATAGCAATACTAAAACAAAAAGTAAATCGCTGGCGTTTAAAATATCTAAATTTAAATTTGAGTGCTGTGTTATTTGGTACGAAGTGTTATCTAAAATTAATATAGCATCAACATTATTACAATTCTCAAATACAGTCTTATTGGAATGCTTCAGAATTTAAAAGAGTTACTTCATTTTTGGAGGAATATCGCTGCATATATTAAATTTTGCGTTACATTTTATTTCATTTATATTGCCACATATCTATAAAAAGTATTTTGCTTTTCCTTTGCTCCTACCCTTTCTGCAAAATCCTGGTTTGCCTCAGGCGGCAATTTTTGGCGCACCGACCCTGGGCAAGAGTATTTACTAATAAAAAAAAAAAGGATTAAACGGCTACAACTGCTTATGTTGTTAAAAATATACCAAATTAACAAAGAAAAAGAAATATTATTTTCTCACGACCGGATGCAAAACCGAATTTATGTGTCTAGTTTTTGACATATAAAGTGTCACTTTATTCCCTAGGGAAATTTTTTGAACTTTATCCCTCAATAAAGTGACAGATGTAAAAAAGACAATTTCCATAATTATTTATTGTAATACTAATATACCTTTACTTTCCAAATTAGTTTTTTTACTAATTACATTATTAATTGACTTAAAATTTATGCTTGTTGAAGTTTAAGGTTCATTTCCAAGTAAAATAGTAAAATAGAAGTAGTTTTATGTAATAGGGGATAGGCATGATTTTTTTAATTTTTTTTATTATATTCCTCTTGTTGCATATAAACATAAAAAACAGTTTTTAATGTTTTTTTTTTGGTAATTTGAAGGCTTAAAAAAATAATAAATGTATGTAGCGCGCGAAAACGACGTGTGACGTCATACCCCTTCTAACTGACGCATGACACTACTAGCTTACCGGCGTACATAGTCTGTTGTGAACTTATTTGTTTGTATAACTTTTATAGGTTATGTAAAGTTAGAGTGATTTTAATTAAAATAAAGTTTAATTCTATAAAAACAATTTATACATGTTTACCGAATTAAATTTTATATTAAAATAGATAACTTATATTGCAGTATTTCAATTATGCCTCTAACGTTTTGTAACTTCATGTAAACAATGTAGTAAAATTCTGACATATTTACATAAAGTTATAGAATATAAAATAAAAATTACTTTGACACCACGTATTTCTTCAGCACTGTAGCATTCATTATTTTTCATATATTCCATGAGCATAAATGCATCAATGTTGGGTAAATTATCACTCTGAGCCCTAACAAAATCTTTATCTGTCATTTTAATAATAAATGCGTGAAAAATTGTTTAAAAACAAATACAAAACTCTCGAACAATACAATACACACACGTGTAAAGATTATGTTGTAGCTGTATCTGTGATGTGAAACCCCTATCGTTTGACGTCATACTCAGACGTTTTTACTCGGCAACCTTCGCTCCGTGGTCGGCTTATTTCAAATTTACAATATTTTAATTCAAAAATTTGGCTATAATATTAATTAAAATGTAATTTTTGTTTTGTTAGGTGACATAACTAACATTAACATATCAAAATAATGTATTTTTAAGGAAATACAAATTTTATGCGTATCCCCTATTGCCTACACTCCTCTTTATCATACCATTTTCTGAAATCTGTATATGCCTTTTCATACAATCTCTTTGATTTTACAGGCAATAATTCGGCAGTTACCTCCATTGCGACTGATGCATTATCTGGTGGTGTCACAATAAAGTTCTCGTCGCCATCATCACTGTTTATTTTCATTTTAAAATTATTAAGTGTTATTTGAATACATTTTAACAAATCTTCACAATATGTATTACATTTAAAACACTTATTCAATATTGGCATATTCAACGTGATATAAACATATTCTGTTATTAGACAACTAATATAAACAAGTTGTCCCTGTAGCAACATAACCTAGGTTTATTGATCGGCATGAAAAAAGTTTTGTATGCATCTCGGGAGTAAAGTGATGGTTTAATCCCAAAAATGTAAGTAATGCCCGAGACGACCGAAGGGAAATGGAGGGTATTTTCATTTGAGGGATTAATGCACTTTACTCCCGAGATGCATACAAAACTTTTTTCATGCCGATCAATAGACTAGATACATAAATAATTACTATCACTATCAAAATAATTTATCTACTCGTATTACATCGTAAAGTGTTAATTATATTCTTTTTTTATGTGCATAATTGTTATTACTAGTTTTGTAATTTTATTTTTTGTTATTGTATTTTTCTTACTAAGTCTAAAAAAAAAATATTATTTGAACTCTGCCCGTCTTAAATTTATTTTTATTTAATTTTACAAAATTATTAATTCGCGATGGATTGGAATTAAAAAACCGTAGTGTGAATTTTCATGTATTTTAGGTTTTCGCGGGTATCTCGTAAATGACGGCATCAATGGCATGCTAAATGTGTGAGACAAATTTTTTTACAGTTATCACATCAAAAAACGATATTTTGAAAATTATTTATCGTCTATTAATCAATGCTTAAGCTTTTATTTAATACCCTACATGAAATCAAAAAATATGCATTTCTTTTTTTTTCAAAAATTAAAAAACTTCGTGATTTCGAAAAATCTAAGCAAATATTCCTGCTGATTTATGTATTATTCAATATGCATTACTTTCAAAATCTTTATCGTTTATATGAATCATTAATATATTTACAGAATTTTAGATTAACACTCTGGGTTGCTGGTTGAATTGCTATAAATAGAGAAACATTATTTTTATTCAGTATAACTTGGGAAGTTTGTTATAATAGTTGATTTTTTTGTGTTCTGGGTAATAATTTTGAAGATTAAAAATGCCAAGGGGTGTAAATTTAAGCAACGATATCAAAGAATTAACAATAAAAAAATAATGTGACGGTGAAAGACAAATTTTGATTGCTAAACAATTAAATTTGCACTGTTCAGTTGTAAGTCAAACTATTCATAATTTTAATGAAAGAAATAGTGTAAAAGCACTACCAAAACCAGGTAAACCTAGAACAACCGACTCAATTATTGATAAAAAAAATTAAAATGGTGTCGATAAAGAACCCTTTTGCGTCCATCATTGGATATAAAAAAATATTAGACGAAGGAAATGGACCAAACATTTCTATAACTATAATCAAACGTCGTCTTAGAGAAGCCGGCTTACGGGAGACCTGCCAAGAAGCCTTTAATATCTGCCAAGAATCGAAAGGCTAGATTAAAATTTGCAAAACTGCATATAAACTGGTCAGTTAAAAATGGAACACAGTCCTTTTTCGGATGAGAGCAAATTTAATTTGTTCGGTTTCGAAGGTATGAGGTATGAAGGTAAGTGGGTTCGACGTCCTATCAACAAAAGAATGGATCCAAAATATAATAAACCAACTATAAAACACGGTGGGGATAGTGTGATTGTGTGGGGATGTGTCTCGGCTTTCGGTATGGGCCCATTAATTAAAACATGTTGCATAATTGACAAATTTTATTATATAAATATATTGGGATGTGATAATGTTACCATTTGCCGAAGAAAACATGTCCCTAAAGTGGATTTTCCAGCATAACAACGACCCAAAAAATACCTCCGGAGTTATCAAAGATTGGACCAGCTAGAAGCCCAAATTTATATCGCATAGAGAACCTCTTGGATGAAGTTGATAGAAAAAAAAGAGCAAATAAATACAAAAATAAAGACGAATTATTCTGGCACTAAGGGACACATGACAAAATTGAAATCTTGACAAAATAGATATATTATTACTATCTATGAAGAATATATGTGCGGAAGTAATACAGAATACAAAATTTATTATATTTTTGTTATATTTTTTTAAAATATTTATTTGTTTCTCTACTTTTGACCCATTATGTTTTTAAAACATATAACTTTTTGTAAAATTTATGTAAACATTTTTTTTTCTTTTTTTATATCAGCATTTCCCAAAGCGTTTTCTGCGGAACCCTAAGGTTCGCGATAAAATTTAGGGGTTTCGCGGGACATGGTGCTCTTTATATCTCTCTTGTTTCATAAAAATGGATGTTTAAAATAAAATAAGAAGGATTTAAGATATAGTTAAAAATTTATTCAAGAAAAATACAAAAATAAATGTAATACAAATACACAGAAAAAACAACTTTCTAGTCTCATATATATGACGAATATCCTCATTTATCAAAAAGGGCTATTTGTTTTTATTACCGTTTGCAACTACGTACATGTGTGAATCTGGATTTTCAAAATACGCTGATACAAAATCGAAAAATCGCAGCAAACTAAATGCTGCACCAAATATGAGAATTTGATTATCCAATATTATACCAAATTTTGAAAGGATATTAGAATTCAGCAAAAACATGCTTCTCATTAAACCTAGCTGTATTAGCAAAGAGTCTCACATTTTATATGAAAAATATGAATTCATGATTTTTTCTTTTTTTAATTTTAATGTTCTAGTTTTTAGGAAGACAATGAAAATGACTACTACTTTATAAACTCTTACTTTTCTATCGTATTTATAAAAGGAAAAAGTTTGCAGTAATGTAATTTTTTTTTTTTTTTTTTTAATTTAATGTTGTATAAAAAATGTTTCCAATAAAAGGGTTCCGTAATTTTTTGAACAGCGCATTGGGATTCCGACACAAAATAAGTTTGGAAACCACTGTTCTAAATGACATACTTCCTAACAAGGATACAAAAAACCAAATTTTTCATTCAATAAAAAATATTATAATTTTTAAGATGTATCTCTACTAATAGCCGATAGTGTTCGTGGGTAAAAGAGTTGTACAAGCATTTCAAATTACAACTTTCTACGTCCAGCCATATGTACACAATATCTACCGAACAGACACAGAGCATGTCTGTTTGATGTATCAACTAAATAAACTCTTAGAAGTCATGGCCAAAGCATTCAAGATCATATTGTTTTAATACACATCATATGTCAAAGTGCAATATAATATAACTGAATGTTCATCATTCTAGGAAATTTTATCATTGGAGAAGTGACAAATTTTATTGATAACGATATGTAAACAACATACACGAGTCACAGGTAAAAGTACGTCAGCATTGAATATTTTTAAATAGTTCATTCTGATATTTTAAAAATGATTTTAACTATGTTTACTTTGGCTGAAGATGCAAGTTTATTCACTACATTTAAGTTGCGTTTGGTAAACACACATTCAATTTTATATAAGTAATTGTTGATTATGAAACTTTAGGCAAAATGATATAATATAAACTTATTTGCTAAAAACGGCTGTTTGTTAAATACACGAAGTATTGTGTATTTAACAAATAATTTGCAATCGGCACTCTCTTCAAAATGAGAATACATTTATAATTTAGAAATGACCCAAACTTGTAAAACCTTATTTTGTTAAATAATAATCGTTGAAGCGTTGAATCTTGAAATCGCAGAAGCGGTTAGCAAATAACATTTAACTAGAAGTTTTGTAATAGTGGCAGAAAGTGGTTAAAACTATCTGCTTTTAACAATGAAACCTCTTTATAATCGTTTTAATTGTTACTCATAATCGTACCACAGAAAATATCAGAGGTTTAATAGTGACACATATTATTTGGAATTAAATTTATTAATTATTATTTTATAACAGTGATTCCTTTAATTTAGCTTCCCTTCACATTTTTCCAGGCTTAGGACTGGTTTCTTAGGAAACATTTCTGTACAATATTTAGATGGTTGATAAAATCAATGACGGCAATATGCTTTTCTCTTGTCACAATAACATTATTACGTTGCGCCAGTTTTAAATGAACCATAGCAGGCATGTGCAACCTACGGCCCGCGGGTTGGTTCTGACCGTTGCGTCATTTTGTCCGGCCCACGATAACTATCCAAAATCCCATTGAATCTGGCCTGCGAGTATATCTTTGTTTTCAGAGATCAAATGAGGTTAATCGGTTGATGTTGATGTGGAACAAGCGCCGCTTTCTTTGCAAATGGAACTACTTGGGCTTCAGTTTTGAATTCAAAAATAAGGGACACTTCACTAATTGATTTTTAAAGGAAATATTTTCTAGTTGGCAAATTTCCGAAACTCACAGCTTTTGCTCAGAAGAAACGCTCTTTGGAAGCACTTACAAATGTGAGCAGTTATTTTCTAGGATGAAGTTCATTAAATCAAAAACAAGGACACGAAGAACGGATTCGTACCTAGAAAACACGTTGCATGGTGGTACATCAGTTGTTTCCCCAAACATTGATAAACTTGTGAGCAATATTAAGTCGACCGTCCCGTTAAAATTAAATAAACATTTTGTTCTTATTTAACAATGTTTATGCATTATAAAAGGTTTTTTATATTTTTCTTGTTTTTTATGAATGTTATGAACTTATATATTTTTTTATATAGTTTAGAATGTTTTATTTTTAGAAGACAATTTCAATGGTCATTTTAAAAAATTTATAATTCTAAAAAAACAGATCCTTAAAAAGTTCTGGCCCACGAATGTATTTCAGATCGTTATCCGACACTCGGTCGTTTGGAAGTTGCATATGCTTGAACTATAGTATATTCTATAGCAAGGGTGTCAAACTGGCGGCCCACGGGCCGCATGCGGCCCAATACTTACATTCTAGCGGCCCGTAAAGACTTCTTATACTATAATAATTTTTTATACTACATATAGTATAAACTAGGGGCCTCAGCCCGGCTACGCCGGGCTTCTCCCCCTACGTTGACAAAACTCGTCGCTTCGCGACTCGTTTTAATATAATAAGGCATTTTGCCGCAATGTCGATTATAACACTCGGGAAGTTCTAATCTATACATACAATGTTCAAAGGATTATTCAAATCAGTTAATTAATTTACGTTTGTACCATTTAAACGTAACAATAATATTTTATTTCACTATAAAGAATACATGGATTCTGAATAAAATAGAGAAAAATTAATAAAATAGTTAAATATTATTGCATATGATTCACTATTAATTATGTCACTTGGAAATTTAGAAAAACTGTTGAGTAACACTGATAGATGTGAAATTTGCGGATTTTCGTTGTAATAATATATTCGTTGTAGTAATATTTTACGTTATTAAATTTAGTATTTTGTTTAACTATTTAAAAAGGTATTTATAATTTTCAGTTTTTTTGAAAATAATTTGGTTTACATGTAAATATATTATAGTCGTTTTTTAATTTATTTAATCACTAAAATTTCACCTATACTTGTTATAATTCAGTAATGCGAAGGAATTGCCTCCTAAATTTGAATGTCGATAGTTGTTTCGTTGTGCGAGAGAGGCGCTGATGAATACTTTTATCATAATTTTTTTTGAAATACGTCTTAAAATTAGCATTTTTACTGCAAAAAAAAACAGCGGAAGACCTTCATGATGATAAAAAAACACTTTCATCCTATAGTAATCAATTATATAAAGAAATAAGATATTAAAATGACATCTGGGTATTTTATACTTCAAGATTTAACACAATTAAAATTACGCGATTACTAAATATCGAATATTATTCTGTCTTATCTATCCTCCTAATACACTCTACTTTATACTTTCGTTAATATAGTTAGTAAAATAGTTAATAACATACAGTTTCCAGAATTAAAATAACAAAACTACTTAACACATCTATCCTCACCTTGAAAACTTATTTGAACGTATTCTACAGATAGGTTTAACATTTAAAACGTTCGAACGACCCTTAAAATATATTTTGATAACTCAAAACTGATTATTACTTTCTTAATTCTTACTTTCTTTTCCGTTTAATAGCATTTTTAACTGAAGACAATTTTATGATCAGCAAAAGTTTTCAAAATTTATGAAAATGTGTTAAAACCTTAAAAAACTGCATTATCTTTATCAACTCTTATGTATTTTTTACACATTTCATCAATTTTATTAATAAAATACCTTCAACTGTAGTTTTTCAATTCAGTTTTGGTCTGAAATCGCCTCCTAAATAGTAGAAATATGAATAAACATCTTTTATCGTCTGATACAACCTATCCGTGCCCATTGCTCGGCACGGATCGGTGACAATCAACGCCACGGTTTCGAGGAAAAAATGCATGATTTTTATCAATATAAATTAGTCAGTACCCCCTGTCGAAATAAAATTAAGCCTAAGCACTAAAAAAATATCACGCGGATAAGACAGCGGTTCATTTTCCTCTCTCAGCGTTACCGAAAAAATGAAGATACACCAGAAGTTGAATAGAACATACATACCAACACTTGTACAATATAATAGTAGACATTTATTTGAACGAAAATACCTCGTGACAGAAGCTGCCCGGGCTGCGGCGTCAAGACTTCGGCAAGGGCGGAAAACCAATAGTCAGGCAATAACTGTTGCAGTTAGCCGTGCGATAGTCGGTAGATCAGCGATTCTCCGTGATTCCAAATAATACTCTCGTAAGTAGAGCTTTCAAATACAACTTTTTTATAGGTGCAACTACTGTGTACAGTGCCACTACGCTGATTTCGACCCGTTTTTGTTTTGTTGTTCGATAAAGCAAATATTTTGGCAAAATTTAATTGTTATTATTTAAATGTTATTTCCTTACTTCCTTCAAATAAATATTCAGAAAAATGTAGGAAAATAAAAAACGGAATAAATAACAATATAAATATAGGCTACTCCAAACGTTGAGATGGAACTAGATTTTGAAATCTAGTAATTTTTATCTATTAATTTGGACTTTTGGTCATTTTGTTTAAGCTTTGTAAATCATACTCACATTGAAAATTCTAGATTAAATTGATTGTTATTATAAAATGTCCGTTTCATTTAATTTTAATTTTTTGTCATTCTTAATAAAAATTTCCCATTTATTATTATTATTATTATTATTTTGTCTTCAAAATATGTGAAAATGTATTTTTAATAAATGTCATCGTCTCTATGGCTTCACTGTTAATTTTTAATTTTCACATACCAACGTTAAACTTGAAATTATCCAAGCAAGGTTCCTTCCCGTGACAACCTTAAAGAACGAAATTCCCATTTAGTTCCGCCTAAACGTTTGGAATAGCCTGTACATAACGTGCGGCCCGCATAAATTTTACTTGTTAGAAAAATGGCCCGAGGCTGAAATGAGTTTGACACCCTTGTTCTATAGCTCTATAGTTTATTTATAAAACTATTAATAAACGCGTAGCAGTACCTACTAATGTTATATACCAATTTGCACCACACGTACATATTCGTCATTTCTTATATACGCTGATACACCGCATAATTCATCATATAACCACTCATCCGACTAATATTGGTGCGGTTAAATTCGCGGTGCTCACGGACCCCCAAGCACTCAAAAAACACGTTTTTAAGCGACACATTTCTATTGCAATTTAAAATGAACGAGCCCAAAGAAAATAAAAAAACTTCGGAGACCCCAAATAAAAAATGTCCTAGCGCACTAAGGAAAAGGGCGCCGATGAGCTTGACTAAGGGGCGCCACATTGCGAAAGCGAGGACCTATTTTTTTTTTTTTGCTCTTAACTTGGATTTTGGGAGGTGAGGACCTTTTTTTGCTCTTCACTTGGATTTTGAGAGGTGAGGTCCTTTTTTTTTGCTCTTCACTTGGATTTTGGTAGGTGAGGACCTTTTTTTTTGCTCATCATCTACATTTTGGGCGGTGAGAATCTTGTTTTTGCTTATCACACATTTATTTGCCAAGGGCGCCAAAACGCAGTTTTGCCCCTACTGCGGTTCTGCTCTAAAGCAGTGGTTTTCACACTTTTTCGAGTCGTGGAACCCTTTACAATTTAACAATATTCCGTGGAACCCCGAAAAAAAATTATAATAAGTTTGATACCTATGCAGGGTGACCAATTTCAGTTGAGGTACTATAAATACTATAAAATACAGTATATTTTATTAAATTTTGCTCACCTTGGAGGAATATAGGTGATGAGCAAAAAAAAAGGTCCTCAAGGGGGAAAAAGTACATATAAGCTGACGCCCAAGTAATTAAATTTAAGAAAAAGCTCGTGGAACCCTTGAGGACCTTGTGTGGAGCCCCAGGGTTCCATGGAACACAGTTTGAATATCGCTGCTCTAAAGGAATAGTTACGACATGTCCAGTACAACCAAAGAAACAAGCGATCATTTTCTTGGAAGTGCTTCGTGAACGAACAACTTTTGTGGGTTTCGGTTTATCTTGGAAGACCCAAACAGTGGATTGTTGCTTAGTTTCCGGTTAATATGAATAAATCCAAGTTTCGTCACATGTAACGATGTTGTATAAGGATTTTGCAGTGACTAGGTTGAATTTTTTTAGCATTCCCTTACACCAATCAACACAAGCCATTTTTTATGCTTCGGTCAAATTATGCGAAATCCATCGGGAAGAGATCTTTTTCACAGCTAAATGTTCATGCAAAATCGAATGTATTACAGTCTGCGATATGCCAAAGGATGCCTCAATCTCACGGTAAGTAACATGCCGATCTTCTTCAATTATTTTCCGCACAGCATCGAAGATTTTTGAATGACAACCGATTTTGGTCGACCTTCACGAGATTCATCACTGACGGACGCACGACAATGACAAAATTCTGCAAACCAATTGTAAACAGTCTTTTTTGATGGTGCTTCATTACCAAAAATTGAACGAAGCGAATCTATGCATTGTTGTTGAGTTAGACCTTTACTAAAATCGTAAAAAATCATCCAAAGAAAACCTTCACGAGTAATATCCATTTTTTTCACAAACGTTTTTTTTAACGCTCACTGTCAACAAACTACTCGGTCAATTTATAAGCTGCCACTGTTTTCAGAATAACAAATGTCAAATTTTACGAATATAGTAATAACACATTTCAATGTTGCCATCTAGTGGTCGTTTGTAAAATATAAAAGGTAACCCTCGTATATTAAGGTCGGGCAAGTAAAAAGAAGATTTGTTTACTTCTTTGGAACAATTTAATAGGACAAGAATAAGTGAGTTATGAAAGTGTTTTAGTTAGCGTCCTATAAAAGAGATGCGTATTGGTACCATTAACCGCAACAAACTTACAGAGATATTGAACGTTCAAGAGTTTTGCTATCTGGGCTGCATGATCGATGATGATAGTACTGAACTAGATATTGCCCACAAAATAAGCTGAGCCCGTCTAGCGTGTAGAAACAGGAATAAGTACGAAAAAAAAAAGATATAGCGTTCAATTTTAGTTATATGGATGATTAAAATCTGGAAAATATAGATATGTATTTAGAGGTATATTGGTTCTAGACGATCATTTAAAAATTGTTTTAATTTATTGTTTACTAGCAGTGTACCCGCTGCTTCGCTGCCGAAAAAAATAGTCGTAGCCGGCTTAGATCGGACCCATTTCGAAATCGGTTCAAGACTGGTTGCTGCGAATCGTTTTATATTCAAATATATTTATTTGATTTAATCTACCATTGTATTAATATGTGCTTCTTATACAAATAATTTAAATACGAATTTCTTTGTAAACATTGGTAGTATAGACATTTAGTAACAACACGTATAAGTGTCCCGTTGTGCTAACCCAAGAAAATGCCACATAAAATACCCATTTGAGAATCACTCATCGCCAAAAGCAGCGCCGATCACGTGAAACATTTTATCTTGCACCTTACGAAATTGTTTATTATAATTTTTATGATATTTATTATAATTACTCCGTGATAATTCCTGATTTATAAAGCGTACCTATATAGGTCGGAGCACGGTAAATATTCTTGCCACCCAAAGAAGTTTTTTTTTTTCGTATTGCTTACAATAATGTTCAACAGCGAATTTAACGTTATAATTGTTGTCAAAAATGAAAATAAAAAAAAGCCTGGTGTCATACAGCGATGATATATAGCTTAAAATCTTTCCAGACAAATTTGCAATACGCTGTTGCAAGTAGCACTAAAATCGGTTACGCCGTTTTTGAGTTTTAATACATGTACAGATTCTAAACATCCGAGGCGTTTTATAACTAACCTTGAATCTAAATTTTCCGTTTATGGGTTGATCAGAGCGAAGTCGATATGTCATTATAGGTCTGATATATTTGTTTATTTATTTATTTATATTATTGATATTATAACAACTTTTGTTTTGCACATGTTTAATGTTAAGTCAATAATAAGAGAGAAATTTCAAGTTTATAAGTAGCGCTCCCTCTGTCCCCCTAAATATTCAAAAGCTACACTAAACAGAAAATAATCGTTCTTCAACCAAAACAAATTGTCTTTATAAATTGTTGATGTAAAGTAAATAATAAGCTAGATATTTCCAGTATTTTAGTTTTAGCACCCATAAATAACTGAATAAAATCACCAATAGCAGAACAATGATGAATCGTGCCGAACGATATTGGCCGATGTTCCACGAACTTACTATAGTTGTCCAAACAACCATTGAAACTAAATTCCCGCGATCTCACTGAACGCATCATACATACTTCGATGGTCCAATATAATTAAAAACAAAATTATTAATTTCTCGTTTCCGATGGGACTTTTTTGAGATTTTCGACTTTTCTAGTTATGATGAAGGCATTTTCTACCTGTATGCAAAATTTCAGCTCGGTAGCATATCTGGAAGTGGGTTAGAATTTCCGGACATAGCCACAAATATTCTCTTTTATATATAAAGATTTTCTTTCATTTAATTGTTTATTGTGACAGGACTAAAAAAACTTGCTCAAATGTTTTCTTAAAATATCCCTGATGATCAAATAAAAATAAAAGAAATCTTCATGATAAAAATAAACGATACTAATGATGATTGACGCGTAAAATAAAACAAAAGTGTTTCTTTTTTTAAACCATCTTGAATACATCCAAGTTTCGCACAAGCAAAGCGTCTGCGTTTTCTTCAGAGTAGACGGCTTTAATCTCAAGTAGGACGTAACCCTTCTTGGCAAGCACCTACTCCTTTATTTGATAAATGTGCTTTTCTAGGTCATCGATAAATTTTCATTCAAACCTGCCGTGCTCGAGTCACAGAGAAAAATAACCACACAATCGAAACATTTATTTAGTTTGTATATGTTTCCAGTGCCAAATTTTTGGATCAATCAGTCTAAATGTACAGTTGATCATAGGCGTAACAAATTGTTACTATCTGGGTGAGCAGACCATTACTATTTCATTTACAAATTAACTTACTACAGGCGCGCAACTAAAGGGCTGGGATCACGGGCTTGAGACCTCCCTCCAAGAGCTCAAATATATGTGATTTTAGTGAATATATTTGAATTTACGAGCTGAGGCGCTTTCTTTATCATCACTTGTATTTTAGAAGTGAGCACCTTTTTTTTAGGTCAACACTTGCATTTTCCAAACAATTTTGTCCTCTGAAGATCCCCCAGAAAAATGCCTGCATGCACGCCTGTCTTACTACAAAAGACAATTGAAAAATTGACATCGGTAATATTGGATAAAGAATCGCTTGTGGAGACACTCCTAAAATCAGTAGAGAGATTAAGCAAGAAGAAAATTTGTCAATCTGTTTCCACACAAACAGAAACAAATTTAAAGAGCTACGCGAGTGTTTGCGCTTCCAGTACAGGAACCCAGAGTAGTGGCAAACATACCAATAACCCTACGGAAAATCCAGAGGATCGTACAGGAAACCCAAGCAAACAAGTACTTCATCTTGCTGATAGTCATGGAAGAAATTTGAGTGATTTTTTAAGAAGAGACCTACAAGACGATATTAAACTTGAAACAATTTTTAAACCAAATGCTACTTTTAAAAACGTGACCGAAAACTTTACCCAACTAACAAAAACTTTTAATAAAAGCGACAAGGTTATTGTTACTGCAGGAACCAACGACATCAACATTAAAGACTTTAAAAACGCAGTGTTAAGTGTTGTAAAAAATTGTACCCATACAAACTTAGTGATTAATACTATTCCCTATCGTTATGATCTACCCCAAAGAAACAATTTCATATATGAATTAAATACCTTTCTTTATAGACTCTCACATGAATATTGTTTTAAATTAATAGACATTAATATGTTTCTGGACAGATGCGACTACAATAAACATGGACTACATTTAAATGTTAGTGGCAAAAAGAAAGTGGCTGATATCCTGTTAAAAATAAACAATATTAGAAAAATTAAAGACGTTAAAACTGACGAGAAAATAAATTTTCAAAAAGAGGGGTTTATAAAGCATGTAAAGTAGGATCTCTAACAATATTTCACCAAAATGCTCAATGCCTGAGAAACAAAACGGAAATATTGGAAGTTTTTCTATCAGAACGTGAAATTGACATTTTGTGTATCTCTGAACATTGGCTTTATCCGGGTGAAATTATCAGTATTCCGGGATTTAGAACAATATCAAACTATAGTAGGAGTAATCACGTTCATGGTGGAGTGTTAATCATGTGTAGTGACAAAATAAAACAAACTAGAGATATTTTTGAAATTAAACATTTATGTCAGGAACAATTATTTGAGTGTTGTGCATCCAGTATGTCAACCAAAGACTCCAAAAATTTTATTATTGTAACAGTATACAGGTCACCTGACTTCAGTACTGATGTATTTCTCTGTGAATTAGAAAAATGTTTAGAAATCATAACAAACATAAAATCTACTAGTTTTCTTTTGCTTTGTGGTGATTTTAACATAGATTTCCTTGAGAATTCTAAAACAAAAAATTCTCTAGTTGATTTGCTAACGAGTTACAACCTTAATATAACGATTGATAAGCCAACTAGAGTAACGGCTACTTCAAAAACTTGTCTGGACAATATATGTGTAAATAGTAAACAATATGACGCGCAAGTTGTAAATGCGGGTGTTTCAGATCACTTTGGTCAGTTGATAACTCTCAAGGAAGTCGAAATAAGTCGGGATCACAATAAAGCAAAAAAAGAGGTAAGGATACTGAATGATGAAAATTACATTGTTTTTAATAATTTTCTAGTCATGGAGGAATGGAAAGGCATTTACAGTGATACTTGTAGTTTAAATGCAGTGTTACGGGCTATCCTAGCCGAAACACAGCGCTTTAAAATCTAGTTAGACGATAACCTACCTTCGTACGGAAAACTTATTCTAAGCTTATAAAAGGATACAGTATGGGGTAATTTGGTGCAAAACCAACTGAATAGGTCCTGTCAACCCACTTAGAGGACAGCATTTATGACAACAAGCACCGCATCTGCTTCCGAATGCAAAAACATACTAGAGATGTCACTTAATTTTGAGGTTAATTGTTTTTGACATTTCTATTTAACCTGTTTTGGGATATATACGTCGTGGAAACCTGGAAAGTACAACAGTTAGCGTGCGGAATATGTTTGAATGATACACCTACCTTATATAAAAAAAAAAAAAAAAGAACAAGAAATTATAATCCTCAATAGTAAATAAATTTCTGGGGATATTTGGTCGTAATAACGCAACTAGACATATGTCTGCACTGACAATGCGCGAGTGGTAAACCCGGTAGAGGGGTGAGGAAAAAAGGTTATAAAACAGATGGGAAGCCGCGTTTTGTCTCTCTTAAACTTACGAACAGTGGTGTTATCAGAAAAATTTGACCAGAAAGAAAAACTAACGGCACGTGCAGTGAAACTTCCATGTATAAGCCTAGAGGAAATTGAAGGCAACACGGAATTCGTTTTTGCGGAGACTGCTTGGCGTTATACTGTCTTCGTAGGGAAGACACGGAGATATCCGGATGAGAATTTTCTTTTCTGATCAAAAGTTCGGAGTTTAAGAAAACCATTTAAGCCACCGACCACGAGGTAAGGTATCACCTTTCTTTTATTTCCGCACGCGAAACTGTTGTATGGTCTCCAGTTTCACTAATTGTATTTTTAACTGTTATTCATACAGTGGCGGTACGATAGAGGCAAAAAATTTGCACAGTTGTGCCTATTTGAGAGTATATATCGGCTGGAGGAATAATTTCTGAAGTTATCCGAGTATTCAACCGGTCGCAAAGGAATAAGCACCTTGTAGCGGAACCTTAAAACTACATCACCGTCCAGAGAGTACATAACCTACTTATTGTATCTAGCCGTGGAAACAGGGAGATTGTTTTTGTCTGCAACTCAGATGAGTACTAATTTATGATATTTGTTTGATGATTTGTAACAAAAATATCTTTATGAGTGTGGCGTATCGGACCTCCAGGTTGTGTTGAGGCGTAATACGTCCCCGTATAGATGTTTTTGGGTACACACTGATAATTTTGGCCATTTTTATGAATGTGTATGTATTGTACTTGTATTTTGAGTTGAGTGAGCACATGGTGCCACCCCTATTGTGAAGCATATATTTTCTACGTCCTAAGGCCCTAAGCTACAATAAGTTGGACGCGCTGAATCGTGTTGGGGCGCGTAGTTAGTCAGAGCAGTCTCGCTCAGGGTTGAATTAGTTTAGTTAATTGTAGATTCAGTCTGTCCGTAAGTCAACATTTTTTTATCCCCTTGATAACTCGAGGTTGTGAATTAGTTCTCAAACACATGGGTTTAACCCCTCTCTGTGAATATTCCCTGGCCGGGTATTCGTGTTAACTGCTTTTTCACGTTATCAAGGGTCGGTCTTTGTATTTGATTTGGGTGGATTAACGTTAGCTTCAGTCGGGCAGAACCTCAGCCACAAGCATTTCTTTTTTTTATTATCATCATCGGCCAGGCCTCACCTAATTTTTCTGTAATTTAGTAGTTTGTTTAAAGTTATATTTCCGTAGAGCCGTGTGGGTTGGGGTAGTACGTTAACTTTTTTTTCATCTCGGTAGAGATTTTTTTGTGTTAACGTACTACGGGTTTTCAAGGGATTTGAGAGGATTTTGAGAGTCAGTCTCTTGGCCTCCTTGGATATTTTATCACCGCGACTTCGAGGCCACTAGACTGGCTGGGTTTTCATTAAAGTTAAGGCGAGCTAGAAGTATAGTAAAAATTTAAATCGGGTTTTGAACAAGCGCTGGCTTTCCGATTCTAAAATTCTTCCGGATTTTTCCTAACGGTATTGCCAACCGGAATACCGTTACCATTTTTCAACGTAATTAATCACTGTGGTATAATATTCCTGTGCAAAACTTCACGCAGCCCTAGGGCAGTTGTAGCATAAGTAATCCAATCACATGTTACTGGGTATTTATACCGCATCACAAGTAATTCAGTTGTTAGTTTAAATTGTAATTAATTACCGGTTAAAGATTCAGTTGTTTAATTTCCTTTGGCCACTCGTGAGTACTTAGTTTCTAAAATTTTGGATTTAACTTAGATATTTTGCTCGTAGATTAAATAATTTTTTTTTTTGTATTAACTTTGTCGTACTCCGAGCTAAAAAGGGAATATTTAACTAGTCATTGATCTTGTAATTATTAATATTTTGGTTATAAAATTTTGCTTATTGAGTATTCGCTGTGCGAATAATAATATTTATTTTGTTTATAGATTTTGCGTATTGAGTATTCATTTAGTGAATAATTTATTTTGTTTATAGATTTTGCGTATTGAGTATTCATTTAGTGAATAATTTACTTTGTTTATAGATTTTGCGTATTGAATATTCGTTTAACGAATATTAGTTATTCTGTTATTACCATTTGTTAGTTACTGATTTTTTTGTTAATAAATTTAGTTATTGAGAATTTTGGTGTTTCTATTACGAGAACTCTATTCCTTCCCCTGGGGTTTTATTTTTCTTCCAGAATTTAGGGCAATAGAAGCGAAGTGACTGGCGCCGTATAAATTTTAGGCCGCACATCGACATTGATAATTACAGGACCACCCTGCATAGTCACATTTACCTCTAGACTGGGCTGGCGGCCTTCTACCTTGCCCTGGACAGCTGATAGCCACTGGAGTCACTTCACAGTGGTTACGGACTTCATATTTTTCCCCATTTAGGTTTTTAGCGACCGATCAGAGAGCTGAGCGGACGCTGGCGTATGCCAACTATATAACGCTGGAGTCTGGCCGTAATATACGTTATATATTTCTGGCGCCCAACGTGGGGCTCGACGGAAAAGAAGACCGTTGCTTGCTAAAAAGAATTTTACACTACGATTGGGTTAATAAAATGGTGTTATACTTATTTCAAACTTAATTCCTGTGCCCCTAGACCCATTCCTTAAGAGTTCTCATAATAAGAAATTTAGTTAGATTATTTTTTTTTGTGATATTGTGTTGGATTACTTTTGCTATACTGTGTTGTATTGTTGTGTTTTAACACATACTCGATATTGGATGACCTATTGTACGTATTGGTCGCATTTTGGCGATTTAGTCTCTAACGGATTAAAGAGCAAACAAGCTACTGTTTTTGAGTTGTTTATAACGTTGAGTAGAGGACTCTAAGGTACCTCCCGGTGAAAATTGGTGTTGCATTGTTGGCAACAGTTGTATTGAAATTGTAATTGCAACAATTGTTTGTTGAATTATCTTTGGAGACGGACCGGCGTTGGTTCGGCCGTCCATTGGTTTTACGTCTGTAGAGACGTTAGTGTTGGTAAGCCGGTTTAGGGCAAGCCATTGAAAAATTCACACGGGATTCGCTTAGCGGAAATTTAGTTTCCTCATACTTACGGTATTACGTTTATACCGAGCTGGTTAAACCAGGATATCACTCGACGGTTAGAGTATTGAAGAAAGACAGTAGACTTGGAGTTGTGCAATAGTAAGTCCCAGTATAGGGAAGTAGTAGAACGTAACCAAGGATCGTGTTTGTGTTGGACGCTGTATTTGCATCATGTCGTTGCCTACTAAATTTCGGGTTGAACACCTAGCACCAGCGGAATTAGAATATGAAACCGCGGTCTACGGACTACAGGACAGCGACGGCGAGGACGCTCATTTACGACGGGAATTGCTGCAAAACATGATGTCGCTCGTGAAATCAGGAACGTCTTTTCGACTTCCTAAGTACCCTTTCACCTTCGAAACGGATCAAACTGGCGTGGAAAATACCCTTCGGGAACTTACAACGGTAATTGAAGCATTCTCAGGAGACCGGAGGACTCGTGATTTCCAAAGGATCTCGAGTCGCGTTGCACATTGTGGTACGCGAATCGGCCGTATGGCCGCATTATCAGCGGAAAACAAGTCGATACAGTCGCGGTTATTAGTACGTCTCGTAACCATCTGGACGACGATAAATCGCAAGACGCGCGCGCGAAGAATTACCTCAACTCCTAAGAGAACGATTATCGGGGACCTCGATGCCTCTAGGGCCGACCTCAGTCCATCAGAGGAGAGCTCGCTCGAGACCGAAGAGGAAGAAACCCCACCAGTTAAGCCGTGGCGAACCAAGAGTATCCCGCCAGCTCAATGGAACTTAAAGTTCAGCGGAGATCAAAAGGAGATGTCGTTGAGTGCATTCCTAGAGCGCGTGGAAGAATTGCGCAGCGCACGGAACGTATCGAGACAACAACTATTCGCCTCAGCATTGGATCTGTTCACTGGCAAGGCATTGATATGGTACCGAGCACAACGCCAGAACTTCTTAGATTGGCACGACCTCGTACATCAATTACGTACCGTCTTCGTACCAATCGATTACGACGACCAGCTGTACGATGAGATCCGCGCCCGCCGGCAAGGAGTCGACGAGTCAATTGACATCTATTTAGCGATCATGGAGTCGTTGTTCAAAAGATTGAGCACACCTTTGCCTGAGATAAGTAAGTTGAAGATCGTTGTCCGCAACCTTCACGCCCGATACAAAGATGGGATGTTTCTGTTGGACGAAGTGGAATCTGTACGTCGCCTCCTGGAAGTATGCCGCCGTATAGAACGAGCACACACCAACTGGCAGCCAGCTAGCATCACGACCCCGAGGAATCGGACGCCGTTAGAACCGGATTTGGCCTATGTGGCCGGGAGTTCCCGAGGAACACAACACCCGCAATCAGCGGAGTTACAAGAAATACGACCACAAGGCCGGATTCTCACGTGTTTTAACTGCCAAGAACCGGGACATCGAGCGGCAGCGTGCCCACAACGCCCAATCAGGAAGTGCTATACGTGTCATACTCCAGGCGTAACGAAGTACACATGTCCTAGATGCAATCCAAGAGGGTCCAGTGGCCCGAAGCAGAATCCGGGAAAAGAACAGCGTGGCGGATAAACGATCGGTCTCCGTCCGACGCAACCTCTATAAACCCGATTTTGGATTACATAATAGCTAACGCCCGGAGCGACGAGCGACCTTATCTAGAAATTGAGATCTTAGGTTACAGAATTTTAGGATTGTTAGACAGCGGAGCAACCCGAACCGTTCTTGGGAAACGCGGTTGGGCTTTATTGCAGAATGCTGGTTTCCATTTAGATAAAACGAAACATATTTCCTCATGTACGGTCGCCAGTGGGCACCGTCTGGAAATAGCTGGTGTTGTCCAGTTACCATGTACGATAGAAGGACACACCGCATGGATAGAAGCCATAGTGGTGCCTGAGATGGCACACACCTTAATATTGGGGGTTGATTTCTTCCGGCAGTTTGGAATTGTGCCAGACCTGCGCAGCGGCCGATGGCATTTTAGCCGATTAGAAGATACGGCCAGGATAGACCTGAGCGCCCTGGAAATGCCCGAAATGAGGATGAACGAGGATCAACGTGGAAGAATTGATGAACTGGTTTCTAAACACTTCAATAGTATGAAGAAAGGTATAGGCTGTACGGACCAAATAGAACATCAGATCAGCTTGCTGGATCCGCACCAACCGCCGATTAAACAACGCTACTATCCGGTCTCTCCGGCGATACAGCGAGAAATTGACAGGCAAGTCACCGAGATGGCAGAAGAAGGCGTTATCGAACGATCGAATTCGGATTGGTCGTCGCCGGTGCTGATGGTGAAGAAAAAGGATCAATCTTGGCGCTTCTGCGTCGACTTCCGCAAGGTAAACGCTGTCACTAGGCGCGATGCCTACCCACTACCTTACATCACGAGCATCTTAGACAGATTGAAGAACGCGAGGTACATCTCCAGCCTGGACATAAAGTCAGCGTATTGGAACATCCCGTTAACTGAGAGTTCAAAGAAGTATACCGCATTCACAGTGCCCGGAAGGGGTTTATGGCAGTTTAAGAGGTTAGCGTTCGGACTACACAGTGCTCCCGCCACGTTTCAGAAATTAATAGATACCGTATTAGGACCCGAGTTAGAACCGCACGTGTTCAAATATCTCGACGACATCATCATAATCGCGGATAACTTTGAGAAACACCTGGAAATTTTAGGAGAAGTATTGAAAAGATTGCTAGACGCTGGTTTCACGCTGAACAAAGACAAATGTGCGTTTGTAGTACCAGAACTGAAGTACCTAGGCTACGTGGTGAACCAAGGTGGACTGGCCGTCGACCCGGATAAGGTCTCGGCCATGCTGAAAATCCCACAACCCACCACCGCAGTCGAAGTACGCAGAATGCTGGGCGTTGCTGGTTGGTACAAACGTTTCATACCTACATATTCAGACATTTGTGCGCCACTCAATCGGCTAACCCGAAAGGGCATCCGATTTCAATGGGACGACGCATGTAAGCAATCGTGGAACCGCATCAAACAACACCTGATCACCGCTCCGATCCTATGCTGTCCGGACTTTTCACTACCATTCATAATACAGACCGACGCCTCTGGATACGGACTTGGTGCCGTGCTCTCGCAAAACACCCCTGAAGGCGAGAAGGTAGTATGCTACCTCAGCAAATCGCTTACGCGATTAGAACGGGCGTACACCACCACGGAGAGGGAGTGTCTGGCTGTGTTATGGGCAGTAGAGAAATTACGTCCGTACATCGAAGGATCGCACTTTACAGTGATCACGGATCATCACAGCTTGTGCTGGCTTCATAACCTAAAGGATCCGTGTGGACGACTAGCGAGATGGGCTCTGAGACTACAACAATTCGACTTTAAAATTATCCACCGTAAGGGGAGAGATCACCATGTACCCGACGCCTTGAGCCGAGGAGTACCAGTACTCGACAGTGTTACTGCCGACGTCAACACCGAAGGACAACCCCCTTGTGCGTGGTACACAAAGATGTGTCGGAAAGTCGAAGAAAACCCTCGCAAGTTTCCGGCATGGCGCCTGGAAGAAGGTAAATTGTACCACTACTACCGGCATCCTAATCCCGGCCTGTTAACCGAAGCGGAGAATTGGAAACGCGTGATTCCTCGTCCGGAGCGTAAAGAGATACTTCAACGGATGCATGACGCACCGACCTCAGGACACTTAGGCGTTTATAAAACGTATTGTCGACTAATACAACATTATTATTGGCCGTTCATGAGAGCGGACGTGGTCCGCTATATACATCGCTGTACCACTTGTTTGGAAAGTAAAGTAGAGAGAAAACCGCCAGTCGGATTGATGATGCCGCGGCGAGTCGTAGAGCGCCCATGGCAGCAGATAAGCGTGGATATCGTAGGTCCGATGACCAGATCAACCTCTGGGTATCAATATATCTTCACAGTGATAGATGTGTTTAGTAAGTTCGTGTTGACTTTCCCTATGCGGAAGGCCACCGCGCCCAGCATTGTTAAACTGCTAGAGAATGGAGTGTTTCTGCTGTTTGGAAGCCCCGAGTCAATATTATTGGACAACGGAACGCAATTCCGAAGTAAGGAGTTCCGTCGTTTGGCTGCGACGTATAACGTGCGCCTCCGATACAACGCTAACTATCATGCGCAAGCGAATGTGGTCGAACGAGTACACTCGACGTTGAAGCAAGGAATACGATCCTACATCGACCAAGACCAGCGGAAGTGGGAAGATAACCTGCAGAAGGTATCTTGTGCGATACGAACGTCCGTCCATGAAAGCACTAGAATGACACCGTATTTTGTCAACTTTGGAAGGGAGATTGGATTTCCAGAAGAATGTGTGGACAGGGTTCCAGAGGAAATGGAGACACCCAGTAATAAGGAAGAACGTCAGAAGGTATTTCGGGAGATATACACCCAGGTGCGGGAACGCCTGAAAAGGTCTTCAGAAAATAGTAAACGGCGTTATGATTTGAGACGTCGAGACATCCAGTACGCGATAGGCGACCGTGTGTGGAGACGGAATTACATACTCTCCAATGCGGCGAAACATGTTAGCGCTGCTTTGGCACCGAAGTACGTCGGACCATTTTGGATAAAAAGAAAATTGTCACCATGGACTTATGAACTTAACAGAGAGGATGGAAAATCCTGTGGCGTATGGCACGCCAAGGATCTAAGGGGCCATCCAGAAGACACGGAGTCAGAGTGACTCCGTCTCTTTTAAGCAAAGGGGGAGTTGTTACGGGCTATCCTAGCCGAAACACAGCGCTTTAAAATCTAGTTAGACGATAACCTACCTTCGTACGGAAAACTTATTCTAAGCTTATAAAAGGATACAGTATGGGGTAATTTGGTGCAAAACCAACTGAATAGGTCCTGTCAACCCACTTAGAGGACAGCATTTATGACAACAAGCACCGCATCTGCTTCCGAATGCAAAAACATACTAGAGATGTCACTTAATTTTGAGGTTAATTGTTTTTGACATTTCTATTTAACCTGTTTTGGGATATATACGTCGTGGAAACCTGGAAAGTACAACAGTTAGCGTGCGGAATATGTTTGAATGATACACCTACCTTATATAAAAAAAAAAAAAAAAGAACAAGAAATTATAATCCTCAATAGTAAATAAATTTCTGGGGATATTTGGTCGTAATAACGCAACTAGACATATGTCTGCACTGACAATGCGCGAGTGGTAAACCCGGTAGAGGGGTGAGGAAAAAAGGTTATAAAACAGATGGGAAGCCGCGTTTTGTCTCTCTTAAACTTACGAACAGTGGTGTTATCAGAAAAATTTGACCAGAAAGAAAAACTAACGGCACGTGCAGTGAAACTTCCATGTATAAGCCTAGAGGAAATTGAAGGCAACACGGAATTCGTTTTTGCGGAGACTGCTTGGCGTTATACTGTCTTCGTAGGGAAGACACGGAGATATCCGGATGAGAATTTTCTTTTCTGATCAAAAGTTCGGAGTTTAAGAAAACCATTTAAGCCACCGACCACGAGGTAAGGTATCACCTTTCTTTTATTTCCGCACGCGAAACTGTTGTATGGTCTCCAGTTTCACTAATTGTATTTTTAACTGTTATTCATACAGTGGCGGTACGATAGAGGCAAAAAATTTGCACAGTTGTGCCTATTTGAGAGTATATATCGGCTGGAGGAATAATTTCTGAAGTTATCCGAGTATTCAACCGGTCGCAAAGGAATAAGCACCTTGTAGCGGAACCTTAAAACTACATCACCGTCCAGAGAGTACATAACCTACTTATTGTATCTAGCCGTGGAAACAGGGAGATTGTTTTTGTCTGCAACTCAGATGAGTACTAATTTATGATATTTGTTTGATGATTTGTAACAAAAATATCTTTATGAGTGTGGCGTATCGGACCTCCAGGTTGTGTTGAGGCGTAATACGTCCCCGTATAGATGTTTTTGGGTACACACTGATAATTTTGGCCATTTTTATGAATGTGTATGTATTGTACTTGTATTTTGAGTTGAGTGAGCACATGGTGCCACCCCTATTGTGAAGCATATATTTTCTACGTCCTAAGGCCCTAAGCTACAATAAGTTGGACGCGCTGAATCGTGTTGGGGCGCGTAGTTAGTCAGAGCAGTCTCGCTCAGGGTTGAATTAGTTTAGTTAATTGTAGATTCAGTCTGTCCGTAAGTCAACATTTTTTTATCCCCTTGATAACTCGAGGTTGTGAATTAGTTCTCAAACACATGGGTTTAACCCCTCTCTGTGAATATTCCCTGGCCGGGTATTCGTGTTAACTGCTTTTTCACGTTATCAAGGGTCGGTCTTTGTATTTGATTTGGGTGGATTAACGTTAGCTTCAGTCGGGCAGAACCTCAGCCACAAGCATTTCTTTTTTTTATTATCATCATCGGCCAGGCCTCACCTAATTTTTCTGTAATTTAGTAGTTTGTTTAAAGTTATATTTCCGTAGAGCCGTGTGGGTTGGGGTAGTACGTTAACTTTTTTTTCATCTCGGTAGAGATTTTTTTGTGTTAACGTACTACGGGTTTTCAAGGGATTTGAGAGGATTTTGAGAGTCAGTCTCTTGGCCTCCTTGGATATTTTATCACCGCGACTTCGAGGCCACTAGACTGGCTGGGTTTTCATTAAAGTTAAGGCGAGCTAGAAGTATAGTAAAAATTTAAATCGGGTTTTGAACAAGCGCTGGCTTTCCGATTCTAAAATTCTTCCGGATTTTTCCTAACGGTATTGCCAACCGGAATACCGTTACCATTTTTCAACGTAATTAATCACTGTGGTATAATATTCCTGTGCAAAACTTCACGCAGCCCTAGGGCAGTTGTAGCATAAGTAATCCAATCACATGTTACTGGGTATTTATACCGCATCACAAGTAATTCAGTTGTTAGTTTAAATTGTAATTAATTACCGGTTAAAGATTCAGTTGTTTAATTTCCTTTGGCCACTCGTGAGTACTTAGTTTCTAAAATTTTGGATTTAACTTAGATATTTTGCTCGTAGATTAAATAATTTTTTTTTTTGTATTAACTTTGTCGTACTCCGAGCTAAAAAGGGAATATTTAACTAGTCATTGATCTTGTAATTATTAATATTTTGGTTATAAAATTTTGCTTATTGAGTATTCGCTGTGCGAATAATAATATTTATTTTGTTTATAGATTTTGCGTATTGAGTATTCATTTAGTGAATAATTTATTTTGTTTATAGATTTTGCGTATTGAGTATTCATTTAGTGAATAATTTACTTTGTTTATAGATTTTGCGTATTGAATATTCGTTTAACGAATATTAGTTATTCTGTTATTACCATTTGTTAGTTACTGATTTTTTTGTTAATAAATTTAGTTATTGAGAATTTTGGTGTTTCTATTACGAGAACTCTATTCCTTCCCCTGGGGTTTTATTTTTCTTCCAGAATTTAGGGCAATAGAAGCGAAGTGACTGGCGCCGTATAAATTTTAGGCCGCACATCGACATTGATAATTACAGGACCACCCTGCATAGTCACATTTACCTCTAGACTGGGCTGGCGGCCTTCTACCTTGCCCTGGACAGCTGATAGCCACTGGAGTCACTTCACAGTGGTTACGGACTTCATATTTTTCCCCATTTAGGTTTTTAGCGACCGATCAGAGAGCTGAGCGGACGCTGGCGTATGCCAACTATATAACGCTGGAGTCTGGCCGTAATATACGTTATATATTTCTGGCGCCCAACGTGGGGCTCGACGGAAAAGAAGACCGTTGCTTGCTAAAAAGAATTTTACACTACGATTGGGTTAATAAAATGGTGTTATACTTATTTCAAACTTAATTCCTGTGCCCCTAGACCCATTCCTTAAGAGTTCTCATAATAAGAAATTTAGTTAGATTATTTTTTTTTGTGATATTGTGTTGGATTACTTTTGCTATACTGTGTTGTATTGTTGTGTTTTAACACATACTCGATATTGGATGACCTATTGTACGTATTGGTCGCATTTTGGCGATTTAGTCTCTAACGGATTAAAGAGCAAACAAGCTACTGTTTTTGAGTTGTTTATAACGTTGAGTAGAGGACTCTAAGGTACCTCCCGGTGAAAATTGGTGTTGCATTGTTGGCAACAGTTGTATTGAAATTGTAATTGCAACAATTGTTTGTTGAATTATCTTTGGAGACGGACCGGCGTTGGTTCGGCCGTCCATTGGTTTTACGTCTGTAGAGACGTTAGTGTTGGTAAGCCGGTTTAGGGCAAGCCATTGAAAAATTCACACGGGATTCGCTTAGCGGAAATTTAGTTTCCTCATACTTACGGTATTACGTTTATACCGAGCTGGTTAAACCAGGATATCACTCGACGGTTAGAGTATTGAAGAAAGACAGTAGACTTGGAGTTGTGCAATAGTAAGTCCCAGTATAGGGAAGTAGTAGAACGTAACCAAGGATCGTGTTTGTGTTGGACGCTGTATTTGCATCATGTCGTTGCCTACTAAATTTCGGGTTGAACACCTAGCACCAGCGGAATTAGAATATGAAACCGCGGTCTACGGACTACAGGACAGCGACGGCGAGGACGCTCATTTACGACGGGAATTGCTGCAAAACATGATGTCGCTCGTGAAATCAGGAACGTCTTTTCGACTTCCTAAGTACCCTTTCACCTTCGAAACGGATCAAACTGGCGTGGAAAATACCCTTCGGGAACTTACAACGGTAATTGAAGCATTCTCAGGAGACCGGAGGACTCGTGATTTCCAAAGGATCTCGAGTCGCGTTGCACATTGTGGTACGCGAATCGGCCGTATGGCCGCATTATCAGCGGAAAACAAGTCGATACAGTCGCGGTTATTAGTACGTCTCGTAACCATCTGGACGACGATAAATCGCAAGACGCGCGCGCGAAGAATTACCTCAACTCCTAAGAGAACGATTATCGGGGACCTCGATGCCTCTAGGGCCGACCTCAGTCCATCAGAGGAGAGCTCGCTCGAGACCGAAGAGGAAGAAACCCCACCAGTTAAGCCGTGGCGAACCAAGAGTATCCCGCCAGCTCAATGGAACTTAAAGTTCAGCGGAGATCAAAAGGAGATGTCGTTGAGTGCATTCCTAGAGCGCGTGGAAGAATTGCGCAGCGCACGGAACGTATCGAGACAACAACTATTCGCCTCAGCATTGGATCTGTTCACTGGCAAGGCATTGATATGGTACCGAGCACAACGCCAGAACTTCTTAGATTGGCACGACCTCGTACATCAATTACGTACCGTCTTCGTACCAATCGATTACGACGACCAGCTGTACGATGAGATCCGCGCCCGCCGGCAAGGAGTCGACGAGTCAATTGACATCTATTTAGCGATCATGGAGTCGTTGTTCAAAAGATTGAGCACACCTTTGCCTGAGATAAGTAAGTTGAAGATCGTTGTCCGCAACCTTCACGCCCGATACAAAGATGGGATGTTTCTGTTGGACGAAGTGGAATCTGTACGTCGCCTCCTGGAAGTATGCCGCCGTATAGAACGAGCACACACCAACTGGCAGCCAGCTAGCATCACGACCCCGAGGAATCGGACGCCGTTAGAACCGGATTTGGCCTATGTGGCCGGGAGTTCCCGAGGAACACAACACCCGCAATCAGCGGAGTTACAAGAAATACGACCACAAGGCCGGATTCTCACGTGTTTTAACTGCCAAGAACCGGGACATCGAGCGGCAGCGTGCCCACAACGCCCAATCAGGAAGTGCTATACGTGTCATACTCCAGGCGTAACGAAGTACACATGTCCTAGATGCAATCCAAGAGGGTCCAGTGGCCCGAAGCAGAATCCGGGAAAAGAACAGCGTGGCGGATAAACGATCGGTCTCCGTCCGACGCAACCTCTATAAACCCGATTTTGGATTACATAATAGCTAACGCCCGGAGCGACGAGCGACCTTATCTAGAAATTGAGATCTTAGGTTACAGAATTTTAGGATTGTTAGACAGCGGAGCAACCCGAACCGTTCTTGGGAAACGCGGTTGGGCTTTATTGCAGAATGCTGGTTTCCATTTAGATAAAACGAAACATATTTCCTCATGTACGGTCGCCAGTGGGCACCGTCTGGAAATAGCTGGTGTTGTCCAGTTACCATGTACGATAGAAGGACACACCGCATGGATAGAAGCCATAGTGGTGCCTGAGATGGCACACACCTTAATATTGGGGGTTGATTTCTTCCGGCAGTTTGGAATTGTGCCAGACCTGCGCAGCGGCCGATGGCATTTTAGCCGATTAGAAGATACGGCCAGGATAGACCTGAGCGCCCTGGAAATGCCCGAAATGAGGATGAACGAGGATCAACGTGGAAGAATTGATGAACTGGTTTCTAAACACTTCAATAGTATGAAGAAAGGTATAGGCTGTACGGACCAAATAGAACATCAGATCAGCTTGCTGGATCCGCACCAACCGCCGATTAAACAACGCTACTATCCGGTCTCTCCGGCGATACAGCGAGAAATTGACAGGCAAGTCACCGAGATGGCAGAAGAAGGCGTTATCGAACGATCGAATTCGGATTGGTCGTCGCCGGTGCTGATGGTGAAGAAAAAGGATCAATCTTGGCGCTTCTGCGTCGACTTCCGCAAGGTAAACGCTGTCACTAGGCGCGATGCCTACCCACTACCTTACATCACGAGCATCTTAGACAGATTGAAGAACGCGAGGTACATCTCCAGCCTGGACATAAAGTCAGCGTATTGGAACATCCCGTTAACTGAGAGTTCAAAGAAGTATACCGCATTCACAGTGCCCGGAAGGGGTTTATGGCAGTTTAAGAGGTTAGCGTTCGGACTACACAGTGCTCCCGCCACGTTTCAGAAATTAATAGATACCGTATTAGGACCCGAGTTAGAACCGCACGTGTTCAAATATCTCGACGACATCATCATAATCGCGGATAACTTTGAGAAACACCTGGAAATTTTAGGAGAAGTATTGAAAAGATTGCTAGACGCTGGTTTCACGCTGAACAAAGACAAATGTGCGTTTGTAGTACCAGAACTGAAGTACCTAGGCTACGTGGTGAACCAAGGTGGACTGGCCGTCGACCCGGATAAGGTCTCGGCCATGCTGAAAATCCCACAACCCACCACCGCAGTCGAAGTACGCAGAATGCTGGGCGTTGCTGGTTGGTACAAACGTTTCATACCTACATATTCAGACATTTGTGCGCCACTCAATCGGCTAACCCGAAAGGGCATCCGATTTCAATGGGACGACGCATGTAAGCAATCGTGGAACCGCATCAAACAACACCTGATCACCGCTCCGATCCTATGCTGTCCGGACTTTTCACTACCATTCATAATACAGACCGACGCCTCTGGATACGGACTTGGTGCCGTGCTCTCGCAAAACACCCCTGAAGGCGAGAAGGTAGTATGCTACCTCAGCAAATCGCTTACGCGATTAGAACGGGCGTACACCACCACGGAGAGGGAGTGTCTGGCTGTGTTATGGGCAGTAGAGAAATTACGTCCGTACATCGAAGGATCGCACTTTACAGTGATCACGGATCATCACAGCTTGTGCTGGCTTCATAACCTAAAGGATCCGTGTGGACGACTAGCGAGATGGGCTCTGAGACTACAACAATTCGACTTTAAAATTATCCACCGTAAGGGGAGAGATCACCATGTACCCGACGCCTTGAGCCGAGGAGTACCAGTACTCGACAGTGTTACTGCCGACGTCAACACCGAAGGACAACCCCCTTGTGCGTGGTACACAAAGATGTGTCGGAAAGTCGAAGAAAACCCTCGCAAGTTTCCGGCATGGCGCCTGGAAGAAGGTAAATTGTACCACTACTACCGGCATCCTAATCCCGGCCTGTTAACCGAAGCGGAGAATTGGAAACGCGTGATTCCTCGTCCGGAGCGTAAAGAGATACTTCAACGGATGCATGACGCACCGACCTCAGGACACTTAGGCGTTTATAAAACGTATTGTCGACTAATACAACATTATTATTGGCCGTTCATGAGAGCGGACGTGGTCCGCTATATACATCGCTGTACCACTTGTTTGGAAAGTAAAGTAGAGAGAAAACCGCCAGTCGGATTGATGATGCCGCGGCGAGTCGTAGAGCGCCCATGGCAGCAGATAAGCGTGGATATCGTAGGTCCGATGACCAGATCAACCTCTGGGTATCAATATATCTTCACAGTGATAGATGTGTTTAGTAAGTTCGTGTTGACTTTCCCTATGCGGAAGGCCACCGCGCCCAGCATTGTTAAACTGCTAGAGAATGGAGTGTTTCTGCTGTTTGGAAGCCCCGAGTCAATATTATTGGACAACGGAACGCAATTCCGAAGTAAGGAGTTCCGTCGTTTGGCTGCGACGTATAACGTGCGCCTCCGATACAACGCTAACTATCATGCGCAAGCGAATGTGGTCGAACGAGTACACTCGACGTTGAAGCAAGGAATACGATCCTACATCGACCAAGACCAGCGGAAGTGGGAAGATAACCTGCAGAAGGTATCTTGTGCGATACGAACGTCCGTCCATGAAAGCACTAGAATGACACCGTATTTTGTCAACTTTGGAAGGGAGATTGGATTTCCAGAAGAATGTGTGGACAGGGTTCCAGAGGAAATGGAGACACCCAGTAATAAGGAAGAACGTCAGAAGGTATTTCGGGAGATATACACCCAGGTGCGGGAACGCCTGAAAAGGTCTTCAGAAAATAGTAAACGGCGTTATGATTTGAGACGTCGAGACATCCAGTACGCGATAGGCGACCGTGTGTGGAGACGGAATTACATACTCTCCAATGCGGCGAAACATGTTAGCGCTGCTTTGGCACCGAAGTACGTCGGACCATTTTGGATAAAAAGAAAATTGTCACCATGGACTTATGAACTTAACAGAGAGGATGGAAAATCCTGTGGCGTATGGCACGCCAAGGATCTAAGGGGCCATCCAGAAGACACGGAGTCAGAGTGACTCCGTCTCTTTTAAGCAAAGGGGGAGTTGTTACGGGCTATCCTAGCCGAAACACAGCGCTTTAAAATCTAGTTAGACGATAACCTACCTTCGTACGGAAAACTTATTCTAAGCTTATAAAAGGATACAGTATGGGGTAATTTGGTGCAAAACCAACTGAATAGGTCCTGTCAACCCACTTAGAGGACAGCATTTATGACAACAAGCACCGCATCTGCTTCCGAATGCAAAAACATACTAGAGATGTCACTTAATTTTGAGGTTAATTGTTTTTGACATTTCTATTTAACCTGTTTTGGGATATATACGTCGTGGAAACCTGGAAAGTACAACAGTTAGCGTGCGGAATATGTTTGAATGATACACCTACCTTATATAAAAAAAAAAAAAAAAGAACAAGAAATTATAATCCTCAATAGTAAATAAATTTCTGGGGATATTTGGTCGTAATAACGCAACTAGACATATGTCTGCACTGACAATGCGCGAGTGGTAAACCCGGTAGAGGGGTGAGGAAAAAAGGTTATAAAACAGATGGGAAGCCGCGTTTTGTCTCTCTTAAACTTACGAACAGTGGTGTTATCAGAAAAATTTGACCAGAAAGAAAAACTAACGGCACGTGCAGTGAAACTTCCATGTATAAGCCTAGAGGAAATTGAAGGCAACACGGAATTCGTTTTTGCGGAGACTGCTTGGCGTTATACTGTCTTCGTAGGGAAGACACGGAGATATCCGGATGAGAATTTTCTTTTCTGATCAAAAGTTCGGAGTTTAAGAAAACCATTTAAGCCACCGACCACGAGGTAAGGTATCACCTTTCTTTTATTTCCGCACGCGAAACTGTTGTATGGTCTCCAGTTTCACTAATTGTATTTTTAACTGTTATTCATACAGTGGCGGTACGATAGAGGCAAAAAATTTGCACAGTTGTGCCTATTTGAGAGTATATATCGGCTGGAGGAATAATTTCTGAAGTTATCCGAGTATTCAACCGGTCGCAAAGGAATAAGCACCTTGTAGCGGAACCTTAAAACTACATCACCGTCCAGAGAGTACATAACCTACTTATTGTATCTAGCCGTGGAAACAGGGAGATTGTTTTTGTCTGCAACTCAGATGAGTACTAATTTATGATATTTGTTTGATGATTTGTAACAAAAATATCTTTATGAGTGTGGCGTATCGGACCTCCAGGTTGTGTTGAGGCGTAATACGTCCCCGTATAGATGTTTTTGGGTACACACTGATAATTTTGGCCATTTTTATGAATGTGTATGTATTGTACTTGTATTTTGAGTTGAGTGAGCACATGGTGCCACCCCTATTGTGAAGCATATATTTTCTACGTCCTAAGGCCCTAAGCTACAATAAGTTGGACGCGCTGAATCGTGTTGGGGCGCGTAGTTAGTCAGAGCAGTCTCGCTCAGGGTTGAATTAGTTTAGTTAATTGTAGATTCAGTCTGTCCGTAAGTCAACATTTTTTTATCCCCTTGATAACTCGAGGTTGTGAATTAGTTCTCAAACACATGGGTTTAACCCCTCTCTGTGAATATTCCCTGGCCGGGTATTCGTGTTAACTGCTTTTTCACGTTATCAAGGGTCGGTCTTTGTATTTGATTTGGGTGGATTAACGTTAGCTTCAGTCGGGCAGAACCTCAGCCACAAGCATTTCTTTTTTTTATTATCATCATCGGCCAGGCCTCACCTAATTTTTCTGTAATTTAGTAGTTTGTTTAAAGTTATATTTCCGTAGAGCCGTGTGGGTTGGGGTAGTACGTTAACTTTTTTTTCATCTCGGTAGAGATTTTTTTGTGTTAACGTACTACGGGTTTTCAAGGGATTTGAGAGGATTTTGAGAGTCAGTCTCTTGGCCTCCTTGGATATTTTATCACCGCGACTTCGAGGCCACTAGACTGGCTGGGTTTTCATTAAAGTTAAGGCGAGCTAGAAGTATAGTAAAAATTTAAATCGGGTTTTGAACAAGCGCTGGCTTTCCGATTCTAAAATTCTTCCGGATTTTTCCTAACGGTATTGCCAACCGGAATACCGTTACCATTTTTCAACGTAATTAATCACTGTGGTATAATATTCCTGTGCAAAACTTCACGCAGCCCTAGGGCAGTTGTAGCATAAGTAATCCAATCACATGTTACTGGGTATTTATACCGCATCACAAGTAATTCAGTTGTTAGTTTAAATTGTAATTAATTACCGGTTAAAGATTCAGTTGTTTAATTTCCTTTGGCCACTCGTGAGTACTTAGTTTCTAAAATTTTGGATTTAACTTAGATATTTTGCTCGTAGATTAAATAATTTTTTTTTTTGTATTAACTTTGTCGTACTCCGAGCTAAAAAGGGAATATTTAACTAGTCATTGATCTTGTAATTATTAATATTTTGGTTATAAAATTTTGCTTATTGAGTATTCGCTGTGCGAATAATAATATTTATTTTGTTTATAGATTTTGCGTATTGAGTATTCATTTAGTGAATAATTTATTTTGTTTATAGATTTTGCGTATTGAGTATTCATTTAGTGAATAATTTACTTTGTTTATAGATTTTGCGTATTGAATATTCGTTTAACGAATATTAGTTATTCTGTTATTACCATTTGTTAGTTACTGATTTTTTTGTTAATAAATTTAGTTATTGAGAATTTTGGTGTTTCTATTACGAGAACTCTATTCCTTCCCCTGGGGTTTTATTTTTCTTCCAGAATTTAGGGCAATAGAAGCGAAGTGACTGGCGCCGTATAAATTTTAGGCCGCACATCGACATTGATAATTACAGGACCACCCTGCATAGTCACATTTACCTCTAGACTGGGCTGGCGGCCTTCTACCTTGCCCTGGACAGCTGATAGCCACTGGAGTCACTTCACAGTGGTTACGGACTTCATATTTTTCCCCATTTAGGTTTTTAGCGACCGATCAGAGAGCTGAGCGGACGCTGGCGTATGCCAACTATATAACGCTGGAGTCTGGCCGTAATATACGTTATAGCAGCTTTCAATACATTTATGGAAACATTTAATTACTACTTTGAAGTTTCTTTTCCAAAAAAATATGTCAAACATAAAAACGGGAAAAGAAAACCTCCATGGCTAACAAAAGGAATCCAAACCTCTTCCAAAACTTTAAAAGATTTATATATGTTATCTAGACATGGAACTAGAGCGAATCTAGAGCATTATAAATTATACAAGAAAATTTACAGGAAAACCATACAGCTGGCAAAACGGCAGTACAATAATGATTTGATTTTGAACTCGAATAATAAAAGTAAAGCAACTTGGACAGTTATTAAAAATAATTTACAAAGTAAACGGGAATCCGACAGTTCTGATGGGATTAAATTAAATATAAATGGTAAAATTTGCACATGTCACTTAGAAATAAGTAATCACATGAACAAATTTTACACTACAATAAATAAATCCCCAAACAGTAATTGCGTTGTAAATACTATGAACTATTGGAACGAACATAGTATATTTTTAAATCCAACTGATGAAGTAGAAGTTTCAAACGTTGTTAAAAATATGAAAATATCGTATTCCTCAGGTTATGATGGAATTAGCTCAAAAATAATAAAAAAATGCATTCAATTCATTGCTAAACCACTAGCACATTTAATAAACAAATCCTTTTCTCAAGGTATTTTTCCTAGTGACCTGAAAATAGCCAAAGTTGTTCCGATATTTAAAAAAGGTGATAAAGAACAGGTAGAAAACTATCGACCGATATCATTGCTCTCTCCCATATCTAAAATATTTGAAAAAATAATGTCGATTAGAATTGTTGAATTCATGGAGAAGAGTGCAGTTATAATATCGGAGCAACATGGTTTCAGAAAAGGACGTTCAACAACCACGGCACTTTTAAACATACTAAATTTTATATATGAAAATTTGGACAAAAACCGGCATACATTAGCAGTATTTTTGGATCTATCAAAAGCATTTGATCGTGTCGATCACAAAATACTGCTAGGGAAACTTGAAAATCTAGGAATAAGAGGAAAAGCCTTGGATTGGCTTACATCATACCTCGAAAACAGGGCACAATATGTTCAAATTGGTGAGTCAAAATCAAATCATTTATCTGTAATCCAAGGGGTCCCACAAGGTAGTGTACTGGGGCCTCTCTTGTATATATTATATGTAAACGACATTGTAGAGGGTGCTCTGAGTTCGGAACTTGTAGCTTTTGCAGATGATACCACAGTAATGGGTTCTGACGCAGATTGTCGAGCTCTTGTAACAAACGTTAACAAAGATTTACATTCTTTAAGCAATTGGTTGCAATCAAATGATCTACTCTTAAATTATGAGAAATGTAGTTTCATAAAATTTTCTAAAAGTAAATTGAATTACGATGTTAGCCAGTTGATTAAAAATAAGAAGTCTGTCATTCAAGTTGCATCTGCGAAACTTCTGGGTATTCATCTGGACCAGCATCTTACTTGGGATACTCAAATTGACTTTTTGTGCAAAAGAATGTCCCAAGAATGTTGGAAACTAAAAATTATATCCAAAACATGTAGTAAAGAAGTAGTCAGAACCTATTACTTTGCAAATATATATTCTATACTATCTTATGGTATACTTTGTTGGGGTACAGGTTCAGAACTCATCAGATTGTTTCGGCTACAAAAACGTATTCTACGTAATATGGTTGGTTGCAGCCAAAGAACATCCTGTGTTAATATATTTAAAAATCTAAAGATTTTGACTTTACCAAGTATGTATGTGTATCAAGCCTGTGTATATGTACGACAAAATTTGTCAGATTATGAAAGAAGGTCAGATATACATGCATACAACACGAGGCAAAAAGCACATTTACAAGTACCTAAAACTAAATTTGCTATTACGTCTAACAATCCGACCATATTATCAAAGAAAATTTACAACAATTTGCCGCAACACCTGAAAGATTATGGATCACTTAAAACATTTAAATGTCAGCTTGTTGACTTCTTAATAAAAAAGTGTTACTATAATCTTAATGAGTATCTTTTACAACGTCATTAAAACGGACTAATTCATGTATTGATATTTATAAATTTTACTTTTAATTTTATTTATTTATTTTTTAAAATTTATTTATAAACTTATTTATTATTTTATATTTGACAAAAACTGTTTTATCAGTAATTTTTTATTGAAAGGACGAAATTAATAAATTATTATTTGGTTTATTAATTAATTAAATACTAACGTCTAATAGTATTTCTATTAGTGATGTAATTAGAATGAGTAATAAATAATAAAAAACAACTGATAAGTTTTCTATGACAACTGCACTGATGCAAGATTTTGTATATATTAAAAATATTTTCTGTATTTTTTATTTGGAAGTAATCATAAACTGTTTTGACCATAATAATAATCAATTGTATTGAAATATGAAAATAATGACTTGTCCAATATTATGTATGCATATAATCTTCTGGACCAATAAAATTATTATTATTATTATTATTATTATTACATAGTCCGTTCAAACGTTAGAATGCAGTATGGCTCTTATGGGAAATGCGATCGGTGTTATCAAATGCTGTAAAAGTGTCAAATATGTCAATGAACCCAAAATATTATACGGAATTTTATGTTCTTTTGTTGTTAATTCATTACTTAATTCATTACAAAAAGTATCGGGGAGTCGTATGATTTACAAAAATCAGGTAACACGGAACAAAAATGAACAACCATTTGAAGAATATCGCCTCTTCACAGCGCGTTTTATAGCCAGGAAAGTAGCCAAGAAAGGAAAGGATAGCGTTATTGGGAGAACCTATTAGAAAGTATGAAAAGCTCTCCATTGCCCCATTTGCCTACTGCTGCATTCTAACGTTTGAACGGACTATAGCAAAATGGCTGACTCGCTTTGCGAAACACAGTTTAAGAGTATGTTCACGAAAAAATTGTAAAAAATCATAAATACATAGCTAAGTATATATCAAAAATTAACAACGCCGTATCAAAAAATCAACGCCGTATGAAATGGCAGCGCTAAACTACTGCTGCCATCTGGCAACTGACGCTTCTATCGTAAAGTTTGACATTTTTGACGGTATACGTACTCAGAACGTTTTGACGTACGAGCGCTATTTGTGTTGTTTACAGTAACTTGAAAAAAATCATCTCAGCTAAAATAAGATTTAAATCGTGAACAGTTTCGAGGTATTATTTTTCACAACTTTCGACAATGATTAACCCAACAACAGCGCATCGATGAACTTAATTCGACTTTTGGCGATGAAGCACCATCAAGGACTACTGTTTATCGATGGTTTGCCGACTTCAATCGTGGCCGTAGGTCGCTTAAGGACGCATTACGTGAAGGTCGACTAAATTCGCTTGTTGTTCCGGAAAACATTAATGCTGTGCGTGAACTGATACCAGCATACATTCACTATTGCCTGAACATTTGGCCGTCAAAAAGATTTGTTCGCGTTGGATCCCACTTAGCTTGACAATCGCAGTGGAAAAGCCTCAATCGAAGTGGAAAAAGTACTTTGAAAATTGAGAATCATGGAGAATATTTTGAAAAACAATAAATCCACTATGGGAAGAATGTGAAAATATTCCAAATAAAGCCTTACTAAAAGATGCCAGTACACGCCTGTCTGGTCGTACGCTACCTCGGGATTTGTGGAAGACAATAATTAGGATAAGAACGGGTCATGGTAGATGTAATCCATCGCTGTTTAAATGAGGGATGACGGACTCGCCTGTCTGTGACTGTGGAGCCCTCTCACAAACAATTAGCCACATTATTGACGAGTGCCCAAACAGAAAATTTCCCGGTGGTCTGCATTAAATGACATTTAATTTATGGCTTCTACAGTTAGATATCTATCTCTAACCTATTTTCTGAATTTTATCTTATTTGTATACTTTAATAGATATAGTATATAGAAATATATATAATATACTATTCTATATTCTTGGCGAAAGTATGATAAAAATGATATTAATACAATATGTATGAAGTTTTTTTCTATCAAACAGCAAAATTGATTTCAATATTTCATTGACATAATAATAGACCAAGTGTATAATTTTAAAGAGTTAAAAAGGAGATATGAATGTAGCAAAACATTAGATTAAGTGGCATTATTGATTCTAATTGCTAGTGTACGTAAACTTTGCTCCTAATTTATCAGGCACCAGCTGACCTCATTATAGTAATATAGAGGTGTGTACAGCAAAATTGGTACAACTATTATAGAATAATCAACTTATAAATAATCAAAAGTAATAATTATGAATACAAATTCTATACAAATTTAAGTGAAGTACGAAAGTAATTACATTTTATAGTTTCGTAGGTATACGTAACACAACCGTTTTTTCGGTTCTGTAGACAGTTAAAAATATTTTGCGCACTGCATCAAAGGCTTTTTGCGCCTAACGCAGCCCATCTAAATGACTACACTACTTATTAAAAACAATAAATTAAACAATAAATAAATAAAATCAATAAAAATAAGCATACTCAATAAAAGAAATCTTGCACAAACACAAATAAATAAGATAAAAAGTCAGTGAACAGACGCAGGGTGATGGTAAGAGTCTGTAATGGAACCAATTGCCTTCAAATATCACAGTCTAGAAATAGAACACATTAAAGTAGGGTGCAAGACTTCACAAATAAAAATGTAAGTTCGATTTTTTCAGGATGAGTATCAGCCTGTCCATGAGTACTCTGTGGTCACCTAAAGCAACTGATAGGTCATAACACAGGCCTAATCTCTCCCTGACATCCTCGAACTATACACACTGAGTTAAAATGTGTAACACAGACAAATCTGTGGTACAGTTTTGCTCCACTCATGCTGCCACCTGGCTAAAACCAGATGTTTCAGATGACTCTTTGCGTCATCTGGAGATATGAAACTTACAAGCATAGGTTTTGTAGACATAACTAAGCCGTTGAGAGGGGAGTGGAGAAGGGGTAGAATTCCCCGGACTTGTGGTTCTTAGGAGACCGGACAAGGCCCCCATATATTGTTCTTTTATTTATTTTGTGGGCCTGTTGCCAACAGAATTTTTCATAATACAACATACAATACTAACTGCAAAAACTATGATTTTAAACACAATTGAACAAAATTAAATAACTCATATTGAAATTTAATGCTACAAGCATCTTGGCAATATCTTCTTGCTAATAACATCTGCTTCTTTTTCAGGCCAGGTAAATTTATTTGTTTCACATCTTTTCCGATATACTCTTGTTATTTGACCAATGAAATATTTGATTGTTTTGTTTTTCCTGCAAACTTCACTTCAATGCACTTGCCCACTTTTATTTCAACTAAGTTCTCACCATCAGGTTGGATATTGTTACTCTCGGAATACAAATTTTCGTCTGCGTTGGTGTGGGAACTAGTAACTACAACTTCTGAAACAGACGAAGGCTTCGAATCTGATTTAAGCACTTGTCTTCTTACACCACTGGAAAAAGGGTTGTAAACAAGTTCAGATATGATTCACAGCGACTGTACCTATTATAAGTGCTCATGATCGTATCGGTCAAGTTCACCTCCACCTCGATCCGAAAATAATATGGCATACATTTTGATTTTTTCTTGAAAAAATGATTATATTTATAAAATAGTTACAAATATCTAGTAAAACAAAGAATAATAAAAAGTTTTAATTTAACGTGACTGTCTCCAGAGCTTGTATGGAACATGATAATGTTGTTTGTAATCGTCCCTTACGATGAAGTTTTGCCTTATTAATATGCGGAATCTTATAGGAATTCACTCCTTTGGCTAACATGGTTGCTTCTAGACAAGTTTTCAATGTTAGAAAAACATTATCAAGGGTTTGTTGAATGCATTAAATGCATTTTATACGCTTTCAATCAGTTCGTCGATTGTATTCGGTGAAGGTGTATGTTGTAAGGATTATACAGAATTGAAAAAGCCAACATCCAATACATTAAAAACTTGAATATTTGGCGATTGTGATTTAAGTCGATTTGCAACTTCTTCCTTGTAATTCAACATAATTTTGATAAAAATTCGCCATTTTGTTAGAACAGCGGGTGTAATATGTTTTATAAATATATTTTTATAGTGCAAATATGACTTCTGCATTTACTCCTCCTAGTTTATAAATAAACTATAGAACTATTAGCAGAATTATTGGGAGAAATATGAAAATTTTTAAGGCACGCCAATGGATTCATATATCACAGTTCTCTTTAAACTAAAAGTTTTAGAAGACATTCCCATTTTTCTAACGTCGTGAATAAACGGTTTGTAACTGCCCAATTTTCTCCGCCTTCAATTTCTAACAAAATATTTATTAATATATTAGATGTACTGGGTGTCCCATTTAACAGGGAATGTACAGGGATTAAATAATAATGTTTTATAATTGAATCATTTATAAAACTGTGTAGTGAACTTATAATTGGTTCAATGCACCAGGAATTAATTTGGACCGGATGTTCAATTTAATCGGAAATGTATCTCGAAAACTACAAACTACTAATACGGCTTCGATTAAACTACTACTAAATTAAACTCTAATTCAAACAAGAATTTAGTGCGTAAGAAAGAAGCGCGCGCCCCGTGGGGGGGGGGGGGGTTGAGAACTCCCACCCCCCAAGAACTAAAAAAATACGTGTTTTTGAGTAATACACTTGAATTTTGGAAGCGACGAACTTTTTTTAGGTTAACGCTTGCTTTTGGCCAACACTCGTTGTCAAGTAATTTCCCGATTCCTACCCTTTAAAAACAATTTTGTCTTCTGCCACCCCTCCCCCAAGAAAAATTCCTGGGTGCGCACCTGGTAAGAATATAGGACCTGTTTGACCTTGTTTCTCATTGATTTAGGACATCACCACATTTACAGGGTAAAAAAAAATGCTTTTCGTCGACGATGACAATTATTCAGCGTCGTTAATTTGAATAAAGTAATATTGTTGTCGTGAATGAAATTTAAGTTAGTACTATAACTGAATATATCTAGTGTGCTTATATTTTGGTTTCCATCCATGTACATTATTGAGAGGTTTTCAGATTTTTAGACAAACACTTCTGGGAAATAGGGTGGGAACAAAAGTTCACACTTTTTTTGTGAAAATCCCATAAAAATTATTTTTCGTTAAATTCATATTTGTTTATATTTCTCCTGCGATATGCTTTGAGACTCAAGGGGTAATCTTTTGCAAGAAATACTATCATGGACTGATTTTTTCTTTTATTTTAATTACAAATCAAAAAATTAGGTTAGAGACTAATAAATATTAATTAGGTATCTTTTTAGAAGTACATTTAATAAAAAAAAAACAACACATACTTATATTTAATAATAAGACATTTTGATTATAAATTGTTTAGTAATAACTATTGCCTATAGGTGTTATATATGTAGCAGAAAATGGTACATTTGTGTTGTGCTTTGCCACTAACATTGTGCATTATGCGTTAGCACTATGAATTAAGCGTTGTCTATTAAAACATGAGCTATGAATGAGGCTTTACTCAGAGCCGGCTCAAGGGTGCCTGGATGCAAAATTAGGTTAGGCGCCCCCCACATATATTTTTTTATATAACTATTATAAAATAAAACAAAATAAAATAATCATATTTAATTACCATTTTTAATATAATACTAAATATTGTAAAAAACAGAATTTACATCTTTGGTATAGTTATAAAAAATATTGTAAATAACATATCCAAATAATCATTTTAAATTTTTATTTTTTCGCTAAATTTTCTTGCATGGGGCCCCTTTTACTAGAAGCCTGAAGGCCGCCCAGTAAAAAAAAATAGTTTATTTTCTAAATTTTCTGTTTGGCGCCCCTTTTACTAGAAGCCTGAAGTGCCGCCCAGTGAAAAGAGTAGATTTTTTCTAAATTTTCTTACATGGCGCCCCCCCTTTTACTAGAAGCCTGAAGTACCACCCAGTAAAAAATTTTAGTTTTTTATAAATTTTCCTGCATGGCGCCCCTTTTTACTAGAAGCCTAAAGTGCCGCCCAGTAAATAAAAGTAGTTTTTGCTAGATTTAATTAAAGGTCACAATAATTATATACAAAAATGAATATTATTTTAATTAAAGCTATTTTGATATTGTAATAGGCTATATATTTTTTCATCGACTCTGCGCCCCGATGCGGTGCATCGCCTGTATACAGTCTTGAGCCGCCCCTGGCTTAACTACTTGCCAACAAACGACACTGATGTATTCTATAGGCTGTTTCAAACCTTTAGGCGGAACTAACTGGAATTTTCATTTTCCTAAGTTGTCAAGAGCTCTCTTTCATTAGATTGATATGGGCTTTTGCTAAACAAAATGATCAAAAGCCTCACTTAATCGGTAAATGTTAAGCGTGTTCTACATTATACAATTCTCATCAAATTTTCATACTTATTTCTTTGACTAGAACTTGTACTAGAAATAAATCAGTGAAATTGTACAGTGTAGAACACTTTATATAGTCAAGGTCAACTTTATTCAAAACTAGTTTTGATCAAACTTTTCTTGAAAACACATCCAACTTGGAACTCGGTGCATGCGCAGTAGACACTTTTAACAATAGTACCAACATTAAAATTACGCTTGTAAATATTTTGTATTACCACGTGTTTAATAATGTTTTGTTGATCATTGGTTTGAATAAGCGAATATATAAATTGTGTTTTGTACGTAAATCAGTAATTTTACAAATCTAATAGCTAGGTTATAAACACTTGACAAGATATGAATTATATTTTTATGTTGGTACTTTAAATGAACTGAAACACGTGTAAGAATTTCATTCTCTACCAAAAAATTGAAAAATAAATTGTATTAAAACTTTGACAACTTCTAGTTCAAAGAAAAAAGATTAGAAAATTGATGAATAAAGTATAATGTAGAACACGCTTTACTAGAATTGAAAATCTAGTTCCGCCTAAACCAAAGAAACAAGCTATACATAGCGGACGTATCCCCGCCATATCCGATTTTATTTACCTAATTAAAACTGTACAGTAAAAAGACGGCAAGTAAACTTGACAATGAATGTCCAGCTTGTATTACCTTGACTATTTAATTTTTATTTTATCTGTTTTTATTGCATAACACAAATAATACATTTTATAATTTCAAGGTGATATATGTCAAAATATTTTTAAAACAGAAAACTTCCTGTTGCCATTTTAGTAATAATTGTTTCAGAATATTAACCAATAAATGATAACTATTTTTCGCAACAAAATATAAATAATATAAAACAAATCAAAACATAAATTATATCCATATTAATAAAATTGGAGGCTGTTTTGTTTTTTTTTTTTTTTTTAATTTTCGACCTCATATGTACCTAAAACCTTTCATTCGGAGGGGGTGTTATAGGATTAAAACTGTTTACTGGAAAATTTAAAACTCCCTTACTATTGACAACAGAAAAATTTTACGCGTTGACTGCTGTGTCGGCCATACACGCAATTCGGCACAGTGAACGCTTATCTTAAGGTGTAATATAGCATCTTTTAGTATAATGTTATAGGGAAATAAATTTAAGATCGTAGCGCCGCGGTGTTGAATTTTGGAACGTAGGTAAAGGGTACTTGATGTTATTGTTACATAGCTGTGAAAGTGAAATTATAGGAATAAATATTGTTTTACAATATTTTGTGAACCTGTTTTACTATTTTATCAACAAGTAAATTAAGAAAAATGTTTATAAAGCCATATTTTTGCATGACACGTCTCTAAAAATAATTAAAAACTATATTTTGTGAATGTTGTAGGTTAAGGCCATAACATTTTCGTAGTGGATTATTTAAAATATCGGCATTTCCAGATAAGAGGGATTCTAAGTGGTGAACTTTTAATGACTTACTTCTAAATAGAAGTCGTTGGCATTAGTCATACTGTTAAAGTTTGTTTATGTCGATTTGTTTTTGTAAAGTCCAATAAAATGCATAGATCTAATTGTTGTGTACCTATGTGCAAGTCAAGGAAAAAGAGGAACGATAATTCATTCCCCAGATTTCCATCTACAATGTTAAATTAATAACAAAACATGTTCTGTGAACTAAACTCGGAATCGAGGAAGTTGTAAATTGTCGCGAAGCATATATGGATTAGAAAAGAAAATTTTGGTAAAAAGTGGGCCATGGGTTGAAAATTTGTTTACACTTCCTCTCCTTTATATACAACGCGTGAATTTTTAATTCCATCTATAAACTTGAAATAATCCACTATAAAAATTTTTATCACCATAACATCTCAAAATATAGTTTTTATTTTTTTTAGAGACGTGTCATGCCAAAATTTGGTTTTATAAACATTTGTATTAATTTACTTGTTGATAAAATAGTAAAACAGGTTCACAAAATATTGTAAAACATATTTATTCCTATAATTTCACTTTCACGGCTATGTAACAATAACATCAAGTACCCTTTAGCTACGTTCCAAAATTCAACACCGCGGCGCTACGATCTTAAATTTATTTCCCTATAATAGTTCCAGGGCTCAAACACCAAAATTTCACAAACCGGAAGCCTATACTTCAAAATTATTAACAAAATAATAACGGAACAATATTTCCAATAATGTTACGGACCGGAACGATATTATCCATCTATATTAATAAAATTCTACACGTTTTAGCAGATTACCAGATGATATCCACAAGAAAATCAATTTTTGTCTGTTGTCTGTCTTTTTGACGAAAAAGGTTTTTCACGAAATTTGGTATGATGATAAGAATGCAGTGGCATACCCGGGGGGAGGGGGGGGGGGTTTGTTGCAAGAAAGAAGGAATAACCGTTTTTTTTTTAAAGATCATCACTTGTATTTCAGAAGTGAGGACCTTTTTTTTAAATCATCACTTGAAATTTAGAAGTGAGAACATTATTCATAATTTAAATAATTTTGTCTTCCGGACCCCCCAAATTCCTGGGTGCGCCACTGTAAGAGTATAACCAGAATTCGAACATAGGCTATATGGCATCACAAAATTTTTATTCTATGGTGTGTTTCGGGGTTAAAACTGTTTACTAAAAACTTAAAATATCTCCCTTATTATTGACTTCACAGAAAAACGTATGCAACAAGAATTGTTTATAGGTAATATGAAAAAAAAATATATTTGTTCTATAATTTTTTTCAACTGAATAAGTATTTAGGGAGTTACGGGGGAAAACACCCTAAAACTAAACTTCTGAAATATCTCCCTTACTATCGACTTGACAACAAAAATGTATATAACAAAAATTGTTTATGCCGACCAGGGTAGCGTAGTGGCAGCATAGCTGCCTTGTGTTGCTAAAGTCTCGGGTTCGAATCCCGTTAAGACATGGAATTTTCAAAAATTAACAATTGTCTTGGCTAATTCCCAAAGCAGCAAAGGCCATTAAAATAAATTTTAAAAAAATGTTTATAATAATAAAAGAAATCTTTTTTGCTCTTCGCATTTTTTCAATTGGGTGAGTATTAGGGGAATTACGGGAGGACACACTAAAACTAAAATTTTTAAATATTTCATTAATTATTTATTTTACAAACATGTAGGTATATAAGAAACTTTATTAAGAATGAAGAAACATTTTTTTTTTTCTGTTCAATACAGTTTTTAATAAGAAGATTATTTAGGGGGCTAAGGGGGAGTGTTAACTATGAATTTGAAATATCTCACTTATGATAACACTAAAAATTAATATAAGAAAAGTTGTTAAGAATGAAGAAACGATTCTTCTCTGCACAATGTAGTTTTTAATAACATGAATATTGGGGGCATGGGGAGCGATATCTATACACTTGAAATATCTTACTTATTTATTTAGCAGCAAAATATATATAAGAAAAGTGGATTAGAATGAAGTAAAGCTTCTTTTCTGTTCAATGTAGTTTTTAATAAAATAAATATGGTGGAAATCTATCCCCATAGATCTCCCATAGACACCGGTGGGGGGGGTAATAAAATAATAATGCTTCGGTACATTTCGAACCAGTGTTGAATCCAGACGTTTTCTCCGAGGAAAAGAAATTACAGGGGGACCGCATGAGCCCGGGTGGGGGGTTATTGGGCAGATATTATAACTTAAAATTACTCGTTTTTTTTTTTTTTACCGGGAAAATCCCTTCCTAGATTCAACACTGTTTCGAACCCTGAAATCAATTTCACCGTAGCGTACTTTTAAATTGCCTAATACAACATAAATAAAACAATGCACATAATAAAGTTATTTACTTTATGTTTATAAATTAATTATTTATTAATAAACATTTAATTATTATTACAAGAGAAATATATTAATTTTTTCTAATCTTCAAAAAAAATAATTTAATAATTATTTCCATTCTATTGAAAAAAATTGTTCGAAAGAATTAAACATATCGAACATATTAAAAACTTTTGTTCGTAAAGATTCTATTCATAAATTTTTAAATGTTCCACTTTTATTATTTTATTTTAAAAGTATTGGTAGACTGAATCTGCTCTTAAAACAGTGCATTAACACACTATCTTTTTCTTATCAACAAATATTTATCTACTCTATTACAAAAAATAATTGATAAAAAAATAAAATTTAAAGAATTTGGACTCATAAATTACTTCAAACAACTTTATAAAACCACTTGGAACAAGTTCAAAACCGAATAAAATTAGCTTTTGACAAGTTTATATAGGTTAGAATCGCATAAACACCGGCCACTTTGATGTACATAACAAAAATGATAATGTACAATAAGAAAGATGGTAATAAAAACATGGAAAATATTTACTTACGGATTATCTGGTTGTAATCTTCTCACTTTTTGTTCTGTTTTCTTAATATCTTCTGCTGTTGTGACACTTCTCGACCGCCGGTGTCTAAGTCCTTCTGTCTCATGGTCAACAGACATATTTCGTACCGAACACAAACACAACCTTCATAAGACTGTTGGTATTTACAAGATTTCATGTAAGGATTGAGTACTTATCTCCAGTAACGTACAAATATACGCTTTATGATTTTATTACATAGGGAGAATATGAACGTACAGGTCTTTAGTAAATACTGGATTGTTGACGCTTGCGCAGAAGTGTTGACTCAGTGGTGTGCGGGAATATTATACTGAATAGATTATGTTAGAAAATTAGAAATATTATTATAGTATTTCATAAATACCATTGGCGTTATTAGTATTAAGCACAGCTAAGCAGTGCTTAAGGACCCAAGGAACTTAGAGGCCCAAAATAAGCTGGTTTTGTAGAAGAAAGCATCTTTGGGGAAAAATGTAGTACCTCAAGTCAGTAACGGACTTTCGCCAGAGACAAAAAAGACATTTGTCTTGGGCCCGTAATTTTCAAGGGCCCGGATTTGGGAGGTGAGGTCCTTTTTTTTTGCTCTATACTTGGATTTGGGAGGTAAGTTCCTTTTTTTTTTTGCTTTTCACTTGGATTTGGGAGGTGAGGTCCTTTTTTTTTGCTCTTCACTTGGATTTGGGAGTTGAGGTCCTTTTTTTTTTTCTCTCTAGGTTGGGGGCCCGTAAAACATAGTTTGAGGGCCCGTAAATCATAGGTTGGGGGCCCTTAAATCAAAAATGTCTTGGGCCCGGCGAAGGCTTGATCCGCCACTGCCTAAAGTAGACCAATACTTCTTCTGTCCTGAACTTTTACAAACTAAACCTTACCTAACTATACTAGCGTCGGCGAATCAACGCAGTTACGTCACACGACGTAACAAACGATTGCATTGTTCCAGACAATACAGTCGTTTGTTACGTCGCGTGACGTAACTGTGATGATTCGCCGACGCTAGTATACCTAGTTTTTAGGTGCACACTACTTTATTGTTCTCCGACAATCCGATTCTGCAATAATATTTAATATAATCTTAATTTATTATTTCTGTTTTTGTTAAATATCCCCGACCACATCGCATACTTTACTACATTTTAGCCCATTTTTGTCATGAAATATTGTATTAAAAATTAAAAGTATGTTATTAATATTATAACAATTATACGTTTTAAGTTATTTATGACTAATTTAATTGATATTTTTTTATATTTGTAGCGTTAAAGATGCAAATTCATATGTCTGGCAAATTACAACTCGCTAGGTTCACCCGTTTGGCCATAATTTATACCGTATAAACAAAGCGACACAGAAGTGATGAACATTCCTACGGAAAAATTAAATATAAATCTTATAAATTGATTTTTAATTTATTACAATAAAACTACGCCAGTTAAAAATATTGTGTATACTTGAGAAGAAATAACTTGGCCGAAGACGGTTATTCAACCGTTTGAATTACTTTAGGATTTTGTTTTTATAGTATCAAATAGGAATAAGTCATTTATAGTAATGAACAGTGTTGTAATGTATCTAGGTATTTGTATCTAGATACAGTAACTAGATACTGTGCAAGTATCTAGTTACTGTATCTAGGTATATTTTAAAATATGTATCTGTATCTGTATCTAGATATTCAAATCAGTATCTAAGTATCTGTATTTCAGGTACTTTTTTCAGATACTTTCCTATTTTGTATTTTTCAAGGTCTTTTTAGAAAATATGTCCTTACGATTTTTCAAGTTGGTAATACATTTAGCATCATTCAGATATTCGAATTTGATATTTGAAAAATATAATAAATAAAATTATTGTTTTATTTTTGTCATCCTAAATACTCATTTAATAATCAGCAATTTATTAGCGAACAAAAAATATTCGAGATATCCGCTGAAATTGGAATAAAAAAGTGATTTTTTTAAAGATTACATAGGTATATAGTTAGTTAATATTTCTGACACACAGCTTCAAAGGCTATTTGTGTTTATTTTAAGAGTAATAAATAGTGCATAAATTATTTTTTATTGTGAACAAATATATTCCTTGCTCTAGTTATTTCTTTTTTAGGGTTTTGTAGGTATGACCAAAAAACCCTTATACCGTCATTTTGTCGTCTGTCTGTCTGTCTGTCTGTCTGTCTGTCTGTCTGTCTGTCTGTCTGTCTGTCTGTCTGTCTGTCTGTCTGTCTGTCTGTCTGTTCGGTAAAAATTGTAGCCAAACTGCTAAACCTAGAGAGTTGAAAATTGGCATGCTTGTACAACTTTTTGACCCGCACATAGGAAAAATACTAAAACATCTAAAAAACATATCCCCCTAAAAATATAAACAAATATGTGCTCATCGAAAAAAAAAAATATTTTTTTAAAATTCTCTGTAGGGTATCAAATGAAAGCCCTTAGTACGTGGATTAACGATCAAAATTTAATTTTTGCAAAATACATTATTTTGAGGCGATTTTTGCCAAAATTGTGCAAAAAATATTTTGTTCCACACCCTGTAGCCCAGATGGTTTAAACTAAAAATGTGAAAAAATTCTAAGTAATGTATATTGGTGTGAACCGGAATAGTACAACAGGAATTTTTGATCAGATTATGTTTTCGGAAAATAACGCATTTTTTGTGTTGTTTGGTTGACGATGCATACATGTTATACTGTTATAACACACTAAGTTGATAAGCGTTTGGTGGTCTAGTGGCTCAGTTGCTCGACAACTACACAGGATGGTTATTCACTACACAGGTTCGTTCCTGGCTTGTGGAGTCAATTTTATTTTTTGTTTTTTTTTTTTTCATATTTATTATGTTTAAATTAATTTGTTAAAATTCTAGTTATATTTTAGCACATTTTGAATTTAATTTTCAAGAGCGTTAATAACCAATTGGAATTATATTTTCATTCTGTGTCATTTATACGAAACCAGAGGGGCGGAGCGTATGATTTAAGACAACCAATGAAAGCCATAGGCCCAATTTTCAAAATCTTAATGAACCTTGTTATATAAAAAAAATACTGCACTTATTTAGAAACTTAAATAATGATATTAGGTATTCGAATTAAAATTAACAAAAAAATATTTTAACATAAAATTTGTTTTTAAAGCTCTGAGATTAACAGACGATAAATTATTTTAAAAAGATCGTTCATTTTGCCGTGGTTACTACAAAGCTAAATTTGTCCTACACACTCAGCATGCCGCCTTCACTTATTATATACCTGCGAAACCCTGCAATGTGTGAAAATTCACACTTCACATCAATTTTTTTATGTGGTGTTTTAATTTTTCCGAAAGTATCTTAAAAGTATCTTGAAGTATCTAGATACATTGTAAAAAAAATGTATCTGTATCTAGATACTTTTTAAAATTTGTATCTGTATCTGCATCTAGATACATTTTTCCTCAAGTATCTGTATCTGTATCTAGATATATTTTCAAATGTATCTATTACAACACTGGTAATGAAATACTTATAAATCAAATAACGTATTGTAAATAATGAGTAATACGTTTCTGAAATTGAAAAAAATTAAATGAAAATTGTAACACAAAAACTGTAATATTTTCCAAAAACTAAATCCTGTCGTATGTTACTGGCTTAGATCATTGTACATTACTTAGAATTTTTTCACAATTTTAGTTTAACCCCTCTGCGTTAAAGGGTGCGGGACAGTAATGTATTTTTTTTTCAGTATATTTTTGGAAAAAGACGTTAAAATTCAAAAATTCTGTAAATCTATATTTTGTTCCTTAATCTACGTCTTAAGAGCTTTCTTTTGATATCACAAAGTAAATGTTAGAAGAACAGTTATTTTTTCAACGACATAAAATATTCTTTATTTTTCGAAAAACTGACATGATAAAAAATTCCTATTGAACTATTCCGGTTCCTATCTATATACATTATTGAGATTTTTAGATCAACCCTTCTGGGAAATAGGGTGGGGGTTAAAGTTTAAGACATATTTTTGGCGAAAATCCATTAAAAGTATTGATTTTTCAAAAATAAAAATTTACCTTTATAGGATAAACTGATGTATAAGCATTCCAAATTTCAACTTTCTATAATCAACTGTTTGGCTACAATTTTTACTGTACAGACAGACAAACAGACAGACACTTGATTGACGTTATAAGGATATTTTAGTGGTCATACTTACAAAACGTATGATTCAGTTTAGGTCATCAAAATTAAGCGATGTTATTCGTTTGGATGTTGAAAAAGAACTATTATTTTGATTTAGTTGTTCTTCCAGCCAGCACGTCTGAATATATTCTAATATAACAAAGGAAGATAAAAACTACGGATGTACGTTGAGTACCAGTAGTTCAAATACGTTATTGATAGTGTACATAGAATAGTGTGAACTAGATCAGGGGTGTCCAACCTTTTAGAGTACGTTCATTTTAACTTCATCACAGGGTATCATAAATTACGTCACCAATTCTGCGCGAGAAAACGGTTGATCACTTTGACGTAAATTAGGGTTTTAAACAATTGTTGTGGAAACCAAACACACAAAATCATGTATTTCAAATGCATTTTTACTCATTTTAGTACACGGTATACCTTGAAACGTACGAGAAATAAATAATAATAACGGAAATAAACACACAACATCGCACAATACGCGTATTTAAACACAAATCAAAGTAAGTGACGCCATTGAAATGTGTTAAGCTAACTTTTGGTAATGTAATGGACGAAATTTGGTTTCTGCGCAAGGGACTGGTAATATTCACCTGTGTCACAGGTCCTGTGATGAAGTTAACTTTAACGTACTCTAGCTTCCCTGGGTCACATTATAAAAAAACAAGTTGTTTCGGGCCGCACATAAAAAACAAGTTGTTTTGGGCCGCACATAAAATAATACTAATACTAATTAATATATTATATAGTTTGAGAATGATTTTATGATTCTCTCTAAAGAGAAGTGCTTTTTTGCTCTTCACTTGGATTTGGGGAGGTGAGAACCTTTTTCTTGCTCTTTACTTATATTTGGGAGGTGAGGACCTTTTTTTTGCTCTTTACTTGGATTTGGGGAGGTGAGAACCTTTTTCTTGCTCTTTACTTATATTTGGGAGGTGAGGACCTTTTTTTGCTCTTTACTTGGATTTGGGAGGTGAGGAATTTTTTTTGTTGCTCTTCACTTGGGTTTGGGGAGGTGAGGACCTTTTTTTTGCTCTTCACTTATATTTGGGAAGTGACTACCTTTTTTTTGCTCCGTCCCGCATTGCCTTCTCATGAAAATGGTCACCCTATCTAAAGAACGCATTAAATTAAAAAATACATCGCTTATAAATGAATAGCAAGTTGAAATTGTATTTGTACTGTTATTAATGGTACTTGTAATCGCAGTCTTATAAAGTTTGTAAATTTACGATTTTTCGTTGGGCCGCATTCATAGCATTCTTGGGCCGCGGGCTGTACAAGCCTGAACTAGATAGTTCAGTTTTTAAGAGAAGTCTGATCAGAGCCAAATGACTGATATTATAATTAACATACTGATGTGTTTTTATTTTTCTCAGTCACGTGACAGCTTATAAAATATCTACAAGTACGCAATTGGTCAATTTGCTTTGTTCCGAGTGTAAGTAAAGCTACGACAAATGTGCATATTCACGTATTTGCGAGAATTTACTGTGTGTGAGTTTGTCTTAAACCCGAGCGTTACTCTAAGTATATAAATTGCCATGTAGGAAACCAAGCAACTGAACGACTCGGAGACTAGCATGTCGAGTCTCCTAGTCTCTGGTTGTGCAGTTGCTGAGTATCTGCTACTAGAGTATCCCCGTAGGAGTGCCACCGCCTGATTACACATAGCGCATCTCTTAAGTGGGTATTACACGATTCAATTAATTGATCAATTAATTGAAAAAGTTGACATTCAATTAATTGATGTGTGTAAAGCGTAAAAATTTCGTCAATTAATTGATCAATTAATTGACAAAAAATTTGATCAATTTATTTTGAAAATAGAACAACTTCTATTTTTCATCAATTTTTTAGGGAATTCTAGGTATATTTTTATCTGTTAAGATATTGCCAACTGTTTAGTTGTAGCATAACGTCGAAACATATTATTTGTGTTTCAGTTTCAAATCTAACATAACTTCAAACGTTCTAATTTATGATCATCTAGGTTATTTCTTTTGTTTTTGTTCACAGTTCGTAATTTTGTGAAGATTTTTTCAATATTTTCATTTTGATAAATATGTCAACATGTTTTACAGTTGGTAATGTAAAAATTTTCAAAAAAATTGATAAATAAATTGATGTGTGAAGTTTTTGTTCCAAAGGTTACCAATAAATTTTTCAATTAATTGACAAAAAACTTGATCAATTTGTTGATCAATTAATTGAACTGTGTAAAACTAACTTTAGTCGCTGAGTATCCGAGATTTAAGTATCCCCGTGTGAGCAGAGCCTAAGTGAACCAATGACGTAAAACTTGGTAGGCGTGACAAAACTCTAACACTTCACACTTCGTAAATGACCTTGATCAGACTGCTTTTAAAAATTGTATATATTTGTTTACCGGTTCTCTGTCGATCAATCGCCATGTATATTCTCGTAACTATAGTCTAGTTCAGCGTTCGGCAACTTTTTATATTATTCGGACCAGTAAATTCGCAATTTAAAATTTCGCGGACCACTAACATATTTTTTAAAGGCACGAATTAATACGAGCATTGAGTATGATATTCAATACATACATATATATATTTATATATTTATAATTAAATTTTAACATAATCATATTTTTATTCTATTTTATATAATAATAAAGCTTAAACAAAATTTATTTTTTATTTAAAAATATTATTAAATGAGATCCGCGAATTTAAATACTATCTGAATTTCTTTGCGGACCATTAAAATTACGTCACGGACCACCGGTTGTCGATCGCTGATCTAGTTACATAGTGTAAACACCTAGAAACGTAGTACACGATGACACGAATAGATGGCGCTGCATGTCTTTTATAAAGAACTAGCAGAATACCCGTTCTTCGCACGGAATGAGTTACATTAAGTTTATTATAAAAGAAATAAAGCTAATTGAACATACCTTTAAGAATATTCTTGAAATAAATCAACGGTTAGTAACATTAAATAAATATTCAATTATATGTAGTACGTCGTAACAGAACATTCGTCTGAATAAAAATGTTAAATGTGAGTGTTCCAATATCACCGTCCTTCCATAATCCAAAATTTTCTAGGCTTCGGAATTGAAATGCAAATAAAATAAAGCCCAAATCATAATATTTTAACACTGTCCATTTCGATTCAGGTTCACTGATTTACGACAAATTACCGCGGAAAAGATTTCTAGTCAGTTTCTAACATTGACAAAAAAATTTAACTAAAAAAACGAAAGTGTTTATGATAGTTTTAGAGTATATCTATATTGAATTAAACTGTTTTTTTTTTACGTTCTTGCCCGCTAAAACCCCCACATTAAAATTCTGATACGAAATATATACTATAATCTGGCCCGGATTCACTTTAAGGTGTATTGAAAATTTCGTGAAAATCGGTCAAGCCATTTTGTCGTGATGCCCGTGCTGTCAGGTAGACAGACTTTCACATTTATATATGTATCCAGGGGACGTTCTACTGAATCAAAATAACCATTTTATCGGTTGATATAAAAAGAAAAAAGGGTTAAACGCATTCCAAATTTTTTTAAAACACACTTATATGTTAGAAAGAAATGTCGTACCCCCACAAATACAACAGATACGAAGGGTTCTATAATTCACCCCAAAATATACATTCGTCCCTCAGGAGTTGATTAAGGCAATATCCTGAATTATGTTTTCATATATGTGTATGGGTAATCTTTGTAAGCAAAACCAATATCGACCTGGTCTTCTCATCGAGTCTAAGAGAATTCTACATATTTCTAAAAATCCCTTCTTATTGGCTGCTCATTAAAAAAAAACCGTTAAAATACTTTCGAAATATTTTAAAAAGACACATATATGCCAAAAAATGTTTATAACATAACACACACAGGAAATACGACGGGTTCTATAATTCACCTCGATTGTAAATTCACCCTTTTAGGGGTTGATTAGTACAAAATCCTGAAAAATAAGCTTTTCAACATTTATACGGGTAGTCTTTGTAAGCAAAAGCAAGGCAATATATTATTGACCTAAAAGATATAGAGGAATCCGTGAAAACATATTTCATCCCTTTTCACCCCTGAGAGGTCGAATCTCGAAAAATCATTTCTTAGGGGATTCTTAATTCATAAAAGGGATATACTCCCCAAATTTTATGTTTCTTTGTCTAGACGACATTCTATCGAATAAAAAATACCAATTTACTCTTTTAGGGGTGAAATTTAAAAAAACGGTCAAAACGCTTTATATTTAAAAAAATAACATAATAAACACAGAAGATGCGAAGAGTTCTATAATTCATCCCTTTAGGGGTCGATTAGAACGATATCCTGAAATAAGTTTTTTAATAAGAAATATTAAGGAAACTGTGAAGCCATATTTTATCCCTTTTAACCCCCTTTTCACCCACTTAGAGGATGAGTTTCGAAAAATCCGTTCTTAGTGGGGCTTACGTCATGGAGGGAATATACTCGCCGAATTTCATGATTGTAGGTCCAGTGGTTTGGGCTGGACGTTGATTATGTGTGGGTAGCTAAGTTACGATTTTATATATATAGATTATTTTTATCAAAAGTTTTTCATGGTAGATAATTCGTTTTTATATTACAAGTCATCAAAATCATAAATCATCCGATATAATTAGTATACATAATGCTTTTTGCACACATTTTGAACAATTATAAAAAATATAACTATATGCTATCAACATTTGTGAGAAATATACGACACGAAAATTTTTATTTTCTATAAAGCTGTTTGGCATTAATAAACATCTACGCTATAAGACGTAAAAAATGTTTAAAAAACGTAACATGGCCCAGAATAGCGGCTGAATCCTGGTACAAAGTTATATTTTTGCGGCAGGTCAAGAACTCCGCACATGCTCTGTACAGATGATATTTAAGATTAACAAAATGATAATGTACGAATTCATGATTTATTCATTACAGGTTAAAATCGAGTACAAAAGTCAATTCTTATCTTAATTCGTGGTATATTCGTGATTTGTAACTGTTTGAATAAATTTTATGAATCATTATAAGCAGTGCCGTAATTTGGATTTTAGGCGTCTATGGCCAGAATAAAAAATTTGTATGAAGTGTAAATTTTCACACATTTCAGAGTTTTGTAGGTACCTATTTAGTAAGTGTAAGAAGCCAACATAATACTGGATGCCTAGGTATAATTATTATTATTACAATGTAAAGAGCAAAAGCTAAATGCTTGTTATGCTCAAGAGTACAACAAAAATACAAATGTATTAGTACATATTTAAAATAATGTAAAAATAATTAGTTTTATAAATTCAATATAGGGGCTATTAAAGCTTTGAAGGAGTTGATGGACGGTGCTGATACTGCGCTCTCAGGTAAGGCGTTCCATTGGTCGAACACACGATTAGTTTGTCGCAGCTGCTTTCCGTACTTGTCGTGGCGGAGCTTCAGAGAGTGGCCTCTAAGTCGTTGGTCGGCGTTGATGGAGTACAGAGGCGACATATCCATAGAAAACTTTCTCTGCGGGCTGCAAGAGAGGGCAGATTTAGCCTCTCAAGCCGCTTTTCGTACGGCAGAGCTCTGAGACATCTTGGAAGACGAGTGGCGCGTCTTTGGACTCCTTCCAGTAATATGATGTCGCGTTAAAGGTACGGGGACCAGACTACGAAAGCACACTCCAGGAGTGGGCGGACATAGGACAGGTACATTTGGCGAAATAAGCATGGGGTTTGGTGAGGAAATGATTTCTTAATAATGAAGAGGGATTTATTTACTCTTCTAACGACGTTGATGACGTGTGTTTACCATTCTAAGGTAGGTGTGATTGTAATACCTAGGTCAACCGAAGATTCGGCATGGTTAAGAGCGATGTCGCTGAGGTAATAACATGTATTTGGATTGTTCCGGCCAAGATGTAATACGCAACATTTGGACGTATTCAGAGGGAGCAACTAATTGTCACACCACTTATCAACTGCATTGAAGTCCTATTGTAAGAGCGACCAGTTGCCACAACCATTGTATATTTTTAGATCGTCTGCATACATCTGGTGGCTGAAGGTTATACTTGAAATTATATCGGCCACATAAATAAGAAACAATATAGGCCCAATCACTGTGCCTTGTGGAACTCCGCTTAGAGCTTGTTGGGGTTAGATAGTTCGGATCCTATGCGCACTCGGAATGTGCGGTTGCTTAAAAATGCTTCGATCCAATGGAGCAATTTACCCCTAATTCCATAATTTTTAAGCTTGACAAAAATTAAGCTATGTGACACTCTGTCGAAGGCTTTAGAAAAGTCCAGATAAATAATATCCATAGGAATTAAGGCATCGAGATGTTTTGTCCACTCATTAGTTGCCAGTAACAAGTTTGAAACAACAGATCGACCAGGGACGAAGCCATGCTGGCTCTGTGGTATAATTTGGTGCTGTAGTTGGTAGGACATTAATTCAACAACTATAATGCGCTCCATAATTTTAGCTGGGATAGAAACAAGACTTATGGGTCTATAATTTGATGCTTGTAACCTGTTGCAGCTTTTGAAAATAGGAACAACAGTTGAAGTTAGCCATTTTTTTGGTAGTTGTCCCAGAACCAGAGAATTTTTCATTATTTTTGAAAGGGGCATTGCCAATATTTCACTACAGGATTTTAAAAGCAGTGGATGGATTAAATCAGGCCCAGGCGACGGCGAAGTATGTAATGAATTAAGTTTTTCCGCTACTAGCTCTTCTATAATGTCTATGTTCGACAAGTTCATCAATGTTTATTATAATTGTTCTATAATCACATCAAAACCCTCTACTAACAGATTTTTGATAATCATTTTTATTCGTTATTTGAGTACTAAGAGCTTTCGTTTAATTTTCTTGAACAAAATTTAAATAATTTCTCAAAATTCCCAGCATTTTTTTCTGCATTCGCTTCGTAATCAAGTCTTCAAGTCTAATAAGAAATATATTGATAAAAGGCTTAATTTTTTTAAATTTCGAAACGTATTGCCCACTATTAACAATGTGTTATTTTTTTTATAAGTATTTCATTAGTAGTGTTGTGTGGTGTTCAACACTCGGTCCTCAGCTGTTAAATATTTTTTATTATATTTTTTATTTCAAAAAAAGTCACACTATCTTAGTCATAAATACAAAAAAATCCATAACATCATTAGCCAAAATTTAGCCATGAATTAAAAAAAAATCAATAATTTTGTCAAAAACACAAAAACTGCAATATTTTTCAAAAACGCAATCGGATCAAAAATTCCTCTCGTACGTTTCCGACTCAGATCAGTTTATATTATCTAGAATTTTTTCAGATTTTTAGTTTAACCTTTTTGGTGAAAAAGGACAAGAAATTTTTAAGAACATTTTTGGCTAAAATCGTGTTAAAAAAAAACTATTTTAAAAAAAATTATTTTTCGTTCCTTAATCTACGTCTTAAGACCTTTCTTTCGATACCACACAATAATTTTTTTTTTAAATATTTTTTTTATCGATGAAAATCGACGTTTTCGAAAAACTAGCCTGATCGAAAATCAGTTCCCATCAATGTTTATTATAAAGATTTATTTCAGATTTTTACACCTCTGAAAGATAGGGTAGGGGTCAAAAGTTTTTTAACATATTTTTGGCAAAAATCTAAAAAAAACATGATTTTTCAAAAATAAAAATTTGCTTGTTGGTCCACGCATTTAGAGGTATGTCTCAAGATTTTAAAAAAATATTTATTTTTTTATTAAATACATAATTGTTTATATTTATGTTTTTTTTTTTGAACTCTCAGTATTTTTTCTATATGTGGGTCAAAGAGTTGTATAAGCATGCCAAATTTCAACTTTCTATGTTAAGCCGTTTGGCTACAATTTATACCTTACAGACAGACACATGAGTGACGTTATAAGGGTTTCTTGGTGGTCATACCTACAAAATCCTAAAATGCCTTATTTATTAATTTTATTATTATTCAACATATAAAACTACTTTGACTAAATAACAACAGTAATTAACACTTTGTTGTAAGAAATTAAAATAAATATTTATTTGTATAAAAGAATATATGTATATGCAGAGTACAAAAATAGTCTTTAAATACAGATATCACATAATAATACAATTTTCAAACAATAAAAGAAAAACTGGGGACACCTACCCCCTCACCGGTCTTATTTTTGTGCACTGTCAATCGGGTTGACTTTTGGCCGCATATAAGTCCTCCACTTTGATCTATTTATTGTCAGGTCTCTCCATGTGGCTTGTATACCAATACTTGTTAGATCATCGGTGACCTGATCTCTCTATCTCTTGCGAAGTCTTCAATGACTGATCGACGAGTATTCAATCATCCCTCTCATATTTTCCAAACCATTCTGTCCTCCCTCATCCTCATCACATGTCCTATCCACTGTAATCGTCTACCTCTCAATTCTTGTGTGATATTCGGCCTTTATTATAGTTCTCAGATATCTTTGTTCTTACTGATTTACATTCACCATTAATTTGAATGGGGCCAAAGATTCGGCGTGATATTTTATTTTCGAAAACTATGAGGTGTTGTCGATTTCGCTTTGTTAAGGTCCATGTTTCGGAGCCATACCTAAGTACGGGACGTACTTTAACTTGGTTTAATCTAATATTGGTGTTCCTAAACAGGAGTTTTATTTTGAAGAGGGGACCAAGTGCAAAATATGATGTATTAGCAGCTTTAATTCTGTTCGTAATTTTCTGATGCATCAGATTCGTCTAATTTATTATGGTGCCCAGATATTTGGAAGAATAAACTCTCTCAAAAGTATTGCCATTAATTTTTAATTTAGTTGTGTTTCCATGATGAGTTCTATTTTACGAACTTCGGCATCAATAAGGTCAGTTAGGTATATTACGTTTTCAACTTTATTTGAAATAATATCCAAGTCATCTGCATACCCTAAAATTTTGTGATATCTATTAAGCTGTAGACAACGGTAGTAGGTAGCTTAGACTTTTCGTTACATCATCTCCAGCACGAGGTTAAATAGCAAAGGTGAGGTGACATCTTCTTGGTTGACTCCTGTATGAATTTATGCCTTTACACACACCATTGTCATCTTGAAAAGTTAACTAGGGATGCCAAATTCGTCTATGATGTACCAGAGTTCGTCACGCATAATGCTGTCATAGACTTTCCTGAAATCAATAAAAACATTATGAAGTTCAGTATTATGTGCCCAACATTTTTCAAGAATTTGTTTTAATGGGAAACTTTGATTTGTTGTCGATCTGCTAGATCGAAAACCCGCCGGGTAGTCACCAATAATTTCTTCTGCGTATGGTACAAGTTGATGTAGAACAATATTTGAGAGGATCTTATTTGAATGTACGTAGAAGTGAGATCCCACAATAATTTCCACAATCAAGTTTTATCTCCTTTTTTATGGATCGGGCACAGCTATTTTCCATTCTCCGGGAAGCTCTTCTTTTCTCCATACCATCAAAATAAGATCATGTAGTCTCTTGTGAAGTCCTTCACCGCCAAACTTGCTAGAGTTATCATCAATTCCTGCTGTTTTGTAATTCTGTAATGTGTTTATTGCTGTTTTGACCTCAGACGGTGTTGGTTCGTGGATGTATGGTTCGGATATGTGTCTTGGGATCTTCTCTCCAGGTTCTGCATCAGAATCACAGTTCAGTAAGTTCTCAAAATATTTTTTCTATGGTTGTGGCACCTCTGTCGAATTTGTGAGCTAATTGTTGCTCTCATCTCTTACAGCTTGAATCGTTGTCTAATAGTTTCTTGTACTGCATGTTATTTTGCGGTACATACTTCGACTCTGATTTTCATTTTCGATCTATTCTATTATGTTATTTAGGTTTTTTTTTTTTTTTTTAATTTCTAAGCACTTTATGCATTTCCTCTACTTCACATATTCACCTAATTTTAATTGATCTTGCACAAATGCTTGGTAAACTTATTTTCTGATACTGGTTCCTGGCAAACTTCATTAAATCATACTTACTTCTCTGCTTTCTGCGTTTCACTATTTCCTCCGCAGTTTATTTTATTACTTCCTTAATGCCGGACCAAATTTCTTTGAATGAGGTCTCTTCTTCACTTGCAACTGTTTCAAATTTGATTGATAGTGTAATTTGTAATTGGCTTAGGGTTTCTTTACGCTGAAAATTCTCTAAATCTCTTTACTGATTCTGTCTTTTTCATTTATTGCTAATTTTTGTCTAATGGTGTATATGACAAGATAGTGGTCGGAATCACATTCAGCTCCTCTAAAACTTCGGACATCAATTATATTACTCAGTTGGCTTCTTTCAACTAATACATGATCTATCTGATTCCTAGTGCGTCCATCTAGGGAAATCCACGTGTGCTTGTTTACTGCCTTATGTGGAAACATTGTGCATCTAACATTTAAATCTAAAGATACTGCAAAGTTTGCCATTTGCACTTGTTTCTTCGTGTAGACTTTCCTTGCCTAAATGAAGTTTCCATAAGTCTTCTTTGCCTAGCTTTGCGTTGAAATCGCCGGCAATAATTTTAATATCATATGATCACCCTGCAAAAACAATATAGTTTTTCTGCAAAATTGCAATTCTTAGTTAGCAACTATAAAAAATAATAGTTTATAGGATTGCGAAACTCTATCAATAACAAACGACTTGACGTATTTTTCTGTTATATAACAAATAGTTAAAACTGATAAAAATACTTGTTTATATTATTGTCCTCAAAATATTTTTAAATAAAAATCCAATAACAAATTTACAATGACATATTTTTAAACTCTTATATTTTTGGCTTTTGCCATTGATTCAACAAAAATAATTTTGTAAACAGTACACTAAATTTCTTAAAAATGATGTCAACAGTTTCACTCCCATAAAAAGATTAGTAAATTCTCTGTTTTAGATCTTCGACACTATTTTAAAAACACATTTTCAGTGTGATTGAAAAATTACGCCTGTATAGTCGTTTCATCCCATTGCATGTAATTTCTTGTTTACGTTAGTGTCACACGGGATATATTTAGGGCTTCAAAATATTTAACAACTGGTACTGTTCAAAGAAGGCCAAAGTGTAGATATATTGAGAGTTCGAGGAGGTAACACCCGTTATTTAACTTGATGTACCACCCTTATGTTAGCACTGTCATGAAATTTAAATTATACCAAAATTTGTTACATCAGTTCAGGGCCGTCTTAAGAAATTCGGCGCCCGTGGGCTACTAAAAATAATGCGCCCCTCTTCGTAAGAAAATTCACAGAATAGCAAACGGGGAAATAAAAATTGCCGCCCCAAAAGGCTTGCGCCCTGGGGCTATAGCCCATTTAGCTCTGTGGTTAGGGCGGCCCTGCATCAATTATTTCTCTATCTTTTGTGTAAAGAGAGATTTTAACTTATGACATTTTTTGGTTATCAACGTTAAATGCTTGTTAACAATGGATATTTAATAAGTGTTGGTTAGGTTAGGTAACCTAACCTAACCAGATGTACTCTTTTTTAGAGTATTATACTCTTTTCTAAGTATCATTTTACTGTCACTTTTTATAAAATAACTCTCAATATACTCTTTTTTTGCTCATAATTGAGTGAGAACCTTTTTTATGCGCTCATAACTTGTATTTGTAGAGTTTGTAGAGTGAGGACCTTTTTTTTGCTCATCACTTGTATCTGTAGAGTGAGAACCTTTTTTGTTTGCTCATCACTTGTAATTCTAGAGTGAGGACTTTTGTTTTTTGCTCATCACTTGTATTTCTAGAGTGAGGACCTTTTTTTTTTTGTTCATCACTTGTATTTCTAAAATGAGGACCTTTGCTACGGCTCTGGCTACGAAGCATATTCTATTTCTGTAAAAAAAAAATCTGGTCAGCCTAGTGTTGGTATAGGGTGACCATTCGTCTCGCATTTTAACATTATGTCCCGCATTAAGATGCGTCCCGCAAAAGTCCCGCATTTTAACATTTTGTCCCGCATTTTGGATTTGGGAGGTGAGGACCTTTTTTTTGCTCTTCACTTGGATTTGGGAGGTGAAGACCTTTTTTTTGCTCTTCACTTGGATTTTGGGAGATCAGGACCTTTTTTTTACTCCGTCCCGCATTGCCTTCTTAAGAAAATGGTCACCCTATGTTGGTACCTACTTAAAATATAAATATTTGTTAAAATCAATTCTAGAAGTGTAATTAATTACTAACAAAAGTACATTCTTGTGCACCGTGAAGAGAATAGCTGGTAATCATGCATAATAGCGCCCTGAGAATAGTTTTAATTTGTTAGTGTGTATCCTAAACAGTGATTCACCTTAAAAGCACTATCTTAGGTTATTGTTGAAAACCTTTCAATTTTTAATTTGTAAACCTCCTAAAAATAAATTGCATTTTAAAGTGAATTGAAATATGGAAACAGTGCGAACAGAGCAACAGTGGAAACTTAGGACGCTATTATGCAGGATTACTGAATGCCCAATTTGTAAGTTAATTTATTAATTTTATTTAAACCTTATTTTTACATGTACTGTCAGTTTTAATAATTATTATCTTTCAATATTTTACTTAAAACCCGCTTTATAATTGGATAGTGATACACAGGGTGACCAGACGTCCCGATTTATCGGGATTTGTCCCGAATTTAACTTATATGTCTCGGTGTCACCAGTGATGTCTTTCGGGACTATTATGTGACCCGATTTACAATTATACCTATTAAATATTATTATTATTTTTCTATGACTATGTAAATTTTTCGAAATGTTATAATCTATTGTTTCTGTATTTTTTCTTAATTTTTTGGAAATATAATTTTATTATAAATAAAAAATTAATAAAAAGTAAAAATTCACGTAAATTACTTTTTCTCTGTCCTTTT